>CM042011.1:23117079-23254579 GCA_023525715.1 Cichorium intybus
AGGAAACAAAATCCCTTTAACAGCGGTTGCTATCAATAAATATGGAAGGAACATTAATCATGAACTTCTAGTGTACGATATTTTAATTCCTAGAAATCGTCTACCTCCATCAATCAGGTAACTTTTGTCAAATATTTTAATTCGTAGTTTTATTATTTCAATTTCGCGTGCTGGTCACTTAATTGATTATCTTAGTCATAATGGGTATATATTCATGCATTCAATCCTCGTGTACAGCTTTCTTGAAGTTATGATATTTCTGCTTTGGTTATTGAGAAAAGCAGAGCTTAAATTTCTTGAGGTATGTTACTATACAAATTCACACCTTATGTGCTTAATCACGTTCTTTTGATTAATCAAATATTGTATGATTTTGAATTCTTGAATTGCCGCTGAAAAAAGTTTCAGCATAGTACTGATGTACAAATCCGTGTTACTATCTTCATGTTTCTTATGATTTTTTTCATTCATTCGCGAGATTTGATAGTTTAGATTAGACATGAACTAATGTACAAATCAATATATGATTACTATTAATGAAATCATGAAACACTTAATTTAGATCACTCTGTTTTCTTCATCTTTTGCTTATAATTGTGGGCAGATAAAGTGATTTTATTTAGTTTGTTGGATTATATAGGGTTTGCTTGAATTTGGTATTTTGGTTTGAGTTTAGGTTTTGTTACGTGGCCATACGCAAAATTCTGTAAAATCGACAATAGGGTAGTGTCTGTAACTCTGTATATACCAAGATCATCTATCTTATGGGGTAATTGGGTTTACCAAGATCTTAAATAATTATTATTCTTTTGCAGGTGCAGTAATGGGTAAGATAATAAGTACGACTAGAAACCAAAATTATGACGTGCCCTGGTCAGATCCTAACCATGATGTGCTTTTTCTAGTTATGATGCGACTGGGAGTTCTTGATTTTGTTGCGTTCAGCGGAGTTTGCAAGTCATGGAGGTCACTCGCACTGTCTAACAGGAAGAAGTTTATGGCATCCAGACCACCCATGTCTATCTCTATATTTCCTCGACCCAGGTTTATGTGTATACCTCGTCCCTCTTATAAGAGAACCTGCCACTTTTACCTAAGGGCCTTTGATGGAAGAAATTTTAAAACCATCATTCCCCATTCTGGCAGCAGAATTCGTGTTGGATTAACTTGTGGTTACTTGATAATGTACAAGAGGAAAACCCACGACATCTTGCTTGTGAATCCTATCATAAGGCATCAACTTCATTTCCCTAATATCCCCTTGGATGTCAATGTTTATCCATGTATCAGGGCTATCCTGGTCTTTTCACCTTCAATATATGGGTGGGTGTTTGTTATGTTAAATAGACTCGCAAATAAAATATGGTTTTCATCAGCAGGTAAAGGAGCATGGAATCACGTTTTCTCCACTTATCGCATCCTTGATTTACATGCTTTCAAGGGGAAGATTTATACACTAATTGGAAGGACTATAGATGAATACCAATTATGTGAAATGAGACTCGATCCAGAGCCCAAATTGACATTACTCGAAACTAAGAATTTTCTGAAGACAGGCCTCATGGATCTGAAGTTTGTAAGTTATTGTGAAAACCTATATGTGATTCAATACATTTCAGCACATTGGTTCACGGTTTATGAACTAGACTTTGGTGAAATGAAATGGGTGTGCTGTGAAAAAACAAAAGAAGAATATGCATTCTATAGGAGCGAAACGGCTGGTAACATTACTGCTATTAAACTAGACTCGTGGTGGCCTGGCACTGATAAAAATCGACAATGCAGTTGGTACAGTACTTCCCCCATGAATGTTTGAATGTTAATCTTTACACATGAGCGACCATATTTTCATATGTTGAAATATTTTTTTAGAATTTTGTGAAGCACCATAGGTGGATTTAGACTATGAGTTATATTTCCTTTTTAAATCAATAGATACTATTATCTCACAATTCAATGACATTAAAGTAGTTTAAGACACTACATTCGTTGTGATTGTGTGATTGTTCACCTTCAGGTAGTTTTCTTATAGGTACAAAAGTCTGGAAGATTAAGAAGCTAATTAAGGCATTGGAGTCTGCATAAGGCAATGGGACTAGCATTTATTGGTCTTATTATGATCAGTCAGTTTTTGGCTTTTGGGTGCAAATATCTTTCCAGCACAAACTCTATCGTTAAATATAGATCCTTTTGAATTTTCTAATCCTTAATTAGTCAGATACCTCAACATTTATGACTACACAATTAAATTCCAGGGGTAACTTATTGCATCATTCATACTCTTTCATGATAAATGATACAAGCTTGGAGACCTTTTGTCCCATTCCATAAATGTATGCAATTTTGTGAGTTCAAACATGTTAATAATACAAGATAAGATGCTTATATCCTTAACTTATTCTATACCCAATTTGAACATTTAACTTCACTACAAGAAAAATCTTAATTAGTGACAAAAATGATTTTGTCACTAACAGTAGAAGAGTAGTCGCTAAAATGATTTAGTGATTAAAATTTTGGTCGTCAATATAGGTCCGTCACTAAAATGATTATAGAACAAAATATGTAATGGTCAGTAAATAGTGACTAAAGTACAGTGGTCACTATATGTGTGATGACTCATTCTGTCACGAAAATAGTCACTAATAATTGAAAGCATCACTATTTTATTCATTTAGGCTAAAGGGAGTGGTGGCCAATGGCCAACGGATGGCCAAGGGGTTTTTGTGGGCCAGACTATGGTTGGCAGGCGTTGGCCATTTTGTAGGAAGTGGTGGCCAATGGCCAAGGAACTGCCAAATTTGCAATTTCTTGAAACTTTTCAGCACTTGGCATCTCGCCAAGCCCTTGGCGATTGGACCTTGGCGACTGGATGGCGAGTTTGCATGGAGTAGGGATGGCGATCGATGATGGCTCGCCAAGGGGCTTGGCGACCCCCTTGGCCACCATTACTCCGTTTAGCTTTAGTGAAGATAATAAAAAGGTCACTAATTTTGGTTACCTTGTTAACGAATATAGTGACCAAATATATGGTCATTAATTATGTATTCTTTGAGGCCAAAAAATGACCACTAATCACTTAATGTTAGAGACCAAAAAAAAAAAAAAAAAAAAAAAAAAACGACCACTAAATAAGGAATTACCATAAAAGACAATAACTACTATGTTGAGTTGCTATAAAATTTTACAATGATGATGTGAAATATTAATGTTAATTCTTAAAACACAAAATTCATACATGTGATCCAACACTTCATATCAGGTCAGCTTTATTACTAAGATCACTTAAGGGTACGTTTGGTACAGAAAATTGAAATTGCGGTAGAGAATGAAAATACAGAGAAAGAGAATTAACTTGGAGAAAGAGAATTGATTCTACTGTTTGGTACAACATAAAGTTCACTAGAGAAATGTTATTGAGAATCATTTCTCTTGTTTGGTTCTATTAAACAATGAAATGGAAATAAGTTTTTTTTTACATATTTTATTTTTTTTCAAACATTTTTCATAATGTCATTGTACATATTAATTTGGCAAAAAGTATGATTTACCAAGTGATTTTTTTTATGTATTTAAATAAGCTATCCAAAATGGCCCCTGGACGTATATTAGTTAAATGAAAGCTTTTTTTTTTATTACAAAAACTACACTTCAATTCTTGTTTGCTTTACCAACTATGGATGAATTCTTGCTGTATAAACAAAATATATAATAACATTATATCTTAAATTATCGACATCTTTTTTAGTGATGAAAAAACCAACACATCTTGCAAAGCGCCACGTCATATTTCAATTAATACACTAGTGTGATAAAATTGATAATTAGGTATCGTGTATGTAGTTTGTAGGGTTCGAAGTCGGCGTTGTTTTATTTCTCCGCCTCTTTTTCTTATTTCTCGGGTAGAATTGGATTTGCTTTTCTCACCTTTTCTCCATAATTAATAGAGAATCAATTAGATGGAAATGGAATTTATTGTTTTCCTTTTCTCTCCATTTTTAATACCAAACAAACAAGAGAATTAAAGGAATTTCCATTTCTCTTCTTTCAATTCCCTGTACCAAACATGCAATGTAAACCAAATGATAGTACTCATAATGTAAAATTGTAGGTTTGTAATAATATATTATAAATATAATAATATCAAACATAGTCTTCAGTTATGCAGTCTTCCACCATTTTTTTTTCCTTTCCACCTTTAATTTAAAAAAAAGAAACAAATTATAGTATGACTTGAAAAAAAAAAAACAAATAAACGAATAACGTAAGTGGTAAAAATGTAAAATACCAAGAATTGAGCACAACTGCCACAATCGTTCACATTAAATATCCCCCATCGCTTCAAAAGCCTTTCACGAAATCCCCACCCATACCCTTCAAAACATGATACGGGTATATTTCAATTAGATTGAAGAGTAAATTACAATTTTGGTCCCCGTGTATAGTTGATATTTTCAGTTTTGGTCCCAAGAAGTTTCATCTTGAGGGTTTTTGGTCATTATTTGACTTTTTTTGTGACATTTTGGTATCTGTTTAAAGTAAAATGATTTTTTTGGACCAAAATTACAAATATCAGTTACATTTATGGACAAAAAATAGTCATTTTACTTAGAATGAGTATCAAATACATTACAAGAACCTTAAATAAAAACCAGATTTGCAAAAATCAATATACTTGAAGACCAAAAATGTAATTTACTCTAAAGTAACTTATAGAAATTGTTTGTGTGGTATGTCAATATTAACAAATTGGGCTTGAGAAAAGTTATAACCTTTTTAGTCTCTACAAGATAGGTTTGTAACATTATTTGTCCCCAAGTTGGATGTCGTTAAAAAGTGCCATTAACTTTTACAAAAGACCATTTTACCCGTGATTTATATTTATATTTATCTTTGTTTATTGCTATTTACATACCAATAATTCCACCATAATTCACGTCCATAAAAGCCTAATCACGACTTGTAGGGCTGAGCACGGTGCGATTTTTGGCAATAACCGAACTGCTAACCGCAAATGTGGTTTTTCATCGAAAAAAACCGAACCGTGCGGTTTTTAATATGGTGCAATTTTGTCTGTGTTGTTCGTTTTTTTGAGTTGTAGTGCGATTATTAACCACATTTCTTTGATGAGGTTTTCTTACTATAATTTTTAGCAGCAATTAAACATTTCAGATTTCGCATGACTTGTTTGGACATTTGAGATTTTTTTATGGTTTTAAGAAAAGAAACAAAGACTATTATACTACAAGTTGTAATATTAAAAGACTATCAAATCATTAAACTAAGTACTTAATAGTCAACAAGTAACATCTTAAATATGTCAAGTAACTATATTATATGTTACTTATGTAGTTGAAAACAATCCAATCCCTCTTTTTTGAGCATCATTGAATGATCTTTTAACCTTTGAAAGTATGTCTACATAATAAAAACATCATAGTATTAGTAATTTAGATTCATAGTATGTATGTGAAATATGAAGTCTAAAGATATGGAGATAAGCTTACCAATTTCTATACCCACCATCTTCTCATTTAATTCATCTGTCTTTACTCGACATAGTACCACCAAGCTCAAGATCATGTTGGAGGTATTTACCGTTTGCAAATAAAGAATTCAAAATAAGGCTGATTTAGTCAAAGTGGAGCTGCGCATCACGTGGTGTACCTAGTCATATGTCATTTCCTTTTATTTAGTAGTCTTCCTAATTTGTAGGCTTATTTGTTTCTTTCCGTTTGTATTCCGTTTGTATTTAAAGCCATCTTGGCATTCTTAATGAATATCTAAATTCAGTGAGAAATACGAAATACCCGGTGCTAATTTTATCATTGTGGTATCAGAGCGAATTTCCGATCAAAAAGAGAGTCGAAGATGAATGACGATAAACTGAAAGTGCCAACGTTCGATGGCCACTACGAACATTGGAGTGAAATGATGGAGAACTTGCTACGTGCCAAACAAGTGTGGAACTTGATCGATCCAGGAATCAGAGAGCCAACAGTCGGTATTGCCCAAAGTGAAGCAGAAAAAAGAGACTGGAAGAACTGCGCACGAAGGATCTACAGGTCAAGCACTACCTGTACCAGGCGATCGATAGAGTCATGTTTGAGCAAATTCTAGATCGTACAACATCGAAGGCAATATGGCAATCCATGCAGAAGAGATTTGCTGGAAATGAGAGGGTAAAGAAGTCCATGTTGCAAAAGCTCAGACGCGACTTTGAAGTTCTGGAGATGAAGACAAACGAAACCATACCATAGTATTTTGGTAGGGTTTTGTCAATTTCAAATCAGATGAGAAGTAATGGCGAGACAATGACGGATGTAAAAATAGTGGAGAAGATTCTTCGCACCCTCACAGAAAAGCATATGTACGTGGTAGTGTCAATTGAAGAATCAAAGGATGTAGACAAGATGACTATAGAAGAATTGCAAAGTACGCTGCTCGTTCACGAACAAAAGTTCAAAAAGAATGAAAGAGAAGATGAACAAGCCTTGAAGATGGATGCCGGAGAAGGATCAAATTCAAGGGGACGAGGCAGGGGTCGAACTAATAATAGAGGAAGAGGACGAGGTAGAGGACGATCCAACTTCAACAAGGAAACGATCGAGTGTTACAACTGCCATAAGTTGGGACACTATGCTTATGAATGTCCGAATGCAAAAGAAGCCAATTATGCAGGGTTCGATGAAAATGAAGAAATTATGTTGATGGTGGATGCTTGTGAAACCAAAGAAAATGCATATATGGCTCAGGAGAAAACAGAAAACAAGGGATTACTGTGGTTCTTAGATTCCGGATGCTCGAACCACATGTGTGGAAACAAAGAAAGATTTGTTGATTTGGATCAGAATTTCTCAAACAATTCTCAAACACTGTTAAGTTGGGAAACAACACACGTATGAACGTTGAAGGAAAAGGAAACTTGAAGTTGGTGTTGAATGGAGCAACATATGTGGTGCAAGATGTGTAGTTCGTGCCAGAACTGAAGAACAACTTACTGAGCATCGGTCAATTACAACAAAAAGGTCTGTCTTTCTTGTTCCAAGCTGATAGTTGTAAAGTGTTTCATCCAGAAAGGGGTTTGGTATTTCAGTCTAGTATGAGCACAAATAGAATGTATCCACTTAGTGAAGACACGAACAAGACCACCGAACCAAAGTCAGATGGATGCTTATACTCGAGTGATGATGACATTGCAAGGTTATGGCACGAGCGATTGGGGCACATAAGCAAGACAAGTATGAAGACATTACAACAAAAGAAAATGGTACGTGATCTGCCAAACTTTGTTGTTGACGTATCTATATGTGGGGATTGTATGACTGGAAAACAGACAAAAGAAGCTATTCCAAAGACAAGTTCATGGCGTGCAAAGGAAGTGTTAGAGTTAGTACACTCTGATATTTGCGGACCGATAACTCCCATCTCTCACACTGGAAAGAGGTATTTCCTAAGCTTTATTGATGATTTTAGCCGTAAGGGATGGGTTTATTTGTTGACAGAAAAGGCTCAAGCATTTGAAAGCTTCAAAGATTTCAAGGTTAAAGTAGAAATGGAGACGGAAAGAGTGTAAAAGCTCTGAGAACAGACAGAGGAGGAGAATATCTCTCAAGTGATTTTAACAAGTTTTGCAAGCAACATGGAATCAAACGTCAATTAACCACAAGTTTTACCCCACAACAGAATGGAGTAGCCGAACGCAAGAACCGAACAGTGATAAACATGGTGGTGAATCTGTTGAATGCTAAAGGCATGCCCAAGGTGTTTTGGGCTGAGGCGGTTAGTTGGAGTTTTTACGTTTTGAACAGGATCACTACTAAGGCTCTTTCTGAAGTAACACCACAAGAAGCTTGGAGTGGGGTGAAGCCCACACTTGAACATTTCAGGATTTGGGGATGTCTGGCCCATGTCCATGTTCCAAAGGAGAAGAGAACCAAGCTGGATAACAAAAGTTTCGTCTGTGTTTTGACAGGTGTTAGTGAAGAGTCAAAGGCTTATCGACTTGTGAATCCAGAAACAATGAAAGTGATTATAAGCAAAGATGTTATGTTTGAAGAAGACAAAGGTTGGGACTGGTCTAGAGAGAAAGAAGAGCAAACCGTGAAGGAAGAAATTTCATGGGGAAATTATGATTTCATTGATGAGGATTACATTCTCATAGATGAAGAAGGTGCAGAAATCCATGACGGCTCAGAACCCAACTCGCAAATAAATGAACCCGGTACCAGCGTCTTACCGGTCAGGAAGGGAAGATCGCGAAGAATTCCCCGTTATCTACAAGATTATGTAACCGGTGAAGAACTAGACACTGACGAGGAAGAAGTAAATATGGTAGAAACAATCTACAGTGATCCTGTCCATTATGAAGATGATGCCAAAGAAGAAAAATGGAGGATGGCCATGGATCGGGAGATCGAGATGATTGAGAAAAATGAAACATGGCGCCTGGTTGATCTACCAAAGAATTCAAAATGTATTGGAGTGAAGTGGGTGTTTAAAACAAAGCTAAATGAGAAAGGTGAAGTCGAAAAACACAAAGCCAGATTGGTGGTTAGGGGCTATGGTCAGGAGTTCGGAGTGGATTATATGGAGGTATATGCTCCAGTGGCAAGGATGGACACCATTCGTTTGATACTTGCTTTAGCTGCACAAAAGGGCTGGAGTATTTATCAGATGGATGTTAAATCGGCATTCTTACATGGTAAACTACAAGAAGATGTGTACGTGCAACAACCACAAGGCTATGTGATGAAGAATGCTGAGCATAAGGTGTATAAATTACAAAAGGCCTTAAACAGGCCCTAGGGGCCTGGTATAGTCGCATAGAAGCTTATTTCATTGAAGAAGGGTTCGTAAGAAGCAAAGTGGAACACACTTTATTCATCAAACAAGAAAGGGAGAAAGTTCTGTTTGTCAACATATATGTCGATGACCTGTTGTTTACTGGTAATGACAAGAAGATGATGGAGAAGTTTAAGGCTTCTATGAAGGCTGAGTTTGAAATGACAGACTTGGGGAAGATGAGATACTTTCTTGGAATAGAAGTACTACAAAACTCAGCAGGCATTCACATCTCACAGAAAAAATATGCAGTGGATATGTTGACTAGATTCAAAATGATGGAGTGTAATGCTGTCAAAAATCCGATAGCTCCGGGGAGCAGGTTGTTTCATGATGAAAGCGAAGCTGTGGATGAAACTGGTTTCAAACAACTAGTTGGTAGTTTGATGTACATCACTACAACTAGACCCGATATTCAATTTGTGGTGAGTTTTATCAGCCGGTTCATGGCGAAACCAACAGAAGCTCATCTAGCAGCAGCAAAAAGAGTGATGAGATACATACAAGGCACCCTGGACTATGGAATTTGGTATAAAAGAGGAGAAAAGGCAAAGCTGGAGTTTTACACTGATAGTGATTTTGCTGGTGACATAGCAGACAGAAAAAGTACATCTGGTTATGTAGTTCTGTGGGATGGAGCTGCAATTTCATGGTCCTCAAAGAAACAAAGCATTGTTGCTTTGTCATCTACAGAAGCCGAATACGTGGCAGCAGCTGGATGTGCGTGTCAAGTAATATGGACACGTGAAATACTAGAAGAGCTTGGTATGGAGCAAATCGGAAGTAGTGTGATAAAGTGTGATAACACATCTGCGATACAGCTGTCAAGAAATCCCGTATTTCATGGTAGGTGTAAACATATTGGGGTGAGATTTCACTTTCTGAGAGATTTGGTGGGGAAAGAAATTGTTAGCCTGGAGTATGTTGAAACAAATAATCAAATAGCCGATATTCTCACAAAACCATTGCCTCGAGATGTGTTTGAAGGTTTAAGGGAAAAACTTGGTGTGTGCTCTGTTAAAGACAAACAAGACAAGGAACCCTAGTTTTGTTTGAGGGAGGGTATGTTGGAGGTATTTACCGTTTGCAAATAAAGAATTCAAAATAAGGCTGATTTAGTCAAAGTGGAGCTGTGCATCACGTGGTGTACCTAGTCATATGTCATTTCCTTTTATTTAGTAGTCTTCCTAATTTGTAGGCTTATTTGTTTCTTTCCTTTTGTATTTAAAGCCATCTTGGCATTCTTAATGAATATCTAAATTCAGTGAGAAATACCCGGTGCTAATTTTATCAGATCAACCAACAAAGACCGTATCTAATCTTGGATACAAATTAGAGTTTCTGAGACGTCAGTGTTAAGTGTACTCCTATATTTATCGATAACTCAGTCAACGGAACTAAAGGCAAGCAATGTGCAAAGAGAATTTTTAAGCAATGGTATTGTGAATTTGTGATCCACCGATCCCATGGAGACAATGATTTCAGGAATTGGGCGAATTTTTCAATTTTGTTCGGTGCAAGCAATGTGCGAACAGAAAAGGCAAGCAATGCGCAAAGAGAATCAAAGGCTTAAAGTGAAATTACCTTTCTTTTGCTAGGGTTTTGGCTATTGTTCGGGAGACACAAATGCTGCTATCTACGGAAGTTTGGAAGAGACGCAGATTTACGTCAGTAGTTCAGTACTTGTTCGTTCGTTTAGCGTCAAGTTATCGTGGTTCATTTAGCTTTAGGGTGAACCAGCAGTGAAGCGTGAAGGCCGACGGTCGGAGAGATTGCCGTCGGTAGTTCACAACATCGTCGTTCCTGATGACTAATGAAGCAAAGAGAAGAGACTAGGGCAGCAAATTATGAAGTGAATGACTCAGGACTAGAGAAAGACGTCGTCCCACTTGTTCCCCTAATTTCTAATTCCAATTTCAAGGTTTATTTTATTAATAAATTATTAAATATATTAGTAATTAAGTTATAACTATTATATATAGAATATGAAATTATAAATATATAATTTACTTAGTAGGTGCGGTTCAGTTATTTAACACGGTTTGCGTTTCGGTTTTAACATGTAGTGCGGTTCGGTTTTTTGCAATTATTTTATATATCAAAACCATACCGCACCGAAAAGTTTCATTTTTTTCAAAATTATAAACAACACCGTCGGTTTTCGTTTCGGTTTTTTTTTTTGGTTCTTTATATGCGGCTCGGTTTTTGCTTACCCCTAACGACTAGTCCAAAACTGGACTTGAAGATTCAAAATTCCACGTGTCTTAGTTGTGGATCCCCCTGTTTTTATTCATAAGAAATGCAAAATATTAGTCACAAAGAACAACTCCTAAACAAAGACGCTAACACAGTTACATAATGTAATATGTAAACCCACTTCCGATTTAGTGTGAAAAAATATATAAAAGTATGACACCAGGCTCCAACTAAAAGTTACAAAAGGAGTACATACATGTTTGGTTAAGTTGGAGATTCAATAATGCAAGGATGGTATGAAAAACTAAACATTAAGTATTAGTAAACTATCTTCTATATCTTATCATAATCACCTGACACCTTGTCTTCACATCTGACATTTACTGCATTTTGGCTTCAAGGGAAATCACAAAACTTATCATGAACAGAAATGCAAGGATCAGAACGTCATTGTACATCATGTCAAGAGATATAGAAAAGATTGCAGAATAGTTTTCGATGATTATCCATGAGATGAGCCCTTGCTTAAATATGCAGGGATATACATTTGTTTACAGATAAAGAAAGACAACAACTAGTGGGAAATGCTGGAAAGTAAACAAAGTGGATCTCAGTGGGGGAAATGATGTTTAAGCTGATCCCACAATTTAAAATTATTTCTTTTAACACTCCTCCTCACGTTGAATGACGGGATTCCCAAAATTCAACTTGACCAAACATTGTTGAGAATTTTTTCATTTACAGCTTTTGTCAGGATATCGGCTACCTGGTCTTCTGATCGAACGAACGGTAGTTCAATGATTTGAGCTTCTAGTTTTTCTTTAATGAAATGTCTATCAACTTCGACATGTTTTGTTCGGTCATGTTGTACCGGGTTTTCTGATATTTGAACAGCTGCTTTATTGTCACACATGATTTTAATTGTTTCTTTACAGAAGAGACCAACTTCAGTGAGAAGTTTTCGTATCCATAGAGCTTATGCGACTCCTCGTGCTATTCCCCTGAACTCTGCTTCAGCACTAGAAAGGGATACCACCTTTTGTTTCTTACTCCTCCATGTGACTAAATTTCCGCCAACTAAGGTGAAGTATCCCGAGGTTGATCTTCGATTTCCTTTGTCTCCTGCCCAATCCGCGTCCGTATAGATCTGGGTTTTTAGATGCCCGTTTGCTTTAAACAACACTCCGTGCCCTACTGTTCTTTTGAGATATCTGATAATTCTCCAAACTGCCTCCATATGAGAGACCTGGGGTTGGTGCATAAATTGACTTACTACCCCTACTGCATATGAAATATCTGGGCGGGTATGTGAGAGATATATCAATTTTCCCACGATTTGTTGGTACCTTTCTTTATCTGCTGCTTTTGCTTGGTTGTCTATATACAACTTTTGGTTTGTCATCATGGGAGTTTCTGCAGGTTTGCAATCAATCATTCCAGTTTCTGCTAGTAGGTCTAGGATATATTTCTTCTGACAGATAAAAATTCCTTGTGTTGACCTTAACACTTCAATTCCAAGAAAGTACTTGAGCTGGCCTAGATCTTTCATCTCGAACTCTTGGAATAAGTTCTTCCTTAGTTTTGCCATTTCTTCCTCATCATTTCCTGTAATTATCATATCATCAACATAGATAATTAAACATGTTATACGTTCATTTCTCCTTTTAAGAAATAAAGTATGATCAGAGTTGCTTTGCTTGAAACCATATTTTTTCATTGCTAAGGTGAATCTACCAAACCACGCTCGAGGAGACTGTTTTAACCCGTAGAGAGATTTCTTCAGGCGACAAACTTCACCTAGTTTGAATTTTTCCGTGAAACCGGGAGGTGCTTCCATATAGACTTCTTCTTTTAGTTCCCCATGTAGAAAAGCATTTTTAACGTCAAATTGATGTAGCGGCCATCCTTCATTTGCAGCTATGGAGAAAAGGACTCTAATAGTATCTATCTTTGCAACTGGAGAAAAAGTCTCAGCATAATCAATTCCATAGGTTTGGGTATAGCCTTTGGCAACTAACCTTGCTTTATATCTTTCAACGGTACCATCAGGTTTATGTTTTATTGAAAAAACCCATCGACATCCTACTGGTTTTTTTCCGTTTGGAATAACACATTTTTTCCATGTGTCATTTCTTACTAATGCTTCTATTTCAGTTTCCATTGCGTTTCTCCAGTTCTTCGTCTTCAAGGCTTCTTCTGCGTTGGTCGGAATTTCGTCAGAGTAAAGTGCAACACTGAAGGCCCTAGCTTCTTGAGTCAGGTTTCCTTTAGCCATATTCGCCATAGGATATCTGGAACCTCGAGACTCTCTTTCTGGAGAATATCTTTTTGGAGGAACCCCTCGGTTGGTTCTTGGAGGTAACATATATCTTTCTGTTGGTTGTTCCTGTATTAGTTCTTCTTGTTCTGTGGCAGTTTCATGATCAGAGGTAACAAGTTCAACATGTTCAAGAAGATCAGGAGACTGAGTGTTACGTACCTCGGATGTCAGGTTAGGAGACTGATCTGGGATGGCACTAGAGTTAGGATTTGTATATTGTGTGGATGTGTTGTGTGATTTTTCTTTAGTAGTTTCATTAGTATTTTCTTCTGATGTTGTCTGAACATATTCTAACCAACTTAGTGAGTCTGAACACTCTATCTCCTCCTGACCACTATGTTGGGAGGTATAGTAGTATTCTGTTTCTAGAAAATCACAGTTCATAGTGGTGAACATGTGACGAGTTTTGGGGTTATAACATCTGTATCCCTTTTGATTCACTCCATATCCAACGAATACACACTTTTCCGCACATGGGTCGAGCTTATTTCGATTAGACTTTGGTATATGTACAAAGGCAGTGCACCCAAAGATCTTTGGTTCTAGCATAAGAAATGAGGGAATTTGTACAAATTCAGATAGGGTGTGTAGCGGAGTTTTAAATTTGAGGGTATTGGTTGGAAGTCGGTTTATAAGGTATGTAGCTGTGGCAAGAGCTTCAGGCCAAAAAGTTTTTGGAACTTTTGATTCGATTAAAAGAGCTCTGGTTATTTCTAACAAAAAACGGTTTTTTCTTTCAGCAACACCATTTTGTTCTGGTGTATGTGGGCATGTAGTTTGGTGAATTATTCCTTTTGATTGAAAAAATTGTTTCATAGAGGTGTTAACGAATTCCCCTCCATTGTCAGATCGAAAAATTTGGATATTTTTTTGAAATTGGGTTTGAATCATGGTATGAAACATAACGAATTTATCAAGAACTTCAGATTTATTTTTTAAGAAATAAATCCATGTCATACGAGTACAGTCATCAACAAACAACACAAAAAACCGAAGGTTTTGTCCTCCAATGATGGGTGATGGTCCCCATACATCTGAATGAATTAGAGAGAAAGGAACATCAACCCTGGTGTTTTTTGGTTTGAATGTTTGTCTATGGCTTTTGGCTAACACACATGTTTCACACAACGATAAATTTTTGGAAGGGAACAATTTAGGAAATAGAGTATGTAAATAACCCGTAGAGGGATGGCCCAATCTTCTGTGCCACAACCATGCTTCTCTTTCTATGGTTCCATGAGCCATCATCACAGTACCATTTTGAGTCACCTCATCCACATAATACAATCCATGTTTCTCAGTGCCACGCCCAATGATCGTCCCTGTCCTGATATCCTGTAAGATACAAAAGTTGGGGTGCATTAGAACTGAGTAATTTAGTTCTTTTGTAACATGGCTTATTGATAACAGGTTTTGGGAGAGGGATGGAACATAGAGGCAATTAGAGAGTTTTAACGTAGGAGAAATCTCAATTGTTCCTCCTTGTTTAACTTCAATTTTTTCACCATTTGCAGTTTGTATATGTGTTTTCTGAGGTTTGGATACCGAAATAAGATCCGATATTTCATAAGTCATGGTGTCGGTGGCCCCACTGTCAAGTATCCAATTTTTTTCTTGTATATTTTCACAAGAAAACATTATATTTGCATTTCCTCCAGTTTGTGGGACGTTTCTGCAATTCTTTAAACCCTTTTTTATATAAATAACCATGGAATAAACTTCAGGGGTAATTTTTGACACTTTCTTTATTCCGGGGTCAAAATGGTTATTTATTGTTTTAGGGTTAAAATTGGGGAATTCTTCATTCCCGTTACCTGTGTCTTCATTCAAGCCATCATCTTCTTTACCTGCTTCACGGTATCCCGCAGCCATGCTTCTCCCGTCGCTGAATCTTGATCCGCCGTCGCCGTTCGGAGCGGCTCGGCTGTTGCTCACGGCGGCGGAGGTGAATCCGTGTAGGCTATCATCTTCTTTACCTACTTCACGGTATCTCGCAGCCATGCCTCTCCCGTCGCTGAACCTCGATCCGCCGTCGCCGTTCGGAGCGGCTCGGCTGTTGCTCACGGCGACGGAGGTGATTCCGTGTAGGGCGGTTTCAGTTTGGTTCGAAAATGGAGCTCACCTCGTGATTCCCGCTGCGATGCCTCCGAATCCGCCATGGCTACCGTCACCGTCGGTGGTGGCGTTGCTGTTGCCCACGGCGGCGGAAGCCTTACCCCTCTCTCCTCCGGTTTTTTCGGTGAGCGATTTGCCCTTCTTGTGTCCGTCGATCCACCACTCGGGGTACCCGACAAGCTTGAAGCATTGCTCCTTGGTGTGTTTCATCATCCCGCAGTGCTCGCACTTTAGGTGTGTTTTGTCTTCTTTCTGAAATCGGTTGCCTTTTGAGACGTGTTCCGGTCGACGGAAACCCTTTGAGGCAAATCCACCACCAACGGAATCGGAGGTAAGCAGTCCCATTGCTAACCCTTGAGTTTCATTTGAAACGGTTCCCAAAATATTTTGGTGAGCCGCCTCTTTCCGAACAGCAGCGTAAGCTGCTTCGGCTGTTGGTAGAGGATCCCATCGGAGGATATCTCGTTTAACAAAGTCATATTTCCGATCAATGGCATTTAAAAATTGAAAAAGTTTTTGGTCAGACCTGATTCGGGTGTATGTTTGAATGTCTTCTGGACATTTCATGGGATTTGGATCGATTCTTTCGATTTCTCCCCATATCCCCTGTAAAGTGATCCAGAAGTCTTCCAGTGGAGTAACATTTTGTTTAATTTCGTTTGCTTTTACATGAAGGTTGAAAGTTTGTAGCTTGTCTTTTCCGCTGCTGTAAGTGACCACCAGTGCATCCCATAGTGACTTTGCTGTGGGATACTCGGTCAGGTTACTTGCAAGAACTGGTTCTATGTTTTGTATTAGCCACGAAAAAACGACCAAATCATCTTGTTCCCACTGCTCGAATCTTCCATCTTTCTGATCTGGAGGATTTAAGGTTAAGTGTGATAACAGGGCTTTTGATTTTCCGCCTATAGCGACCCGAATCATTCGGGTCCATAAAGCGTGGTTTTGGCTATTGAGTTTGAGGTTGATTTGTAGGCTGTCGGATAGTTTGGGGTTTTGAGATTGGGAATTTTTGATAAGGTTTGCTAGTTGTATGGCTAAATCATTGTTTGAACTATCACCTTCTGCCATTTGGTAGATGATGAGTTGGTTTAGAATCTCAACACCGCTCTGATACCATGTCAAGAGATATAGAAAAGATTGCAGAATAGTTTTCGATGATTATCCATGAAATGAGCCCTTGCTTAAATATGCAGGGATATACATTTGTTTACAGATAAAGAAAGACAACAACTAGTGGGAAATGCTGGAAAGTAAACAAAGTGGATCTCAGTGGGGGAAATGATGTTTAAGCTGATCCCACAATTTAAAATTATTTCTTTTAACACATCACAAAACTTAAACAAAGTCAACGAGGCATTACATCAAACATATTACATGCAGTTTTAAACCACAGAAGAATTACTAATTACAGAATTAGAAACACTTGTATCTTCTTGACAAAATTCACAAGATAGGAACCTATAAAAACTAGGAATTATCCATCATACATAAGTCAAAACCTTCATAAAGCCATTCAACTGATCATGAACGTAAAATCTAAGGATCAGTTCTTCAATGTAAGTCAAAAAACATGAAAAATATCAGTAAGGCATTACATCGAACATATTATATGCAATTGCAAACCATAAAAGATTTATCAATTACAACATCGAGGGAAACATTTGTACCTTCTTGACAATATTCTCAAATTAGGAACCCATAGAGACCGAGGAAACGAATTGATTTTACCAGGCTTAGTTGCTTTAACGATTCAACTTTTCTGCTAGTTGACCATCATGTATAAACCATTGGTGCTTTTAGTCTGTGCAACTGCGACTATTAAGTTACAACAGGCTAAAAATTATGCTCTCTTTAACAGTTTCGCCCTGGGCAATCACCATGCCCCTGCTTGAACCTACTCTGCTCCGGTGGTCGTGTAGAGAAAGAGAGATGACGGTGCTCTCGTTCGTTGTGAGAAGGAGAGAAGAATTCATTGCATGGAGAGATGGGTATAATGAAATGGTCAACAACAACTACAAAGAAATTCAATAGACCCATAGAAACCGATCAGGCGTTTTTTTTAGTCGTGGTAATAGATATGCGATTATTGTTACATTTCCTCATAGGTCCATATAGGTCCGGTTAAGCTTTCAAATCAGGTTTTAAGGCCAAATAATTTATTTTAGGTAATTTTATTTTAAAGAAAGGTTTAATGATCTAAAATGACAACCAATATTATAAAAGTTACTCATTAGGTCACTTAAGTTTTAATTGCACCCAATAGGTCACTAAAGTCTGAAGTTTCAATTTTGGTTTTAAAATACCATTGTCTCCGACTTTAACCACCGTTTTCCAGTTCCGACGACACCTCTATCTTTGTCAACCAGGCGTAGACCATTTACCTCAACTCATTCATAGTTCTACCACCTCGAGCAGGTTCAAAGCTTATCCACAATCTTACCACAGTCGTACCACCTCGATCACACTCTCATGACTCTCGTCCTCTGATACCTAATTCGCCTCCTGTCGCTACTACTCTCTTTGCTGGAGGGGAACAACCAGTCATGAGGTCTCATCACAGCAGTTTTAACCGATTAAAATTGAAAACAATGATATTTTAATACCAAAACTAAAAGTTCATTGACTTATTGGGTGCAAAATTGAAAGTTTAATGGCTTTTTTGTAAGACCTGTATTCCATTTATTGCATTTAGTTATAATTGTTGTGAATTCTATGATTTTTGGTAGTTAAAGAAACTAAGAAAAACTTTAGTTACAATTTCATAGGAAAATCAGCATTTTGTGATGTTTTTAGAAAAATCATAATTAATTCTAGGAACATTGTTTGGACCTCAAACTAGTGCACAAAGTTTACAAATTGAGTCTAGTATAATTCTTAAAAATAGTTGTAAGCTTGAAAGTGGAGTTATATATGGTTAAAAATGCAATCTTCACTAAGTAGTTCGAAATTGACAGATTAGATAGTCTGTTTTCAAAAAATCATAATAAATCATAGAAAAATCGTATAAATACATACCATACATCCCTGGAAAGGTATTGAGATGAATTTTCTGAATATCAAATAAAAACGTGAATTTAATGGGTTTAAGATCGGCTAAATCAGTCTTGAACAGACTGATTCTAGAAGGCCTTTAATTTCAACAAAATTATATTATTAAAATCTTTTGTCAAAAGTGTCATGCCATTTTTTATTCAAGAATTCAAGTATAAATACCCCCCAAAACATCTCATAAACCACACCAACAAATCTCAATCCAATATATAGAGGTTTCTAAGCACTAGAGTGTAAGAAGTGAGCGGAAGGAAGCTTAAAAGCCTAGCAAAGAAGTTATAGGTTCCGACGACTGGTCATAAGGTAACTACAAACTTTTCTATAGCTTAATTAGGTATTGTAAAATAGTTTTTGTGTTAAGAAGTAGAATATTTAATAAGTATAACATATGTTATATTATACTCATTTCTAACAATAGTAAACAAAAACCTTAAAATGTCGTTATTATAACAATTCGTAATTCCGAAAATAATACCGATTGATTTACTTACGAGGACGGTGACTAGGCCGATTACTTGGGATCTGGTTGTTGGATTTTCCGAAAGGCTAAAATGCTGAAAGGATCCTGCCACCCCATCTAATCTTCTACCTGGCTGTTCTTTACTTGATAAATCATGGAGTATCATATTGGAATTACTGAAGGGTTTAATGATGCGACTACAATATAGTTAAGGATTAAGAAATGATAGATTTCTTATTATGTTAACAGTTAAAGTTGAAGGAAATACAAAGCCGAGAAAGATAAACAATATAGTCAACTATAATCAGGTGAGTCTTCTCACTATACTATAGGTGATATTGCATGCGTAGGAAGGAATATATGTTAGACTAAGGTGATTTTACCTGTTATGATAATTGTATGAATTATTGCTATGATAATGATTGTTTGTGGACGGAACGGGATAGCCCGCGAGCCAATAGGCGGAACGGGAATAGCCTGCGAGTCATTAGACGGAACGGGAAAAGCCTGCGAGCGATAAGACAGAACGGGAACTGCCCGTGAGTCTTTAGGCGGAACAGGGATAGCCCGCGAGTCTCACAGACATATGAATGGTTATTATGTGTTGTATGTTATGTGATAGATCGTATGGTATTTTGAGGAACTCACTAAGCATTGTGCTTACCCCGTTGATATTTAACATTTTCAGATAATGGCAGAGACAGAGGGAAGGCTCCAACCTGACGCACCGCATTCCACTATTTCCAAGACTTCCGCTACTTTATAAATAATTTATGTCAAGAATAAAGGACATGAGTTTCTATATGTATTTTGCTAAAATCAATACTATGGCTGATTTCTCTATTTGTAAAATATTCATTTATAAATCCATATTTGGTTTTCAAAAAAAGAAAATTTTGACTTGAAAATCTAGGGCGTTACAAGTTGGTATCAGAGCCTTAGTTTGAGGGATTTAGATAAACTTTCGGGTAAATCTGAACTCAAACTGAGGACTGAGAGTTTTATAAAAAAAAAAAAAATTTGAAATTTTAAAAAGAAAAGGAATGCGATGCGTGCGGTCAGCCGGAGCTTAAGTGAGTAAATGATTCTCAAAATATCTGCATTCATGTATATGCTAGAAACTTGATATGATAAAGAGTATACTAAGGATTCACTCAGGAATTGCATGTTATAATTGCATGATTTAGGATGTCTGATTGCCTTATATGATGACAATTATGTGCAACTGAAACTGTGCTTATACTGTTAGGAAGTTAAATGAACGCTTGAATTGCATGTAGTTAATATCAGATGACTTTGGAATTAGTTATCTGACTTTATTAGTTGTTCCTTGTCTGGTGGTGATATTAGGATAAGATTACTTATTCAACTGTATATTTTATCCTTAAAATTTTGTGTGAAATAAGCGTCAACAAAACTACCTAATGGCATCAGCAAACGTTTTTCTCTTTTATCACAAGTATGATAAAGAAACTCTAGGAAGTGTAAAAAGAAGTGTTGAATGTACAAACCGTATAAACAAGAACCGTATAGTAATAAGAGACTATATAGTAATTTTGGAAGGACGTTTGGTACAAGTAAGAATAGGTGTGGAAGATAGTACAGGGCCCGTACTACCGAAAGCACAGGATTCTTACATGTAACAGAGTCAGTCGCCAAAACTCCTATAAAGTCGGGTTGGTAGGGTAACCACATATAATAAGCATGGGCTCACCATCTTGTTTGTACAATCAGAATGGTGGTGATTACAAGAAGCAATGGTAATGGTTCTGGGTCTAGTGAGGGACCAAGCCGACCCACTCGATCAGATGAGGAGCTACGAGACTTAATTGCTGAAGAGGTATCACGCGAGGTGCTAGCCGAAATTCCTCGTTTCTTCGGTACAATCAAAACTGAACTGATAACGATGATTGAGGAACGACTTGCTACAATTAGTAGACCAAGGGATAGAATGGCGACTTATCGGGATTTTGCCGCATGTCAAGTCCCGGTGTTTAGTGGGGGAAGGGATCCAATCGCTAGTATAAGATGGATTTCTGCAGTAGAGGGTGCTTTCAGAACCTGTTTTTGCCCAGAAGAATCAAAGGTTATCTTTGCTGTAAACCTGTTAAGAGACGATGCAAAGGATTGGTGGGAAATGATGGCTAAAGATCTCACTGATGCTCAAATAGAGGCTATCACTTGGGCCGAATTCACGACTAAGTTCAGACAAGAGTACGTCCCGCAAATAGAGATGGAACGTTTGGCTCAGGAATACTTGAACCTGACTCAGACCACAGAGACAGTGGCAGAAATCACCAAAAAGTTTAACGAGCGGGCGCTCTTTTGCCCAGAGTATGCAGCCACAGAGAAAATGAGGATGAACCGATATTTGGCAATGCTTCGGACGGATATACGGGAGTTTGTGTCTGCTGCTAGGCACCAAACTCTTAACGACATGATTTCAGCCGCTCGAGCTCGAGAATTGGAACTAGAGAACCAACAAAGGCAGAAGCGTCAGGCACCAACACAACCTCATCCGCCATCAAAGAAGCATAAAGGGGGGGACCAAGGAAGGCATGGTCAGAGAAGCCACGGTCAGTGTCGCAAGTGTGGGAAAAACCATGAGGGGCAGTGTAGGGCAGTAGTGTGCCATAAGTGTGGCAAAGAGGGCCACTATGCTAGAGATTGTCGACAGGAGGCCAAAATCTGCTTTAACTGCAATCAAGTAGGCCACTTCAAGGCCCAATGTCCCCGTCTGACTCAGGGAGTGGTTCAGAATCCGGCACCCACTACACTCCGGATTACCGATGGTAGGCAGGGGAAAGGGGAAGCCCCTAAGACCAAGGGTCGAGCATTCGTCATGACCGCCGAGGAGGCACAGGATGCGCCCGACGTCGTCACGGGTACTCTTTCTTTACTTGCCTCGTTTTTGTGGTGTGTGTAATTAATATGTCTATTATGCTTTGATTAGGAACATTCTTAGTCAACTCTATGCCTACCTTTGCATTATTTGATTCGGGTGCTAGTCATTCTTTTGTGTCTGCCGCGTTGGGAAAGAGTTTCGGTATTGCTTTAGGAACTCTTCCTCAGCCGTTAGAAGTAGAAATTGCGGATGATAAAGCCGTGCAAGTGACTAGTGTTTATCGGGGATGCGAAGTAGTGATTCAAGGAATAAAGTTTTCGATCGATCTCATCCCTATACCGTTGAGTGACTCTCGAGTCATCATCGGTATGGATTGGATGGGTCAGCATGAATCATGGATCGATTGTAAGAACAAGCGAGTGTGGATTCAAACCCCAAGTGGGGGAGAGCTGGTTGTGCAGGGCGAGAGAAAGAATCGAGGTGCAGTTTTCTGTTCAGCTGCTAGGGCACGCAGACATTTTCAGCATGGAGGTTCGGGATTTGTGGCTTATGTTGAAGACACACGAGAAAAGAAGCCACAGCAGAAAGCAGGTGATATACCGGTGGTTCGGGATTTTCCTGATGTTTTTCCCGAGGACCTGCCTGGTGTACCGCCAGAGAGACAGGTGGAATTTAAGATCGACTTAACTCCCGGTGCGGCTCCAATAGCTAAAGCACCGTATCGTCTTGCGCCTCCAGAAATGCTTGAATTGTCTATTCAACTTAGGGAACTTTTGGACAAGGGATTTATTCGGCCTAGTTGCTCACCGTGGGGAGCTCCTATTCTATTTGTTAAGAAGAAGGATGGTTCCAATAGGATGTGCATAGATTATCGTGAGCTGAACAAGCTTACGGTGAAAAATCGATACCCATTACCTCGCATCGATGACTTATTCGATCAACTGCAGGGGGCTTCGTGGTTTTCAAAAATTGATTTGCGGTCAGGATACCATCAAATGCGAGTACGGGAGGAAGACATCCCGAAAACGGCTTTTAGGACGAGGTACGGCCACTTCGAGTTTGTAGTGATGCCGTTTGGACTAACCAATGCCCCTGCAGCTTTTATGGATTTAATGAATCGAGTGTGTCGACCGATGTTGGATCGGTCGGTTATAGTTTTCATTGATGATATCTTAGTTTACTCTCGGAGCAGGGAGCAACATGAACAACACTTAAAGGAAGTATTAGAGACCTTAAGGAAGGAGAAGCTTTATGCAAAATTATCCAAGTGTGACTTTTGGCTACGGGAGGTTCAGTTTTTAGGTCACGTTGTCAACGAGCAAGGAATCATGGTAGACCCGGCTAAAGTGGAGGCCGTGATGCGGTGGGAGGTTCCGAAGACTCCCTCTGAAATTAGAAGTTTCTTGGGTCTGGCTGGTTATTATCGCCGTTTCATCCAAGACTTCTCAAAGATCGCGGTACCTTTGACTCGGCTAACTAAGAAAAACGCTGCTTTTCGGTGGGGTGAGGAGCAGCAGCAGGCTTTTGAGACTTTGCGGCGGAAATTGTGTGAAGCTCCGGTTTTGACGTTGCCTGAAGGCATGGAGGACATGGTAGTTTATTGCGATGCATCTATCACGGGATTGGGGGCAGTCTTGATGCAACGAGGCAAGGTGATTGCTTACGCCTCGCGACAGTTGAAGCCCCATGAAGCTAACTACCCCACTCATGATTTGGAATTGGGAGCGGTGGTCTTCGCTCTCAAGATTTGGAGACACTATTTGTATGGAGTGAAGTGCACCATCTTCACGGACCACAAGAGTTTGAAGTACTTGATGGATCAGGCAAACCTCAATATGAGACAGAGAAGATGGTTGGATGTATTGAAAGACTATGATTGTGAGATACACTACCACCCTGGGAAGGCCAATGTGGTAGCAGATGCGTTAAGTCGTAAGGCTTCGGGTGCACCCCTTCGGGGCGTTTGTCTAAGGATGACAATTGTGACACCGCTGCTTGAGCTGATTAGGAAAGCTCAGATGGAAGCAAGCAAGAGCGAGAATCAGAAAGATGAGAGAATTGTGGGTCAGTTGGCAACTATGGTCAAAGATAGTAGGGATTTGTTAACTAGCCATGAGAGAATTTGGGTACCGAAGCTGGGCGGGGTTCGTCAAACCCTATTGGAGGAAGCACATAAATCCAGGTTCTCTATCCACCCTGGAGCAACTAAAATGTATAGGGATCTGCGCGAATATTATTGGTGGCCGGGCATGAAGAGGGAAGTAGCCTGGTTTGTCGAAAGATGCATGACCTGTCGTAAGGTCAAGGCCGAGCACCAACGGCCTCATGGTAAGTTGCAGCCTCTTGAGATCCCAGAATGGAAATGGGAGCATATCACAATGGATTTCATCACGAAGTTGCCAAGAACCCCTCGACATATGGACACTATTTGGGTTATCGTGGATAGATTGACTAAAAGTGCTCATTTCCTCCCCATCCAAGAGACTTACTCTGCAAAGGAATTGGCTAAGGTCTTCATAGATGAGATTATCTCTCGGCATGGTATGCCGGTCTCGGTGATATCCGACCGGGATGTCCGATTTACGTCTAGGTTTTGGAAGAAGTTTCATGAGGAATTAGGCACTCGCCTTCATTTCAGCACAGCATATCATCCTCAGACGGATGGGCAAAGTGAGGGAACGATTCAAACGCTGGAGGATATGCTTAGGGCATGTATTATCGATTTTGGCGGGAGTTGGGATTCCCATCTCCCTTTAGCTGAGTTTTCTTACAATAACAGTTATCACGCGAGCATTGGCAGGGCTCCCTTTGAGATGTTGTATGGAAGGAAATGTCGGACTCCTATTTGCTGGGGCGAGGTTGGCCAGCGGGTATTGGGTAGTACTGAGGTAGTAATCAAGACAACTGAGTTAATTCAGAAGGTTCGGGAGAGGTTGTTAACGGCCCAGAGTCGACAGAAAAGTTATGCAGATCGGCGGCGGTCCGATCTCGAGTTTCAAGTGGGAGATTATGTTCTTCTTAAGGTTTCACCTTGGAAGGGAGTCATCCGCTTTAGGAAGCGAGGAAAGCTTGGCCCTAGGTACATTGGACCTTACCGAATCACTGCCCGTGTAGGTAAGGTAGCTTACCGGTTGGAGCTGCCCGAGCAGCTTAGTCAGATTCACGATACGTTTCACGTTTCACAGCTTAGGAAGTGCATTACGGAGGAATCTACAATAGTACCTTTGGAGGATATTCAATTAGATGAACACCTAAACTATGTGGAGCGTCCTATAGCTATCTTAGAAAGAAAAACAAAATCCTTGCGTAATAAAGTGGTAGTACTGGTGAAGGTACAGTGGAAACATCGAAAAGGCTCTGAATGCACATGGGAGCCCGAGAGGGAGATGCGAGAACATTACCCCGAGTTATTTGAGAATACAAATTTCGAGGACGAAATTCAAAGAAGTGGGGGAGACTTGTAAGACCTGTATTCCATTTATTGCATTTAGTTATAATTGTTGTGAATTCTATGATTTTTGGTAGTTAAAGAAACTAAGAAAAACTTTAGTTACAATTTCATAGGAAAATCAGCATTTTGTGATGTTTTTAGAAAAATCATAATTAATTCTAGGAACATTGTTTGGACCTCAAACTAGTGCACAAAGTTTACAAATTGAGTCTAGTATAATTCTTAAAAATAGTTGTAAGCTTGAAAGTGGAGTTATATATGGTTAAAAATGCAATCTTCACTAAGTAGTTCGAAATTGACAGATTAGATAGTCTGTTTTCAAAAAATCATAATAAATCATAGAAAAATCGTATAAATACATACCATACATCCCTGGAAAGGTATTGAGATGAATTTTCTGAATATCAAATAAAAACGTGAATTTAATGGGTTTAAGATCGGCTAAATCAGTCTTGAACAGACTGATTCTAGAAGGCCTTTAATTTCAACAAAATTATATTATTAAAATCTTTTGTCAAAAGTGTCATGCCATTTTTTATTCAAGAATTCAAGTATAAATACCCCCCAAAACATCTCATAAACCACACCAACAAATCTCAATCCAATATATAGAGGTTTCTAAGCACTAGAGTGTAAGAAGTGAGCGGAAGGAAGCTTAAAAGCCTAGCAAAGAAGTTATAGGTTCCGACGACTGGTCATAAGGTAACTACAAACTTTTCTATAGCTTAATTAGGTATTGTAAAATAGTTTTTGTGTTAAGAAGTAGAATATTTAATAAGTATAACATATGTTATATTATACTCATTTCTAACAATAGTAAACAAAAACCTTAAAATGTCGTTATTATAACAATTCGTAATTCCGAAAATAATACCGATTGATTTACTTACGAGGACGGTGACTAGGCCGATTACTTGGGATCTGGTTGTTGGATTTTCCGAAAGGCTAAAATGCTGAAAGGATCCTGCCACCCCATCTAATCTTCTACCTGGCTGTTCTTTACTTGATAAATCATGGAGTATCATATTGGAATTACTGAAGGGTTTAATGATGCGACTACAATATAGTTAAGGATTAAGAAATGATAGATTTCTTATTATGTTAACAGTTAAAGTTGAAGGAAATACAAAGCCGAGAAAGATAAACAATATAGTCAACTATAATCAGGTGAGTCTTCTCACTATACTATAGGTGATATTGCATGCGTAGGAAGGAATATATGTTAGACTAAGGTGATTTTACCTGTTATGATAATTGTATGAATTATTGCTATGATAATGATTGTTTGTGGACGGAACGGGATAGCCCGTGAGCCAATAGGCGGAACGGGAATAGCCTGCGAGTCATTAGACGGAACGGGAAAAGCCTGCGAGCGATAAGACAGAACGGGAACTGCCCGTGAGTCTTTAGGCGGAACAGGGATAGCCCGCGAGTCTCACAGACATATGAATGGTTATTATGTGTTGTATGTTATGTGATAGATCGTATGGTATTTTGAGGAACTCACTAAGCATTGTGCTTACCCCGTTGATATTTAACATTTTCAGATAATGGCAGAGACAGAGGGAAGGCTCCAACCTGACGCACCGCATTCCACTATTTCCAAGACTTCCGCTACTTTATAAATAATTTATGTCAAGAATAAAGGACATGAGTTTCTATATGTATTTTGCTAAAATCAATACTATGGCTGATTTCTCTATTTGTAAAATATTCATTTATAAATCCATATTTGGTTTTCAAAAAAAGAAAATTTTGACTTGAAAATCTAGGGCGTTACATTTTTGGTGCAAATTTGAAAGTTCAGTGACCTATTTGATGCAATAATAACTATACTGTTACCATTATGTATATATGACTAGATATGAACCAAATCCTAAGGTTAGGTTAACAAAGTAACGAACTTTAATGTTTAAACCTTGCATTAGATGACCATTTCGTGCACCAATTAATTATCATGATCATTGAGATTAATTACCAGGTTAAATCTGCATGATATGAATTTAAAGAATGATAATAGGGATCACAAGTTTACATGGCCATTGTGATTATAGTCCTTAGAATCATAGGTTTAGTGAACGGGCCAATGGAACTAATCAACTTACAAATCAATGAACATCATATTAATGTCCATTGCATTTAATGGAAATCAATCCTAATTGACGGAGTATGCCTTTTGTTTCTGAATTAGTTTTCCATGATCAATATGCTTTTTATTGTTTTTGTTTCTGTTTTGAGTTATGCATTTTATATTAAATTACCCTCTTTAGTTTATGTTTTTAATATAACTACTAATCGAATCTCGTTCCCCTAGATTTTGCAACCCATTTTTACGAAGGCTATACTGCTATACGATTAGGTACACTGTCTAGTGTGTAATAGTCCTTAGTTGAAGTAAGATCATTTTTATAAATTGAAAAGGAGATCTTACACATCAAGTTTTTGGCATTAGCCAGAGAGTGATTTGCACGCATCAAGTTTTTGGGGTTGTTGTCGCTGAATGGTTTCAAATACTCTAGGTTATTTGGTTATTGGTTAATGGACCTTTCTGTGGGAATTTTGCAAAGAAAATTATTGTTTTTTGTTTTTTCTAACTTTTATATATTTTCTTCGTTTGATAACTTGTCACTTTTCGGAAGAGTATTGTTGGTGTTCCTGTGTAGGATGTGACATATGATAAGAGCGGGGTGGTATCCTGAGAAGAGAAATAGTGAAAAATCCATGATGTTGCAGATAGTTCATCGGTGACTGAGGTTTCGGAAGAGTATTGTTGGTGTTTCTTCGACAAATTTAGGCTTACTACTATCTTATGGATGTGCTAACGACTATAGAAGGCAAGCGTTTAAGGCTACAACACTTTAAAGAAGGCAAAGAAATAGTATATTGGGAGAACTCGAGAGATTACAATACGAGAGATTAAAATACAACTTCGGATGGTTTGCTCAAATGAGCATCTCACCTATTTATAAGTGAGTTACACCTCCTTTTAGGAAGCTTCTAGGCCTCTGCATCAAGCTAGGTTATTCTAGACAACTCCTATATGATCCTTATCTATTTACAAGGTTCTGTAACATTCTAGACAATTCTACAGGATCCTAGAAGACTCTAGGACGTTCCACGCTTTTCTGGGTAATTCTTATAAGATCTAGCGACTTCTCAAGTTCTCCAGAATATTCTAGATGTGCTCTATGGCATACCGCCTGAAAATACGGTAACAAGTTTTCTTGTATATACAATTTTATATTTTCCAAACGGCTATATAGCCGTTTTTGGCTTTTAATTATCTTATCACCTTTATAGCTTAGTATAAATAAAAATTGTACACCGTACTATTTGAGCGGCTAATGCAAAAGCCCTAGGGCCTATCATGTGGGAGGCCAATTGCAAAGAACTAAGAATATTTTCGGCGTGCAAGACTTTTATCACCGAAACCTCCTGTGTGGAATTCCATGCCTCAACCATCGGACTCCCATCTCGGGGGCCTAACTTAGTATAAATAAGTGTTGATTGTGTTGGTTTTAGCACATCCCTCAAAATGCTCTATAATACCACAATCTTGTCTGTTAGTAGATTCTTGTAATCTTGATTTTTCACGTCATTCTTCAATCTTCCAATCGAAAATGATGCATTCACAATCTTCGGTCAAGGGAGCGGCGATAGCCTCAACCAATAACGACCTTATCGCTATTCGCCTATTTGTAAGCATAACTGAAAAGAAAAAGAAATATGGGATAACTTTGACTTGCGTCAAATGAAAAATGACATGAAAGGCGAGATGCAAAAGATGTAATATTTTCAAAATAAAGGAAACACCACCTAGAAAACTCACACTACAAATTCATGCAAGATACTTGGAGAAAACAACGGACCGGAGTCGAACAATATTAGCTCAGGGGACTCATTGTACGCGTATAACAACAAAGAGGTATGTGATCTGTCCACAAAGATTACGACCAACTAGATAACGAAGGAGAAGATATCTATATAAACAAAACGAAAAAGACACTAGAAACAAAAATAATAATTTTATTTAGTTTCCTATTTTTTCTTTTTTGTTTTATAATCAAATAGACTTTACATATATATACATATTTGATTGGTAGTTAAAAAAATGCAAATTAGTCTTTTATGTTAATTAAAAAGGTAAAATTACTGTATAAACTGGTTTATTCAATTTGGTTGTAAACGGTTGCATCCGCTTCATGTTTTTTTACAAGAATCTAGTTTCAGATTTAATTTGAAGAAAACTAGCGAAATAAAAGGAGATATATGAATCCGATTAGGGATAAGCATTACCAAAATTACTTCCTTGGCAAACAAAATAAAATCCGTCTACCAGGCTACCAGCGGTTGCTATAAATATAGAAGCAACGCTAATCATGAACTTCTACTTCTACTGATTAAATCTAAAACCTATAAATTCAAACTCAAGCCGATTCTTTCATCGAAATTGTCTACGTCCATCAATCAGGTAATTCCTTTTTCAAATATTTTAACTTCTATAGTTTCATTATTTCAATTTCGCGTGGCTGATTACTTGATTACTTGATTATCTATGTTATAATGGTTTATATCTAAGCACTAATTACTCGTTCATAGCTCGTCTTGAAGTTATGCTATTTCTGCTTTGGAGTAAATCAGAGTTAAATATTTAGTTTTTCTTGAAGTATGTTACTATACAAATTCACTCCTTATGTGTTTAATGACAATTTTTATTATTAATGATGCTTTAGTTTTGTGTAAGTTTATATTTTATTGCTTTACTGGTTTTCTTGATTGTATAACATGTGATTTTAAATTCTTGAATTGCCGCTGATAAAAGTTTCAGCATATATAGTTTCTTTTTTGTTTTTTTTTTTTTTTTTTTTTTTTTTTTTTTTTGTTGAGAACCTCTTGATTCTTGTTTTCTTTTTTCATAAACGGCGAAAATTCAATAGCAAATCTAGCAAGAAGCTAGTGCTGAAAAAAGCAGGGAAGAACCCTCAAATTAGAGATCCAACTAAAAGATTGCGAAACAACAAGATCCAAAAATGACCTCTGCTTTTGTAATTAAGTACTTGACTTGGCCAATATTATATTAGGAAGTAGTGTTTCAAGTCAAAGCAACTTGGTTTTTCGTTTACAGCTTTGTGATTGAGTAATTGTCTTGTTATTATTATTATTATTTGTTTTGTCTTGTTTATTAATATTGTCTAATCAAAAGAAACTGGCATTGTTAGATTAGTCATGTACCGAATGTAAGATGTACAAATCCATGTAGTTTAGGTTAAGACATTTAGACATGTACTGATGTACAAATTGGTATTGTTATCTTCATGTTTGAATAATTTGATTTAGACATGAAAACATGTACAAATCCATATGTGATTACTAAAGAAATCATGATACAGCTTTCTTTGATTACTTTTTTGGATTATATAGGGTTTGCTTGAATTTGTTATTCGGGTTTCATCTTAGGTTTTGTTACAAGAAGCATGACCATACACAAAAGAGTTAGCATAAAGAGATAGAGTATCCCTTTTTAGTCCATCAAGAATATTTTCACCATGCGGTTGATCTATAATTTTGCAAGTAGTATTTTTTTTAAGTATCCGTCTCAATTCTAGAACTGCTAATTTTTTCTATCCTCTATACATTTTGTGTTTATTTCTACTTCAGGATCTTGTTCATCCTTGTTCTTGTTTTCGCCTTTTCTTGCAACATTCTGTAAAATCGACAATTTGTGAAGGATGATGTTTGTATATACCAAGATCTTCCATCTCACTTGTAATTGAAATTTTCCAAGATCTCAAATGTTTATTCTTCTTTTGCAGGTGTAGTAATGGGTAAGACAATGAGTACGACTAGAAACCAAAATTATGATGTGCCCTGGTCAGATCCTAACCAAGATGTCCTTTTTCTAGTTATGATGCGGCTGGGAGTTGTTGATTTTCTTGCATTCAGCGGAGTTTGCAAGTCATGGAGGTCATTTGCACTGGCCAACAAGAAGAGGTTTATGGCATCCAAACCACCTATGTACATGTGGATATCTCCATCATCCATGTCCATGGTTACATCTCATCTACCCATGTCCATGTGTAGATCTCCTCGTGCTTATAAGTTAACCTGCCACCTAAAGGATTTTCAAGGAAGACAGTTTACAACCATCCTTCCTCATTCTGCTGGCAGAGATTTTGTTGGAGTAACTTGTGGTTACTTGATCTTATTTGGGAGGAAAACCCACGACTTCTGGCTTGTGAATCCTGTCACAAGGCATCAACTTCATTTCCCACATGTCCCGTTTGATGTCCCCTGTTATACCGGTTATTTTCCATATTCAAGTGTTAGGGCTATCCTAGTCTTTATACCTTCAGTATCTGGATGGTTGTTTCTTTTATTAGAAAGATCATTCTCCCGTAAAATATGGTATTCAATAGCGGGTAATGGAGCATGGAATCATGTCTCTGCCACTTTCCCCATCCTTGATATACATGCTTTTAAGGGGAAGATTTATACACTAAATGAAAAGACAACACATGAATATCAAATATGTGAAATGAGACTCGATCCAGAGTCCAAATTGACATTACTTGAAACTACGAATTTTCCCATGGCAGGCTTCATGCGTCTGGATTTTGTAAGTTTCGGTGAAAAGCTTTATGTGATACAACACGTTTCAGCATATTGGTTGGAGCTTGACGAACTAGACTTTGGAGAAATCAAAAGGGTGTGCCGTGAAAAAATAAAAAAAGAATATGAATTCTATTGGAGCAACATGAATCATAACATTACCGCTTTTAAAGGTCTGTCGTGGGGGCCTGGCATTGATAGAAATCGACAAGGCTGGTCCAATATGGCATTGGCGAGCGTGTGGTACTTCCCCCATGAATGTTTGAATGTTAGTCTCATACATGAGTGATTATCTTTACATATGTTGAAATATTTTCTGAATTTCGTGACGCACCATTGGTGGATTAATTTGGAATTTATCATTTCAACTGTTTGGTTGTCACTCACCATTGGTGGATTTGGACCATCAATTTACTTTTAAATGAATGGATACAATTAAATCCTCATGACGTTAATGTAGGTTAATATTTCATTAAAACTCAAGTCCGTGAACAGCCACACGGCAAATTCATAGTTAACTTGGTATCAGAGAGCGATCCTTAGGACTCCAATTTCACCGTCTTCCAGAAACGTCTACGCTATTTCTTATTTCATGGACTCTTTTCTAAAATTGCTACAGCTATCACCTGCAAACTGATAATTAAGAACCAACTAGCGTTATACACATCCGGTGGACGGCTAGACCGATGACAAAATGCACTTGTACAATTCATTCATATTATTTGGGACCAAAATGCAAAATAAGGAAATTAGGGGTATACAACCAAAACTTAGTAAAAACACCAAAAAAGTAGGAAAAAAAAAAAACAAAAAAAAAACGTAATCGGTTAGCAACGACCTAAACAAAATGTATGAAAAACAACCAAAGATACAAACTATGAAATTATCTACCCTTGAAATTAGCTGACTCAAATTTTGACTGTAAAAAATAACACTTCAACAGGTCGCGTGAATGGAGACAACCCTTGTAACTTTATTTTCTTTGTTGAATGAAACATGGTTGTTGCGGTAATCCTATGTCTCCTGTTCATATTCAAAGTCATTGTGAAAATCCAATAGCATCCACGAGTCGTAAACATTGCAAACCCAATTATCAAAAGAACCATTTGCACGCTGATAATCAACCTTCCTTTACGTTTTATGAGTCTCAAAGAAGTATAAACATTATCATAGTCTAGTGGAGCGGTGAATATGCATCAATCTTCAATAGAGTACCATTTTCCAATAACATGTACACAATCTCACTACTAAGAGGAGCAGGACATAACGCAATATAATGGGATCAAGTTGACGCCCCCGGCCACTCCCATGTTTCCGAGTCAATTACTTCAAAACGATATATCTCATGATCATCATCACAATTTATTAAGGAACTACAAATAAATATTATATTCAATGTAGTTCAACAAAGTAGTAAAAGAATATTTAATTAATTGATCAAACAAAAGTTATATATATATATATATATATATATATATATATATATATATATATATATATATATATATATATATATATATATATATATATATATATATATATATATATATAGAGTTAGTATAAAATGTGGATTGCAAATATTGTGTGAGTGTGTGATGAAATGTGGAGCGTCAGATCGAAACGATCTACGGTTCTAGATTCAGGGTCCTAAACGTAAATATATAATAATTAATTAATCAGTTTTTGCAATTAGACCCCTAAAAAGGGTATTTTAGTCTATTAATCAAGAATTAAAAAAGGAAGTGCACTTATTATCTCCTAATTTGGTGGGATTTCATTAAATAATTAATTATGTTTTTAATTATTATAATACTTTTAAAAATCTATTACCTAATTAGTAATTACAACAATTATATTAAGAAAAACTCAGATTACGCTGAATACATGCCGTCAGTGAATCATTTTAAAAAACCACGATTTAATTCTGAAAGAATATTAGAACCACTTATAATATAAACAACAACATTCACAATATTCTTGAAGAATATACACGACATTCAATACTAAACAATTATATATACAATATTCTTGAACAATATACAAAAATTCTATATCAGGTATAAAAACATAAATGACAATGTACACATTCTGTGCGAATGAATCATAAACCATCAATTTCAAAATGCATTCTGATGATCTTGTTTTTTAAGCCCAGTCTTCAAATTCTGAAAGAATATTGCTGTATCACCACATTCATTCTGAAAGAATATTGGTTATTTTGTTAGCTCAATCTTCAAATTCTAATAGAATCAAGAGTATAATAACAATGTACATTCTGAAAGAATGTAATATATCATTTGAAAGCCTATACATTCTAAAAGAATATTCCTGATTCAACATATCTTGTGAAAAATACTTTCAAACTTCACAGATGCAATTTAAAGCAACAATAACAGGATCATTTTGTACAATTTAAATTGAGACTGAAATTGGAAGTGTGAACGTGATTGTCCATAACCAGTTCAAACTTTTTAGCCAATTTTGTATCAAGAACATCATCAACCAATAATTTAATGCCATTGAGTACATCACGATTAGCAAGATTTCTAGCAAGATTAATTGCCATTGAACATCATCAAACTGTATCTATTATTGGAACAAAAAAGCTACATTTAGGCCCAGAACTAATTCAACTAACCATAATGCATCAGCGAGAACAACACCATCGGCTAGATTTCTTTGCATTCAATAACTTTTTTTTATACTTTCTGGAGTGTAGTAGCCGCTTCATTGAGTTTACTAACGAGCTAAAACGAAAAGAACACTCACCAGGTTCAGGAAGAAGCTTTGTCGATCCCGAATGACCTGTTTCAAGATTCACGCTTTCAAGTTGGGGGCTTTCTAATATGTTGGACAAAGCACGATCCAACTTGTATAAGAATAAAGAACCAAAAAAATACACAAGAAAGATCCATTTTTTCAGCAAATCATGTAACACCCGACTTTCAATATAAATATACCCATTTATTTTCCACACTTTAAAACATATTTTATTCAACAAAATATTATACAGGGTATATATTACAAGAAAAATGTACAAGTGGTATCTCCCCAAAGCCGGGCTACTACAGTCATCAGTTCTAACCCCGAATTAGATCCTTCCCTTTAGTAGGGTCTACAGCACCTGCACAGTTAGTATCAACAAGGATGAGCTTTACAAGCTCAGTGAATAATCGATAAGTGTTATAACAACATTAAATTTTCAGCTTCCACATCATATCACAGCCCCCTGTGATACCGAGTCTCAAGGACTCAATGTACACCTGTTGAATGTGTGATAAAACTGCCAGCCAAGTAGGCCATCACAACATTTGTATGTGGTCCCACCACAATTACTACTAATTCGATCGTCACAGCATATATGTGGTCTCAACCACAATTACCGAGTATGTGACCCCATGGAAAGATGGTCCCAATCACAATAACCGATAATGTGGCCCCACAGTAAAAGTAACACTTAAGGATAGATTACTCACATTGATTTTTGGTATACGGTATCTGGTTATTCCTGCCTTCTTACACCCACTATAACTGCTTGGTTTGTACCTATATATTTGTTTATAGGTGAACTACTATTTCAATCAGCATTACTACGGATCACACCATCACTCTGCTTTATATTCTCTATAATTCCAATATGATACCTCGTGATTTATCAAATAAAGAACGGCCCGGTAGAAGATCAGATGGGGTGGCAGGATCCTTTCAGCATTTTAGCCTTTCGGAAAATCCAACAACCAGATCCCATGTAATCGGCCTAGGCACCGTTCTCGTAAGTAAATCATTGGGCATTATTCTTGGAATTACGAATAGTATATAACTTCCACATATAATAGTTTAACACTTTATAAACTATTAACGAAATAAAGTAGCGATTACTCACTTAGTATTGTCGCTGGCTCGTTCCCCGTTCAACTCTTCCGACAACTCTCGAGCACTTCGCTACAAGCTATCGCTCGTTCCTTACCTTTCCCGACCTATTTTTCTCACCAGAACACTCCCCGATATCGTAAGGTTGTTTGGTGTTTGTTGTGGTTTGAAATGAAGAGGTTGGGCCTCTATTTATATGGCTCAAAATCACTATTCACGACGTCATCACGACATCAGCGACACTATTCACGACGTCATCATGACATCATCACGACATCATCGTCGATGTCATCACGAGGTAAGCGCTTACTTCATCTCTCGGTACTATTCACGCCGGAGTTACTATTCACGCGGAGCACTATACACGCCGGAGTTACTATTCACGCCGGAGTTACTATTCATTTTTTTTTTTTTGGAAAATCGTCGTTACAAGTTCTCCCCCCCTTTATAAGATTTCGTCCTCGGAATCAACCAAACAATTGGGGGTACTTCGCCTTCATTTCCTCTTCGGCTTCCCAAGTTACATCCGAGCCCTTGTGATATCGCCACTGTACTTTTACCATATTAATCTTCTTGTTCCGTAGCTGTCTCACCTTGCGGTCTAAAATCTTTTCTGGCTGCTCTGGATACCTCAGCTTTTCATCTATTTCAATTTTAGGTAAGGGCACTCGTTGGGACTCGTCAAACAGAGTCTTTCTCAAATGCGACACATGGAAGACGTTGTAAATGCCTCTTAGCTCCTCAGGTAGCTCTAACCGGTAGGCTACAGCTCCCACCCTTTGTAATACCCGGAACGGGCCAATAAAGCGAGGACTCAGCTTACCTTTCTTTCCAAAACGAATCAGACCCTTCCACGGGGAAACCTTAAGCATCACCATATCGCCAACCTGAAACTCTATAGGTTTCAATCGACGATCAGCACACTGCTTTTGGCGGTTTTGAGCAACCTTCAAATGTTCTCGAATTTCTCGAATTTTCTCCTCGGTTTGAGCTACAATCTCGGGTCCAGCTAACGGCTTTTCCCCTAACTCTGTCCAACATGTCGGAGTACGACATGGTGCTCCATACAATGCCTCGTATGGCGCCATCTGAATGCTGGAATGATAGCTATTATTATATGCGAATTCCACCAAAGGCAAGTGATCCTCCCAGCTTCCACCAAAATCTATAACACAGGCACGAAGCATATCCTCCAATGTCTGAATAGTCCTTTCACTCTGTCCATCAGTCTGAGGATGGTAAGCAGTACTCATTAAAACTTTCGATCCAAACTGCTTTTGGAAGCTCTGCCAAAACCCAGACATAAATCGACTATCTCGGTCAGATATAATGGAGGATGGTACCCCGTGTCTACAGACTACTTCATCAATATAGATTCTGGCTAATTTGCTAACTTTATAATCTTCACGTATGGGTATGAACTGAGCGGATTTGATCAGTCGATCCACGATCACCCATATTGCATCGTGTCCTCGTGGCGTCCGAGGAAGTTTTGTCACAAAGTCCATAGTGACCTCGTCCCACTTTTTCATTGGAACGGGTAGAGGCTGAATTTCTCCATACGGCTTTTGATGATTGGACTTTACTTGCAAGCACGTTTGGCACCGTTCCACATATCCTCCTATATCCCGCTTCATTCCCGGCCACCAATACATCGGTTTCAGCGTCCGGTACATCTTGGTGCTACCCGGGTGTATAGCATAACGAGAACAATGCGCATCCTCGAGGAGTAACTTCCGTGCTTCACCCTGCTTTGGCACCCATACTCGACCTTTAAAGGTCTTCAATCGCTGAGAATTTTCCTCGAGTTGGTTAATATAGCTAACCATGCGTTCACTTTTCACATGCTCCGCCTTCCCTGCTTCCTCTTGGGCTGTTCGAATCAGCTCAGGTAGCCGACTAACTATGCTCATACAAGCAGACACAACCCTAATAGGTCTCTCTTTTCGACTGAGAGCGTCTGCAACTACATTCGCCTTCCCTGGATGGTACAAAATCTCGCAGTCATAGTCTTTGAGTAAGTCCATCCATCTCTGCTGCCTCATGTTCAACTCCTTCTGATCGAATAAATATTTGAGACTCTTATGGTCCGTATAGATCTTGAACTTTACCCCGTATAGGTAGTGCCTCCACAACTTTAATGCTAATACTATGGCAGCTAGTTCAAGATCATGTACCGGGTATCTTTTCTCAGCTTCTTTCAATTGTCTGGATGCGTATGCAATCACCCGGCCCCTCTGCATTAAAACGCATCCCAGGCCCTTCCTAGAAGCGTCACTGTAGATCACAAAGTCTTCCCCACCTTGTGGTAATGCAAGTACTGGGGCTTCACACAGAGCTTGCTTCAGCTTCTGAAATGCAGCTTGCTGCTCCTCAGTCCATTCAAACTTCTCGCCCTTCTTAGTTAATTTAGTCAAAGGAGCTGTAATAGAGGAGAAGTTCTCTACAAATCTCCTGTAATATCCAGCTAGCCCAAGAAAACTGCGTATTTCTGATGGATTCCGCGGCGGCTCCCACTTCATTACAGCCTCGATCTTTGCAGGATCAACTTTAACACCTTCGCTGCTAATAACATGTCCCAGAAACTGAACTTCACGAAGCCAAAATTCACACTTTGAGAACTTGGCATACAGCTTCTCTTGACGGAGTAACTCCAAAACTTGACGTAGATGCGTCTCGTGCTCTTCCTGACTCTGGGAATAGATCAGTATATCATCAATGAACACGATAACAGAGGTATCAAGAAATGGACAACACACTCTGTTCATCAAGTCCATGAAAGCTGCAGGGGCATTGGTTAACCCAAACGGCATCACCAGGAACTCATAATATCCGTAACGGGTACGGAAGGCAGTCTTCGGGATATCCGACTCCCGAATCTTCAGCTGATGATATCCCGATCTTAGATCAATCTTAGAGAAATAGGATGCTCCCTGAAGTTGATCGAATAAATCATCAATCCTGGGCAATGGATATTTGTTCTTTATGGTGATCTTGTTTAGTTCTCTATAGTCTATACACATTCGCATAGACCCGTCCTTCTTCTTCACAAACAGGATAGGTGCTCCCCAAGGTGAAGTACTCGGTCGAATGAATCCCCGATCGAGTAATTCCTGCAACTGCTTCCTCAACTCTGCCATTTCTGATGGTGCCAATCGATAAGGAGCACGAGCAATAGGGGCTGCTCCTGGAACCAAATCGATAGTAAACTCTAGCTGCCGATCCGGAGGTAATCCCGGAAGCTCATCGGGGAAAACATCAGCAAACTCCTTTACAACGGCGACATTTTCAACGGATCGTTTGGTAGGCTCTGTCGAGACCACACATGCCATGTAAAATATTCCTTCTTTGTTGTTATGACGTCGTACCTTGGCAAAAGAGATGACAGGCATCCTGGTACGTGGCCGTTCACCTTGAATTATTATTTGCGACCCGTCTGGTGCCAGAACTGCGATTCTTTTTCTTTTACAATCGACTTGAGCATCATTGGATGCTAACCAGTCCATTCCTACAATTACTTCAAATTCTCTGGTGGTGATCGGCTTCAGATCAATAGGGAAAATGGTCCCGTTAATCTCAAGCTGACACCCTGGCATCTGTTCAGAGACATATACATATCTACCACCTGCTACTTCTACCTCCAGTTCTTCATTCAACGGGGTTAAGGGTATCGAAATTTGGGGCATGAATGATGTGGATATAAAGGAGTCGGTGGCTCCAGGATCAAAGAATACATATGCAGGGATCGAGTTTAGTTTAAAAATACATGTGATAACATCAGTCTTTTCCCAGGCCTCCTCAACGGTCATCTGGAATGCTCGGGAGACTACTGGTCCACCTCGTGCCTCCTTCCTTTCTCTTCCCTGCTCCTCCCGTGTCCTGTCTCGGGATCCTCCTGTCTTCAGCTGTGGACATTCTGATCGGATATGATCTTTGGCTCCACACTGGAACATACTCGAGTTGTTTGGTTGCAATCTCGAGCATAGTGTCCCGTCTTCCCACACTTAAAACAATACAATGGTGAGGGACTGGTAGGGCAATCTCCCGTATGCTTCCTCCGGCATTTGTCGCACCATTTGCCTTCATCCTTCCGAGTCTGACCCCGCGACCCAGATTCTGATTGTTGGGACTTCTTCTGAGAAATCCACGGACGTTCCTCAGCCTTTCTTTTTGCTTCTGCGGCCCTCCTTTCACCTTGTTGGCGTTGCAGCTCCGCCTCACGTTCCACCGCCCGATCAACTACTTGCCGAAAGGTAGTCAGCTTGAGTGGCTGTACAACCTCTCGAATCCGTGTTTTCAATCCCCATACGTACTTGTCTATCTTTCTTTTCTCAGTATCAACCTTATGTTCACAGAATCTAGCCTTTTCCAAGAAATCCATAGTATATTCTTGCACAGAACGAGTCCCTTGTTCCAAATGTAAGAACTCTTCTGTCAGCTTCTTCACTGCTACTTCGGAACAGTATTCTTCAGTAAATTTTGCTTTAAACTGTTCCCAGGTCAACATTCCAAGCAAATCTGAACCCAAAGCTCTACTAAAAACTTGCCACCAATACTGGGCATTCCCAGCGAAAAGGTTGGTAGCGAACTCCACCTTGTCTGCCTCATCACACTTGCTAATCCGGAAAACTTTCTCCGTATGTATCAACCATTCCATCGCTTGTACGGGACTATCAGTTCCCGTAAATTCCTTAGGCTTGCAACTAAGGAAATTCTTATACGTACACTTGGTTTTCCCTTCTGACGTTCCCTCAACACCTTTGCCTTTATCTGCCACGTGTACTCCACTTTCGGCGTGTCCCTCGTCTCTAGGGGATCCATCATGCACCTGCTTAGTAGTATCCTCCCTATGTGTCTCTACTATAGTGGGTAATAGCTCCCGTACCACATCAGTAATGATAGCTCGTAAATCCGGTTGGTTCCTTGCTGCCTCTCCCGCCTCCCGGTGCACTGAGCCCTGTGATCGAGATCTGCCTCCCCTGGAAGCTCCCTGCCTAGCACCTCCTCGGCTCTGACCACTCCTGGTGTTTGCCATCTTCAAAGTTCAACAGAAAGATTAGTCTCCTAATCAGATAACATAAATTATCCTTTTCCAATCCCGAATTCCACTATTTCCTAAGGTTCAAGTCTAGGTATCTACCCTATAGAAACCTAATTCACTTAAACCTCGGCTCTGATACCAACTTGTAACACCCGACTTTCAATATAAATATACCCATTTATTTTCCACACTTTAAAACATATTTTATTCAACAAAATATTATACAGGGTATATATTACAAGAAAAAGGTACAAGTGGTATCTCCCCAAAGCCGGGCTGCTACAGTCATCAGTTCTAACCCCGAATTAGATCCTTCCCTTTAGTAGGGTCTACAGCACCTGCACAGTTAGTATCAACAAGGATGAGCTTTACAAGCTCAGTGAATAATCGATAAGTGTTATAACAACATTAAATTTTCAGCTTCCACATCATATCACAGCCCCTGTGATACCGAGTCTCAAGGACTCAATGTACACCTGTTGAATGTGTGATAAAACTGCCAGCCAAGTAGGCCATCACAACATTTGTATGTGGTCCCACCACAATTACTACTAATTCGATCGTCACAGCATATATGTGGTCTCAACCACAATTACCGAGTATGTGACCCCACGGAAAGATGGTCCCAATCACAATAACCGATAATGTGGCCCCACAGTAAAAGTAACACTTAAGGATAGATTACTCACATTGATTTTTGGTATACGGTATCTGGTTATTCCTGCCTTCTTACACCCACTATAACTACTTGGTTTGTACCTATATGTTTGTTTATAGGTGAACTACTATTTCAATCAGCATTACTACGGATCACACCATCACTCTGCTTTATATTCTCTATAATTCCAATATGATACCTCGTGATTTATCAAATAAAGAACGACCAGGTAGAAGATCAGATGGGGTGGTAGGATCCTTTCAGCATTTTAGCCTTTCGGAAAATCCAACAACCAGATCCCATGTAATCGGCCTAGGCACCGTTCTCGTAAGTAAATCATTGGGCATTATTCTTGGAATTACGAATAGTATATAACTTCCACATATAATAGTTTAACACTTTATAAACTATTAACGAAATAAAGTAGCGATTACTCACTTAGTATTGTCGCTGGCTCGTTCCCCGTTCAACTCTTCCGACAACTCTCGAGCACTTCGCTACAAGCTATCGCTCGTTCCTTACCTTTCCCGACCTATTTTTCTCACCAGAACACTCCCCGATATCGTAAGGTTGTTTGGTGTTTGTTGTGGTTTGAAATGAAGAGGTTGGACCTCTATTTATAGGGCTCAAAATCACTATTCACGACGTCATCACGACATTAGCGACACTATTCACGACGTCATCATGACATCATCACGACATCATCGTCGATGTCATCACGAGGTAAGCGCTTACTTCATCTCTCGGTACTATTCACGCCGGAGTTACTATTCACGCCGGAGCACTATTCACGCCAGAGTTACTATTCTTTTTTTTTTTTTTTTGGAAAATCGTCGTTACAAATCAATACACCAACATTGAAAAATAAATAACACGCACCTTTGGTAAACATTATTTCTGTGTTCTTTTTTCTTGAATATAAAAAAAGAATTAACCAAATCTTCAAACACTAATTTTTGATTAGCCTCGAACCAAATCTTCAGTTCTCGATTTGATCGATTTCTCTCAACTTGGCCGGCGACAGAAGATGATTGGCGTCCATGGCAGTGACGGGAGGAGATCCATAGCCGACGTAGATGACCGGTGACGGGAAAGAGGAAAGGGAATGATCGTGGATTTCATGGACGAATGGGAACGATGGCGATTTCATGGAAGATGGTGGTGACGGCTTGGTAGGTTAAACAGTCCGTATAAGAAGACGAGGCAGAGAGAGAATGCGAAAAACATGGATTTAATTGGGCAATTACTTAAATTAATAGATCCACAGCCCACGTAATTAAGGAATTAAATAATATGGAAAATTGAATTGTCAAAAATGCCCTTTAAAATTGATTGGCTGATATTGTCTCATACACTCACACAATATTTAGCCTCCACATATGAACCTACATCTATATATATATATATATATATATATATATATATATATATATATATATATATATATATATATATATATATATATATATATATATATATATAGATGTAGGTTCAAATACATTTTCTAAATATTGTGTGATTGTAGGACTAATTCTGGATCAATCATTTATAAGGGACACTATTGTAAATTAACATTATAATTAATTAATTATATTTTTATTGTTTCCACTAATTTAGGTAATTTTGACTAATTCATTATCTCATTCCATCTTTCTATATCTCTCTTTTCTTCTTATTCGACATCAAATTTCACGATCGTATATCATCTGATCGAAAAATTGAAACCGCATTCATCAGGTCGAGATAAAAAAGGCTAAATTAAGGAATAAAACCTAAAAATCCCTATTAAACGTCGTTGTGGTTCACTGATCAGATGTCGACCTTCAAAGAATTCTCCGATTGTTTGATTTGAGCCCTCGTCATGCCATGGTTATTCATATTCCAAAAAGAAGAAAGATAATTATTGGGACAACGTGGGTATTTACTTCCATAGACAAAAGGTAACCTAATTTTTGAGACCTTTATGGCAATCTCCCCCAAAACCTTTCGTTCACATTCCTCATTACTTTACAATCCGATGGAAAGAACTCAACCCTTATACAAGTCAATTTGTTCTTCTCGAAACCAATTCTACCTTCACAAGCATCCCCAAACCGCACTATTTCGCAATCAATCGAGAAAAATTCGATTTCATCGAAGCCCGTTATTTGTTGAAAGTGTGGCTTGCAGGATCGAACATGGTAAAATATAAATAGCACAAGTCATGGTGAAGATAAAAAACTGATCTCCGTTGATATTTTTTATTCATCCGTTACAGTGTGACACTCGATTCCAGTCGAGACCGGTGAAGACGATGATACGGGCTACGGCGAATTATGCGTCAAAAACCAAAGTTTGACTCTTTCTTCGACGGAGTGTAATATTTCTATTCGAGGTAGGCAATCTTATTCAAATTTGTTCCGAATAACCAAACGGAGAACAAATTACCTGATATTGTGTTTACATCAAGGTTTGGAAGCAAATGGTGAAAGGAAAGACGACGAGAGATACCTTTCAATTTGGGTCTTAATTGTTTTCACTCGATGAATTCGAACACGCACACACAGATTTGTTGATGGAGGAAACGAGGAACCGGGCTTAAAAAGATTCGATCTATTCAAGTCGTCATTAGGATCGTCTACTTTGAAAACTGCAAAAGGTTTCCAAATCTCTACCCTACAACCTACCTGTTCGAATTCATCAGGAAGTTTCGCCAATCTCACTGCAGGTTTTTCAATATGGACACTAAGATTATTGATTCCCACGTTTTCAAAGATAAGTTAGTTATTTCAGTGATTGTTCCTTTTATTACAGAGAAATTGGTCAAAGAGGAAGCATACGTGAAAGCAGATCTTGAACCGGCGGTATGATAAACATCGTTTTTGCTTTATGTATTTCTGTCTCTTACTGTTCAATTGATGCATATATATGTATTTCTGTGTATTGATTCTCGCAGGTGCTCCATTTCTGTGTATTCATTCTCCGAGAATGCTGTCAAAAATTCACTTAGTTGATAGCAATCGGATGCAAAGATTACTGGTTTACGAGTACATGCCAAACAAGAGCTTATCAGTTCATCTTTTTAACCTAGCTTTGCCACAAATTCCATGGAAAACGAGGCTACAGCTTTTCATATTCTTTGAGAATGTAGGGGTATTCTTTGAGAATGTGAATGTATATAGTGTATTTTTTGATAATGTAAAGATATTCTTTGAAAATGTTATGATAAAATAAAGTAATTAAAGTGTATTCTTTGAGAATGTAAGCGTGTATTCTTTGAGAATAGAAGCGTGAACGATTATTGTTTTGCTAAAATAAAGTACGTAACTGAGAATATTCATTCTTTGAGAATGGGAGTGTATTGATGTAATCATACGTAACTGAAAATAAAATCGTGTCCGTGATCGTAGATTTTGTTGGTTAAAACAAAATTCATTCCTTTTTTAAATTTTGATTAATAGACTAAAATACCCTTTCTAAGGGTTTAATTGTAAGATCTGATAATTTAATTACAATATATTTGCAACTAAGCCCTTGTATCTAAAACCGTAGATAATATTGATCGGACGTTCCACATTTGGTCCTACAGTCACACAATAATTATTAAATGTATTTAATACTAACTCTATATATATATATATATATATATATATATATATATATATATATATATATATATATATATATATATACTAATAATAATGATAATAACATATCCTGTAACATGGAATGATAATTGGAAGATCTTGTAATGTAATGGATTTGCACCAACCACCACAATTGCAACTTCAAGGGTGAGCTACCAAGTTTTCAGATTAGGTTTCACCTGTTTGCGTGGTGGATCGTTTACAAACATAGTATAAAGATATGTCATAAACTTGAGCTTCACACACAATGGTTCATGTAAAGAAGTGGCTACAATTCTACATGAATATGGTAAAAAAAATCAAGGTCAATATAACCTTAAAAACATGATGAGATAAACTGCTCATGTAGATGAGAATACACAAACATTTGCCTATGTTGTACAATAAAACCCGATAGAATAATGTTCCTTTGACAGTGAAGCTCAAGTACATGACGACTATATGTCAGCTCTTCAATTTCTTTGCTAGTACACTACATCATATGAAATGTTTGTAATAAAGATCTTTAAAGAATCTCAATAAGCATATTCAGATGCAAGTCTTTATCCATTTTTAAATTATTGGAGTTTTCTGAATAGCAATAAAAAAACAATAGTTATTTGAATGAGAATAGTAAGAACAATGACAACTTATATAGTAGTTGATGAGAAAATGCACCTTGATGGGGTTAGTTTGATACTCAAATTCAACCAAGTCAATATCATTCATATTGTTCAAATAAAAATTAATGCATACATTAGCATGCTACTCAATTACATAAAAATGAAAGATTGTGAAATATAAGGACAAGTTGATATGGAGTGCATGAGAACCCAAACATCTAGATCTTTCATAAGTAGTCATACACTTTGATTTTTTGAGACGTTTTTCACTTGTTCTTCATATACTGTAACTACAATCTCGTGTAAAAGACGATTTGGTAGATCACTAAATTTATATTTGCCTTCACCATTCTCATCTCCTTCCTATAAGGTTTCAAATGAATTTCAAGTTATTTCATGCATTGCAATGTCAAACGGTGAAAAACTAAAAAATATTTTCTTACCACATGCTTTGATTGAATTCATTCCGTGCCAAATCTACAAATTATAATTCCAAGCTCATGGTAGAAACATAAATTATTTCAATTACATAATGTTTTTACGAATGTTTTGATATTAATTGGAATTTCATGAATAATAACCTATGCCAAAGGAAATTTTCCTATCAATAGGATTTTAGTGAACCACAACATGTGCCACCATTAGAATCACAAAATACTGAAACCGGTGTAACATACACACCAAACGCAATGACATAAAAACAAAAACATATATACAGAATATAGAAAACAAAGAAGTCTGCATGAACTTACAAGTCCTCAAGCTGATACTTTGCAGCCGCTAACTTTTCCCAATTTTGTATGCCATCAAATATCTTTCGATACCTGCCAGTGGGAATTCGGTATACACCATGCCATGACATAAGTTGAGTTTTTCCATTGAAAATAATTAGTAGTTTTGTATGCAATATATGATATACAGGGAATAAAGATACCAATCAAAAAGTTTACACTACAAGAAATGTCAGCAATACCGACGACACCTTTAGCGGCGACACTAAAAACATGTGTTTCTTGTCGCCGGTAATACCGAATGTTGCCACTAAAGGCGTCGTCGGTATTGCTGAGTCAGCGATCTATGTGATCATTGATTTGCACCATCCATAAACTTTAACATCCAACAGTGGGGAGAAGAAGTGCGAAAAATTCCCCCTATTTTTTGTCGTCAGTATTGCGTTGTCGCCGCTAATAGTTGCCAAGGTCGTCGCCGCTAATGATCAGATCATCAATCCGTGCCAGGTTGCATCTGTTCGTCCAGTATTTTTAGCATCTGACGGCTAAGGAAAAAGCGAGAATTACGTGTCACCGCTAATACTTCTTTTTTGTCGCTGCTATTACATGACGATGGGATATACCCAGTTACCGTCTCCATTTCACATGTTACGCGGAATTTTCCTCTTCTCTCGATTCTCTGCGTATTCCGACGAGTCTTTGGCGATTTCCGACCACCGCCACTCCAAAACAACTCCCAGTGCTCTCTCTTACTTCTAATCTACCTTTACCGGCGATTGTCTACCCTTTACGGACGATTGGAACTCAAATTCGGCAATGCACTTCGTATTTCCGGCGATTGCTATCTTTTACTGGAGATTAGGACTCCAATATACATAATATTCGGTAACCTCGTCTCTAATGAGCTTGATTTGTGTTTAAAAAGCTTTCGTTAGCACCACCACCACCGGACCTTTCGGACCACCGCCAGAAAACCGCCGCCTCCGCTGCCGATTTGCAACCAGAAACAGCCATCACTACCCTTTCAAGTACGTGTTCGTCATTTATGCAATTTTTTAAGTTATTAATGTGTTAAGTTCTTAATGAGTTATATGAAAGTGCTTAATGTGATAAGTGATGCATATATTGATTTCTAAAATGGTTTGGAAGTGATTGTGTTAAGAACTTAATTGTTAAGTACTTAATTATTAAGTGCTTAATTTGCAATATGATTTGGAATATGTAATATGTTTTAAAATATATTTAAGTATATAATTTGATTTGTAGTATGGTTTGAAAATATTTGTGTTAAATACTTAATTTTTAAGAACACAAGTTTTAAATATTTTGTTGATGTTAATTGTAGTATGTGAACCTGTAGATTTGTTGAGTTCTTAATTATTAATTAGTTGGTTTGTTGAATAACTATTAGTTGTTTGTTAAATAATTATTAGCTGCTTTGTAAATAATTAGTAAGTACTTAATTATTGATTATTAGTACGTACTTAATTATTAATTATTTGATTTGTTGAATGCTTTGTTGATGATAATTGCAATATATCAAGTTATAAATTTGTTAATGATTGCAAATATAATGTTTAAATCCTAAATCCTAAAAAATAAAATTATTTGAAATGTAACGTTAACCGGTTAACCTGTAAATTTTAACCTAATTAACCTATAAGAAAAAACATAAACTTATTTGAAACCTAAACCCTAAATCCAAACTATAAAACTAAAAAAACATTAATTTATTTGGACCTAAACCCTAAATCCTAAATCCCTAAAAAACATAAACTTATTTGAACCTAAACTCTAAATCCTAAACGCTAATCCCTAAAGCCAAAACAAAAACCATAAACTTATTTAAACCCTAAACTCTAAACCTAAAGTTGTAATTTCTTTTTGTGTCAGACGATGATATCAATCTGGATGTTGTTTATATACGTCATGGCCAACGTGATGGGCCATGGTGAAGATGGAGTCGGAGATCCACTACCTCCGCCTTGGGGAGGCCCAGGCGGCCATTATATGGATGGTAAGTCTTATTATAATTTTTTTATTTACTGTATTTATTCATTTATTATAACAATCGTGACTAATATTTTTAAATTTACATTGCAGTTGTACCTCCAAGAAGAAAAACAAGAAGGAAGGTGAAAAGCCTTCAACTACAACAACATATCACAAAATTGGGGAGGGGGGGGGGGGGCATTAAAATGTTTCTGATACCGAGAAACATGGCTTAGTAGAGCATCTCAGGGTAAACTATTTATATAAGTATATTTTGTATGTTCCTTTTTTATTTCACTACTGAAAATTGGATCGTTTCCGACAAGCATTTTCGTTGGAAATTAGTCGGAAATTGAGTTTAGCAACATTTTTCTGACGAAACTAGTTTGTAGTTAAAAGGGCCGTGGGAAACAGGGAACCGCAATTTTCAGACGAAATTTCTGACATATTTCCGAGGGAATGGTTCGTAGGAAATTTCTGACAAGGCTTCCTAACTCAATATTTCCGACGGAATCCCACAAACCATATTTTCGATGAATTTCCGACAGATTTCTGACGGTATAATTTTTCAAAAATATTTATTTTAATGTATTTTTCTGTCCGTATTGTGTCGGTAATAAATGTAGTTTTAAAAAAAGTATAAAATACAAAATTGAATTTTTTTTGCACAAATTGTACAATAAACTGGGCCATATCAGTATAATAGAAACCAAAGAATCCATCCACTCGTTTACCGTGTGTGATAACCAATTCAACATCCCACATTGCTATTGATTATAATAAGTAATTACTTGACCCGCTTGTCATTTCCAGTTTATATAAGCTATACTTCATTGGGATTTTGTAAAAGATGAAATTAGTCATATCCCAAAATGCAAATATTCAAGAACAATGATAAACTCCATATGTAAATTACTATATCAAATAGATAAGCCTTTGTTATAGTCATTACAAAAAAGTGTTTTGATTAGTTAGATCTTAATGAACGTCTAACATACTAGGTAATCACATGATTTATACATGTTGCATGACAATAATAATCTTCAAGCTCTTCGTCGTTTCGAATACCCAACAAAATATAGCTTGTGAGTATTCTGTAACACATGTCCCCAATTGGATTTCCAGCCAACTGTAGCAACAAAATAAACATTAGAAGATGTTCCATGGACAAGAATTCAGATCAAACCAAAACAGTCTTGCAGTAACCAATAATGACAGGAAGCAAAAAAGAAATTATGATATTACCTAGCACGTCAATGTGTGGTCGGTTGTCCCCATCTCACAAGCATATCAACGCTGTTGAAAAACACACACCCATAAACACATTATAACAAACTAGGTTAATCATCAAGCTCCAAAAACCTCCAACAAACAACAAATTACATACCTTTAATTCCGACAAACCTTTAATTTTAAATATGAATTAATTTTCCGTTGGTATTACCGACGCATTTCTGATGAAAATGTTCCTATATCCAATTTCGTCGGTATTTGTTGGAAGTTCTGTCACTGGTTTGTCGGAAATGTGAAGGAAATATCGACAAAGTGTTTTCGTCGGAAAATATTTGTCGGTAAAACTAAATTTTCTAGTAGTGTTTCTTTTTACTTGACTAACTTTTTTTTTTCTAGTGTCAATTCGTGATAGATGACATAGAGTGAAGATCCCGAGCGTCCTCAGTTGATGGATTGTGTTGATGCAGTGCTAAAAAGCAGTATAAAGACAAAAAAAAATTATGCAAAAAGGGTTTTTACCAACTTAGGAGGGTATGAGAATATAGATGGACTTAAAACTACCCCCCCCCCCCCCCCCCCCGAGGGTATGCCTGCTAAAAGCTGGAACAATACTGTAGACTTTTTCTGCTCAGATGTACACCGAAACCGTTCGGTAGTTAACACAACAACCCGTCAAAGAAAAAAATACACAAACCGGGGGGGGGGGGGGAGACAAGCTCATATAGTAGAAGTTGTTTCAAAGAGAGTTAATGCTTTATATATATATATATATATATATATATATATATATATATATATATATATATATATATATATATATATATATATATATATATATATATATATATATATATATATATATATATATTTATAAAATCTAGGCCAATCATATAGTGATTGGCCGTAAACCTCGTGCCATAACACTGTATTGCTATAATGTAGGTCAATCATCTAAAGCAGCAACTACAGAAGCATCTACACAGGTAAATATTAATTGTTAAGTACATAATTGTTTTAACTAATAATATACATTTTTATTCATTTGAAAGATGAGTTTGTACATATGCTTGACGATCCAAAATACAGATATATATGTTGGCGTAATCTATGTGTATGTATTCAGCAGAGCACGGTGGAGGAACGGGTAAGGGTTTCGGAGATAACGAAGATGACGAAGATGATGAAAATGACGACTTAGAGTAGTTTTATTTTTTATTTTATGTTTCGCGACTTTAGCGTATTTTATGTTTCGCTTCTCTTTTGTAGTTGTTTCGTGGCTTTTTTAATTTGTGTAAACGATATTACACTAATATATTTTATGTTTTCGATGTTATTTGTATCAAATCGTTTATCCCGTATTTTGAATAATATTTTCAAAATTTCAATTTTATATTAAAATAATAATAATAATAATAATAATAATAATAATAATTTAAAAAAATAAAAAATTAATAGCGACGACGTACGCCGGTGACACGTCATCACCAGATATTGTAACCTATTAGCAGCGGTGACACTCGACATTAGCGGCAACAAGTAACAGCGGCAACTCTTTTACCGGCAATTATAGAGCAATACCGATGATGCATTTGCGGCGACTCTTTAGCTGCGATAAGTCGCCGCTAGTTTTTTTAACGGCGATTTTTCATATCTTTAACGGCGATATATGTCGCCACTAATGCTACCATGTTTTATAGTGTTATGAAGGTGGAGGAGCGAGACATGACATTCGAGTGACACAAAGATTACAACTAACTGGATAATGAAGAAGATATCTATATAAACAAAATGAAAAAAGCAGTATATAAACAAAATTAATAATTTTATTTAGTTTTATATTTTTTTCTTTATTTTTTTGTTTTGTACAAATAGACTACATATATATACATATTTAATTGGTAATTAAAAAAAAGTGCAAATTAGTTTTTTATTGTAATTAAAAAAGTAAAGCGGTTTTTTCAATTCGGTTGTAAACTAGGTCTGGTTGCATCCGCGACATCTTTTTTGTAAGATTCTATCTAATTTGAGGAAAACTCGTTTATAAAGCAACATCAAAACACCGGTCTGCTAAATGGTTACAAAAACGATTTTATGCACCTCTCACTAGCCTCATTATTATTATTATTATTATTATTATTATTATTATTATTATTATTTTGAATGGCAGAAACGCCGATAATCAAAACTAGCGAAATAGCAGGAGATATATGAATCCGATTAGGGATAAGCATCACCAAAATTACCTCCTTGGCAAACAAAACAAAATCCGTCTACCAGCGGTTGCTATCAACGTTAATCATGAACTTCTACTTCTACTGATTAAATCTAAAACCTATAAACTCAAACTCAAGCCGGTTCTTTCATTGAAATCGTCTACGTCCAGCAATCAGGTAATTTTTTTCAAATATTTTAACTTCTAGTTTTATTATTTCAATTTTGCGTGACTGATTACTTGATTATCTATGATATAATGGTTTATATGTGTGCGTTAATTAGTCGTTCGATCACAGCCCTTCTTCACGTTATGCTGTTTCTGCTTTTGTTATTGAGTTAATCAGAGTTTAAATGTTTAGTATTTCTTGAAGTATTTTACTATACAGATTCACACCTCATGTGTTTAGTCACATTTTTTTTTAATAATGATGCTTTAGTTTTGTGTAAGTTTAGTATTTTATTGCGTTACTGGTTTTCTTGATTGTATATCATATGATTTTAAATTCTTGAATCGCCGCTGATAAAAGTTTCCGCATAGTTTTTCTTGTTGAGAACCTATTGGTTCTCACTTTTCCTTTTGTTTTAAACGGCGAAAATTCAATAGCACATCTAGCAATAAGCTAGAGATGAAAAAAGCAGGGAAAAACCCTCAAAGTACATAGTTTCAACATTTTCCACGGGGTTTTTCACCCAAGCCGTCTAGTTCAACCTAACTCTTTGATTCCTATATATTAGAGATCCAATTGAAAGATTGAGAAACATAAAGATCAAAGCAGCTTTGTTTCTGGTTTACAGCTTTGTGATTGAGTAATTGTCGTATTTTTTTCTTGTTTATAAATATTATCTAATCACTATCTTAGATTAGTCACGTACTGATGTAAGGTGTACAAATCCATGTAGTTTAGGTTAAGACATTTAGACATGTACTGATGTACAAATCGGATTTGTTATCTTCATGATTCTTATGATTTTTTTCTTTCATCGTGGGTTTTAATAGTTTGAATAGACATGAACTGATGTAATACAAATCCATATATGATTACTAATGATATCATGATACACTTATTTTAGATTAGTTTTTTATCTTGATTTTTTTTCTTATAATAGTGTGCAGATTAAGTGATATATATTGATTAGTTTGTTGGATTATATAGGGTTTTCTTGAATTTGGCATTCTGGTTCCATTTTATATTTTGCTATAAGAAGCATGGCCATACACAAAACAGTTTGTGTAAAGAGATAGACTATGCCTTTTTAGTTTATCAATAATATTTTTACCATGCGGTCGATCTATACTTTTGCAAGTAGTATTTGTTTTAAGTATCCTTCTCTTCTAGAACTGCTAATTTTTTATATCCTCTATACATTTTGTGTTTAGTTTTACTTCAGGATCTTGTTCATCCTTGTTCTTGTTTTCCCCTTTTCTTGCAACATTCTGTAAAATCGACAATTTGTAAAGGATGATGTGTGTATATACCAAGATCTTCTATCTCACGTGGAATTTGGATTTACCGCAAGATCTTAAATCTTTATTGTTCTTTTGCAGGTGTAGTAATGGGTAAGACAATGAGTACGTCTAGAAACCAGAATTATGATGTGCCCTGGTCAGATCCTAACCAAGATGTCCTTTTTCTAGTTATGATGAGACTGGGAGTTGTTGATTTTCTTGCATTCAGCGGAGTTTGCAAGTCATGGAGGTCATTTGCACTAGCCAACAAGAAGAGGTTTATGGCATCCAAACCACCCATGTACATGTGGATATCTCCATCATCCATGTCAATGGGTACATCTCATCAACCCATGTCCATGTGTATACCTCCTCGTACTTATAAGTTAACCTGCCTCCTAAAGGATTTTGAAGGAAGAGAGTTTAAAACCATCCTTCCTCATTCTGCTAACAGAGATTGTGTAGGAGTAACTTGTGGTTACTTGATCTTATTTGGGAGGAAAACCCATGACTTCTGGCTTGTAAATCCTGTCACAAGGCATCAACTGCATTTCCCTCATGTCCCCTGTTATACTCCATATTCATACGTTAGGGCTACCCTGGTCTTTTTACCTTCAGTATCTCGGTGGTTGTTGGTTTTATTAGAAAGATTATTCTCCCATAAAATATGGTATTCAATAGCAGGTAAAGGAGAATGGAATCATGTCTCTGCCACTTTCCCCATCATTGATATACATTCTTTCAAGGGGAAGATTTATACACTAAATGAAAAGACAATATATGAATATCAATTATGTGAAGTGAGACTCGATCCACAGCCCAAATTGACATTACTCGAAACTAAGAATTTTCACAAGGCAGGCATCACGCTTCTGGAGTTTGTAAGTTGTGGTGAAAAGCTTTATGTGATTCAACATGTTTCAGCATATTGGTTCGAGGTTGACGAACTAGACTTCGGAGAAATCAAAAAGGCGTGCCGTGAAAAAACAATAAAAGAATATGATTTCTATTGGAGTTACATGAATCATAAGATTAACGCTTTTAAACGACAGTCGTGGTGGCCTGGCATTGATAGATATCAACTAGGCAGTTTCAATAGGGCACGCATGTGGTACTTCCCTCATGAATGTTTGAATGTTAATCTCATACATGAGTGATTATCTTTTCATATGTTGAAATATTTTAGAATTTTGTGATCCCACACCTAGATTAATATGGACTCTTCAGTTTATCATTCCAACAGTTTGGTTGTCACTCATCGTTGGTGGATTTGGACTATCAGTTATATTTACTTTTTAAATGATTAGATTCAATTAAATCCACATGACATTAATGTACGTTAATATTTCATTAAAACTCAAGTCCGTGAACAGCCACAGGAGAAGAGCGCATAAGAAACTACCATTCTCTGTGATACTTAGGATCTAAGTAATCCTTATCATGTACATGTTATCTATATAATGAGAATGATACGCAAAGGATAGGTGTTTCACGGCAAATTCATAGTTTAACTTGTTTTCCGAGCCAGATCCTTAGGCAATCTCCAATCCATTAAACGATTATGAGTTGTGAGTTTAATAGATTGTCGCATCATCTTTTCACTTATTATTTTTTTTTACCTATTAAACTCTACACTCCATTAAACTCTACTTTAAATGAAAATTAAATGTGAAAGGAAATAAATTTCACATACCATGGTTCAATGGTGATACAACTCCATCTCATTGAATGCCTCCTACAATGGTAGGTTTAACTCATTAAATGGTCACATCATCCATTAAACTCCCCATTGAATCCATGGGGATGGTCTTAGGACTCCATTTTCACCGTCTTCCAAAAACGTCTTCACTGTCTTATTTCATTGACTCTTCTAAAATTGCTACTGCTATTGCAAACTGATCAAAACCAACTAGCGTTACACCCATCCGGAGGACAGCTCGACTAATTAAAGAAGCGTTATACCCATCCACGTTATACCCATCCGTTGGACAGCTCGACTAATGAAAAGAATGCACGTGCACAATTCATTCATATTATTTGGGACCAAAATGCAAAATAAGAAAATTAAGGTATACAACCAAAACTTAGTAAAAAACAATCAATTAGCAATGATCTAAACAAAATATATGAAAAACAACCAAACATACAAACTATGAAATTATCTACCCTTCAAATTAGCTGAATCAAAATTTGAATGTAAAATAAAATACTTCAACAAATCGGGTGAACAAAGACAACCCTTGTAACTTTGTTTCCTTTGTAGAATGAAACATGGATGTTGCGGTAATCCTATTCAAAATCAAAATCATTATGAAAATCTAATAACACCCACGAGTCCTGACCCTTGCAAACTCAATGATCAAAAGAACCATATGTACGCTGACAATAAATTCTTGACCTTCCTTTACCTTTTATAAGTCTCGAATAAGTACAAACATTATCATAATCTAGTGGAGCGGCGAGGAAAATGTTTCCCATTAATCCGCATATGCATCAATCTTCAATAGGTTATCATTTTCCAATAACATGTACACTATCTCACTGTTTATAATCGACTCATTGTGAACGGGAGCACAACATAAGGGCAATTTATGTGATCAAGTTGACGTCATTCCAATGTTTCTGAGTCAAATACTTCAAAACGATATATATCTCATGATCATCATCGACATTTATTAAGGAGCTACAAATGAATATTATATTCAACGTGATTCAACAAAGTAGTAAAATAATATTTAATTAATTCATCAAACAAAAGTTTTATATATAAAGACACACATATATAGTAACATACCATGGGAATGATAATCGGAAGATCTTGTAATGCAATGAATTTGCACCAACCACCACAATTGCAACTTATTAGGTATCAATTAGTACGGCGTGGTAGATGGTATATATACATGGTATAAAAACATGTCATCAACTTGAGCTTCACACACAATGATTCCTTGTAAAGAAGTAGCTACAATTCTACATGAATATTAAGGCGTTGGGTAAGTTTGATAATGTCACTCTTGGAGAGAGTGGTCATAGGATGAACAGGAGGCGGAGTAGCAGATTGGGTGGGGAGTGAGGTGGTGTACATGATGGAGTGTGATACATAGGAAGATGGAAAGGCGTGTCTTGTGGGGGTGGGGTAGGGTTCGTGGTTTGGGGAGTGTGAGTGAGTGGTGGGTGAAGTATTTGGCGAAAGGGGAGGCATCTATGTCAAACAGAAAGTCGTATGACGGAGGTTCGGTGGGGTGACCGAGCCGTATGGGGATATGGTTTCATCAAATATGACATGGCGAGAGATGATGATCTTCCTGGAGGAGAGATTCAAGCATCGAAAACCATAGTGGTGGGTAGGAAATCCAAGGAAGATGCATGGGGTGGATCGAGGTTGAAGTTTGTGTGTGGTGTTGAGTCGGGGAAAACATAGGCACCCGAAGACACAAAGATGATCATAAGTGGGATGACGTCGGGAAAGACGATTGTGTGGTGGGTCATTTGAGATGGGCACGGAGGGAAAGATATTAAGGAAGTAAATGGCTATATGGAGAGCTTCTACCCAAAAAATGGGTGGTAGGTGAGAATGAAAAAGTAAAGTGTACACCATGTTGTTGATGGTGCGAATCATGCGTTCTGACTTCCCATTCTGTTGGGAAGTGTGTGGGCAGGAGAAGCGAAAAGATATGCCATGGGAGGCAAAATGATCATGAAAAAAGTGTTGTTGTATTCACGACCATGGTCACATTGAAATTGTTTGATGGTACCCCCAAATTGGGTTTGAATGAGGTTTGGAAATAGAAGAAATTTATGAAAAACTTCTGATTTATGTTTAAAATGATAGACCTAGAGGTAGACCTGGCAATGGAGCGGGTTTGGAGCGGATCGACATTCATCCAAACTCGTTTATCAAATTCCAAAAGATTATAAAACCCGATCCATAACCCGCGGGGTTTTACATAATCAAACTCATACCCTTATCCACTGGATCAATGGATATCCAACCATTTTACCCGACCATTTACAATAAAGTTACACAATAATTATGCATTCCAACAAATATAACATGAAATGCATTTTTACATAATACTTATAAAAAAAATTCATAATAAAAGAAACGTCTATTATAGGTATATACTTAAAATAAGAATTCCAAAACAAAACAAATGTCTACTATTGGAAACATGTATTAGAAAATGTAGACATTGAGATGCATCTACAAAAAAAATCTAGAGTCTGACCGATGAACGCACTGATCACCTAGACTAAAGTAAGCACATATAAGTAAATACTAAGTTGTAAAACTAATAATTTATAAATAATAAATTTATGTTTTTATAATTTAAATGGGACGGGTCGTTAATGGATTGGATCGATCGTGATCCAAACCCAACCCTTTTAATAAAAGGGTTAACAGGTACGAGTTGTTAACAGGTAAACGGATCACAAACAATTATCCAAACCCATAAATTATGCATGGGTTTGGAGTGGATCAGGGTTAAAATCCGCTCCATTGTCAGGTCTACCTAGAGGTAGTGAGTGTAATGATCAAGGAATAAAATATAATATTGGAACCCACCAAAATTAAAAATAGGAGATGTCCACAAGTCAAAATGAATGATTTCAAAAGGTGCCGAAACAGTAGAATTTGAAAGATAAAAAGGTAGTCTAGTGTCTTTACCAAGTTGACAAGCTTAACACAATACATTATTTTTTGGTGAGCTACTAGAAATAGAACTATTAGACAATAAATTTTGCAAGACTTGATCACCAGGGTAACCGAGTCGTTGATGTCGAGTGGTGGATGTGGTATAAACAAACGCATGACTGAAGCCTATGACCGGGTACAGAGGGTCGGAGCTGTCACATCGGATTAGAGGGCGGCGTGTCTTGTAATCAAGAACAGTAAAACCAAACGGATCAAATTCAATAGAACAATTATTATGTGATGTGAATTTACAAACATAAATAAGAATTTCTTTATGATATTAGGTGTTACGAGGACGTTTTTTAAATGTAAAGGACGATAGTGATATGGGAAAAGAAAATTTTGTGTGACCCGATGTTATGTATTGCAGACTTGTTGCCGACATAAATAGAACGAGGATTAGAAATATTACAAAGGGAGTAAAGTATACCAGCGTTTTCATGCACGTGGTCGGTGGACCCGGTATCCATAACCCATCCGTTATTTGACGGGTTGTTTAATGTCATCGTGCTAAACATGTGTGAAAGTGAGGTGGGTTGATCCGGGCTGCCGAGCCAACCCCACGAAAGCCGAGCTTCCTCAAATGTCGGTAAGGGTTTACTATGACGAATGAATCATGCGGTATAGTCAACTTTGCTTGACAAACCATTGATAACATTAATAACAATGTGTTTCTCCTTCACTTTCTCGCCAATTCCCTCCTGGAGATCTGCTATCTTTTTAATTTTGTTGAAGTAGTCATGAACGGACAGGTCTCCCATGGTGATTGTACGAAGCTTACTTTCGAGTTGGAGGGCGGTAGCATCGTTGTTTTGACTAAAAAGGGCTTCAATGTTTAGCCAAATCTTTTGGGTTGTGGCATTATTGGTGTAGATTAAGGTAATGAGAGACTGAGATATAGAACTGAATAACCAAAGTTTGACAAGTTGGTCAAGGTTTTGTTATCGAGAATCTTTCAGTGCTTCTTGAGGTGCATCAAAAGTGTAGTCAATATGGTCAATAACTTCAAAGGCGATGCAATGTGTTGTAAAAAGATCACGCCATGGGTCGCTGTTGTGAGTAGCTTGATCTAGGATGATCGGGACATAGGTCTTGATGTTGTTAACTGCATAAGCTTTGGCAGGGGGAGCAAGAGGCATGAGCTGATCGTCACCGGCCATTAGGCAACCAAAGGAAGAAGATGACAATAGAATGGAAAGAATCGGATTAGAGAAGGAAAGACAGAAATTCTAGGAGAGAAAAATAATATAGCTCTGGATTCTGATACCATGTGGAATGGTATCATTCTTATTCATTCACAAATGTACAATAAGGGAAAATAGGGCTTTTATCATAAAAGTCTTTAAGTTTGTCGTAAATGTTCGGTTTTGTCATTCTATGGATTTTATGTTCACTAAAGCCCAAACTTTGTAAATTTTTTTCCATCTTTGTCCCTGAAACCTGTGATAGCACGTTTCCATGTTACCTTGAAATTATTTTTGCATAAAAGTCCTTAGTTTTGCAAATTTTTACGTTTTTACCATGAAATTAATTTCATCTAAAAGTCCTTAAGTTTTTCGAAAATGTTTGGTTTTGTCCTCCAACACCGCACCACCACCACTTACACTGCAGTGGTGGTGGGTGGTGGCGGTATTGGAGGACAAAACCGAACATTTTCGAAAAACTCAAGGATTTCTATGCAAAAATACTTTCAATGTAACTTGGAAACCTGTTATCAGAGGTTTCATGGACAAAAATAGAAAAAAATTTGCAAACTTTGGGCTTTAGTGAACATAAAATCCATAGAAGAACAAAACCAAACATTTATGAAAAACTTAATGAATTTTATGACAAAAGCCTAGAGAAAATAAATAGACAATACAAAGGCCACATGGGTCGTAACCCAAAGACAATACAAACATATGGGCTGTGTTAGCCTAATAAGTTTGTGTGTGTTTGGGCCTTATTTAGCCCACTAGCATTGTTAGCCTTATGTATATATAGGTTATTCTCTTTGTAATATGTCATAACTAATATTTCTGCACTTTTGGTATTATTTTCTGCTTCGTTTATGTGTTCCGATTAGTATTTTCGGCTTGATTTGGTCGATTTCAAGAAGGTTATTTTTATTGTTAGTTTGTTTGTTCGAACGAGTTAGGTTTTCTGACTCGATTTTGAGGGGTTAATATTCTGGGTTGCTGCTGTTTTCTTGAGAAGCTGATATTCTAGGTTGATTGTTTGATTTTGAGGGTTTTAATTGTTGCTGCTATTATTGGCTTGTTTGTTCATTTGCATAAGGACGATTTTGGAATATTTGCTTGACTGTTTGTTGATATTATGGCTCCAAGAGATGACTCTCTTCAGTCCATTAGTACACAACTGGATGGTAAAAACTATGCATATTGGAGTTATGTAATGAAGAATTTTTTACGGGGCAAGGCTATGTGGGGGATTGTTACAGGTATAAAGGGAAAACCAACAGATGACAAGGCTGCCAATTTTGCTATTTTATTGGAATCTTGGGAGACTGATAATTCCAAAATTATTACATGGATTAATAATTCTATCATTCAGTCAATTAGCACACAGTTGGCAAAGTATGATACAGCAAAAGAAGTTTGGGACCATTTGGAAAGGCTGTATACTCAATCTAATTTTGCAAAACAGTATCAGCTAGAATTTGATATCCGAGCCCTCCAACAAAACAGTCTAAGTATTCAGGATTTTTATGCTTCTATGTCTGATTTGTGGGATCAATTAGCTCTCACTGAATCTGCAGATTTAAAGGCTTTCAAGCCTTACATTGCCAGAAGGGAAGAGCAGAGATTGGTCCAGTTTTTTATGGCATTAAGGTCAGATTTTGAAGGCTTACGTGGGACAATTCTTCATCGTACTCCTCTTCCCACGGTTGATTCAGTTGTTCATGAGTTGATTGCCGAGGAAACCCGTATCAAGTCCCAATCTGACAAAGGGTCTAAGGCAGTAGCCACACCTACTGTCTTTGCTGTTCAACAACGACCACAGACTTCTAATCAGTATAAGCCGAAAGTTGCATTTGATGAGTGTGCCTTTTGTAAAAAGAAAAATCATTGGAAGTCTCAATGTCCATTGCTGTTGGGGAAGGGAAATTATCAAAACCAAACAAGGCCATCTGGACAGTTTTAGCCTCCACAGTTCAACAGGCCTCCTGGACAGTTTCAACAACGTCCACCATTTCGTCCCCCACAGTTCACTGCTGCTGCTACTGTACCTTCTACAGAGAATGATTTGAATATGACACCACCATCAGCTTTGGATCCACATGTTTTTGAGCAATTTCGACAGTTCATTGCTTCCAATCCTACTGCCATGTCAACATCTATGTCTCACACAGGTCTATCAGCTTCTAGCCCTTCAGGTATTCCCTCATCCTTATGGATATTGGATTCTAGTGCATCTCATCATATGTCACCACATTTGTCATCCTTTTCTTCGTTATCAGCTAGTTCTCATGTTTCCGTCATGTCAGCTAGTGCTACACCTATGCCAGTAGAGGGTATTGGTCCTGTTGTTACTCCTCATATCTCTCTCACTAATGTCTATTATATTCCTACACTTGCTTTGAATCTTGTTTCGGTTAGTCAGTTGTGTAAATCCGGTTATTGGGTCTTCTTTTCTGATTCTCTTTGTTGTGTACAGGACCCACAGTCTCGGAGGGTGACTGGGATCGGCTGTAAACTTGGGGAGCTTTATGTTTTGGAGCAGCTCCAAGTTTCTGATATTGCGGCCTCTAGTGTTGATTTGTCGTCTTTTCATTTAAGTCATTCGTCTTCAAATTTTTATCTTTGGCACTCTCGTTTGGGTCATGTTTCAGCTTCACGTTTACAGTTTTTATCCTCTACTGGTGTGTTAGGTCGTTTGAACAATGTTGACATTTCTGATTGTTGTGGTTGTAAACTGGCAAAGTTCTATGCCTTACCTTTTAATAATAGTGTCACTCGTTCGTTTACTCCTTTTGATCTTGTGCATTCTGATGTGTGGGGTCCTTCCCCAATAACCTCCAAAGGAGGATCGCCTTATTATGTTTCGTTCATTGATGATTATACTCGTTATACATGGGTTTATCTTATGAAGCGCATGTCAAATTTCTTTGTCATTTATAGCAATTTCAGAGCTCTTGTGAAGACCCAACACTCTGCTGTCATAAAATGCTTCCGGTGTGATTTAGGAGGGGAATATACTTCTAGTGATTTTACTCAGTTACTAGCATCTGATGGGACTGTTCACCAATCATCATGTACTGATACTCCTCAACAGAATGGTATAGCAGAACGGAAACATCGACACCTTGTAGAAACGGCACGGTCTTTGTTATTATCTTCTGATGTTCCTAGTGTCTTTTGGGGAGAAGCTATCCTTACTACTGCCTATGTGATTAATCGCATCCCTACTCGCCACAACTCTGGAATGTCTCCTTATGAAAAGTTGTATGGTCAATTACCTGATTATTCATCTTTACGGGTATTTGGGTGCACCTGCTTTGTCTTACGACCTCATGTAGAATAGAAACAAGTTGTCTCCAAAGTCGGCCCTTTGTGTATTCTTGGGATATGGTATTGGTCAAAAAGGATATCGGTGTTATGACCCGGCGAGTCAAAAATTGTATGTCTCTCGACATGTTACCTTTTTGGAGCACATTCCTTACTATGTTATTCCTGTACAGTCTCACAACATGACTTGGTCAGAACTTCAAAATATTGATCCTTTTGCCATTGATAGTGATAACACTACTGTTGGATTAGGTGTCTAAGCCATGACTAATAATTTGTATTTACCTAATTAATAGTAGCAAAGTCCATTTGGGTTGCCCTCATAGCTGGATGTTTGGTAGAAAGTTCGGTAGAGAGAAAGGTTGATTTATTATGTGATTAATAAATCAACAGGAATTAAATATATGGTTTATTAATATATTAAAGTGATAATATATTAATTAGAAACTATATTAATTAGTTAGGAATTAATCCAGAATTAATTGGATTTAATTTGGGGATTAATTTAATTAATTAAAGGTGCAGGGACTGAAATTGTAATTACTCAATAGTTGAGTAGTTAGTGTCCAAGACTAACCAGTAGTTGGCGAAATTAAGGACATGATTATCCTTAATTTCGAAAATAAGATTTAAGATAAATGGGTTTGAATTGTAAGATAAAAGGTTTATCTTATTTGAATTCAAAAGGGTTTATCTCTAAAGGCTTATCTGGTAGTCAGTTGGAAACTATAAATAGGGGTTCCCAGGCATCCTTGAATTCGCCAATTTTTCTCTCCTCCCTCTCTCTGGATTTCGTCCACCTCCTGCTCCCTGGGTGTGATCTCATTTGAGGCAGGACACTTGTGCTGCTTAGCTTGCAAGAAACAACTAAAGGTTAGTTTTTCTATTTTATTCTTTTAGTTAATTTTTGTTTAGCCTTTAGGAATTAATTACATGTTCAAAGTAAGAAAACATAGATCCAATTTAGGTTGCATGTGAACTTAGGGTTTTAGTTCATAGATTTGCAGAAAACCTTTCAGTGGTATCAGAGCATTTGGTTGTTTTCTTGTTGAATTGCTGTAATAGTTTTCCTAATATTAGGGTTTAAAGCTTATAAACCCTAATTATTGCTTGGATCGATTTCTAGGATTAGGGTTTTGGAAACCCTAACCCCCCCTTTAGTATTTTCGAAAAAGCCTATTAGGGTTTAGGAGGTTTTCTATTTTTGGTAACTTTAATTGTTTAATTAAATGGATAACCTTAAACCCAAATTGTTTGATTTCGAAATTTAAGGGTTTAAGATAGGTTAAAATTAATTTGATTAATTTGGTAATACCTATCTACATTTGAATTAATTTAATTAATTGTTAATTAAAAGATAATTCAAAGGATTTAATTAATTTTTTAAATTTACGAAAATTAAAGATAAATCCGGAAAAATATTTTAAATGTTTAAAATATTAAGATTTAATTATTTCAATTAATTGTTAATTAAAGGATAATTAAATCGATTTTTAAAGGTTTAATTTAATTTTAAATTTAATAGTTAAATTGGTAAAATTAAAAGATAAACCTGAAATATTTTAAAGGGTTTTAAAATATATCTTATATATGTTATTAAAAGTTAATACTATATGTATAAGATAAAATTGGTCAGTCAATTCAATAGTAGGCCTCATTCACGAAGCTGATCTATAAAGTGGGTATAAGGAGGCTGCCTATAAAATGGCAGTCTAATGGGTGAACACTCTCGCCCACCGCTCGCCTGATCAGTGGAGGGTCGTTAGCCGAACAGTTTTGATAGGACCGCTTAATCATTAAAAGTATAATGATCAAAGTACTAGAACCATTTACAAAATCCCAATCTAGTTACTTTAGGAAAAATGTGAATTTGATGCTAATCCATGAAGTTGCACATTGCACTTTATGAAACGTTGGTGGAGCGTGTGTGGGTTACCGGCACACCAATGGGGGTTCATAAAGAGTGGCAATGGGTTTCTCGGGTGTTATCATTGTTGATGGAGCGTGTGTGGTTAACCGGCACATCAATTTGAGATGATAATGGACCCCGAGAGTACCAAGCTAATTTGCATGGTTATTCACACCCGGTTTGTGATCCTCGGCATCCCAGTCACAAACGGTGGGGCGTATCCGAGATTAAACATGCCATTGAACAGTTCAATGAATCTCACAGAACTAGGAATTTCATTAGACTGAAATTGATAATAGTTATCTACCTTAATGACCACTGTGTTGTGACTACGGCATCCCTCTTCACAGCATAGTTGGGGTATTTTGGATCCTAGCCTTGTTAAATAATATATATTGGGTAATTATTTAAAAGGATTAATTAAACGAATAAATTCAACTTTTATATATGTCTGAAGAAAGTGTCATTCTCCTCCTTCTCCTCCTTCACCCATTTCTGAGAGCTTCAGAAAGCACCTGTTTAGTATGGTAAGGCTGACTGGCCTGAACTATGTGATATGGTTTTGCAATTAGAGAATAGTTCTTAGTTTTGCTGGAAAACCATATCCGACTGAGTGTCCTCTCCCATACATGACATCACACAGCAGCTTGTGATGAGCATGACTCCCTGACTATTGAGTCCAAGGAAGTTCGTTGCCTTATACTTTTGATCATTAACCCCAAGTTCCGCAGGGATTTAGAATTCCTGGGGTCTGATAAGTTAGCACAGCTAGTTCAGGAAAGGTTCCGTGAACTGGTTGAATAAAGGGAACGAACTAGGATCTTCAAAGAGCTTCAAGTTGCAAGCTAGAATGAAGTAGCACCAGTTTGTATGTTCCTAAGTTTGAGGGATACATAGGCGAACAGTATAAAACTGGTTTCCCTTTGTGATCGGGAGTTAAGCATTAGCTCGACTCGCTGATCTGTTCATCCAGATGAACAGAAAGGGTAATCGAATAAGACAATCGTGGAAATGCATTCAATGTCGACGCTGTATGAGTCGTTCATGGAGAAGCATGGTTCCATTGATTCAGCTGCTTCAGGATTGAGTCCAGTATTAAGGTGCATCAAGAAATGATCCGAATCGTCTAGACCGATTGTTCGATGTTTCAAACTGGGAATCCATAAGGTGGGACACAGTCACAGAAAGATTGGAACGATGCTCCAAAGCCAAACCGTTTGGCAAACTCAGTAATATCTTAAAACTCATAATTTCTGATCCTCATTTCCTTGATACAGGATATGTTTTCTCACATTTGCTCTGTATGCACGGACTCTGTAGGATGCGGGATGTTGTCGCACAAGAGCATATTCGAATTGGATCTGGAGCTCATGCAGTTTTTGGAGTTAGGCTAGATATTTATTCTTGTTATTAGTTTACAGACACACATGACATGGATTCGCATAGTACATTGTTCTGAGGATAATTCTGGTTTAACAAAATATTTTTTTTTAACATGATTGTTTTAATTATCCTCGAAATGTTGTGTGAATGTGTTAATGGCATAAATGGTAATAACTTGAATGTTAATACATCCAATGGGATTGGATTTATAAATTGTGTTCTTTATGATTGTTAAAGTGAATTTTATGAGAATCACTCCAACCAAAGGTCCAGTTAGATAGGACTTTGGAATCATTTGACTTAGAGTCACATGATGAATTAAGTTCTTAATAAAATTAATTGTGGCAAGAAAGGAATCACCCAAAGATCCAATGGATAGGATTTTGGAATCAGTTGACTTGGAGTCAGGTGATGATTGCATGTCTTGAACAACATTGACAAAGTCATAAAATTTACATAAGATGTAAAAAGACCTTAAGATTTTGGGCAACAGACACATAAGTTACTGTGTATTGCTTGAATCTTCGAACAGAACACAATTAGTTATACTTCATGATAATTGCCAAATAGCTTGACAAACATGGCTTCGCTTATCAGAATAAGCGATTGATTGAAACCTTGAAGTGTCCAAGGATTTCAAAGGAAGTATAATATCAACAGAACCTGAGTGACAACATAAACTGAGAAAATGTTTCACAGTTTATCCTCTTCCAAGAACATTAGTGATTATAATGTATCTTAGGGAAGATGATGGAGCATTGATCGAAATAGTTTTTGATCCTCAATGTATAAGATACATTTCTGATTAGTATTTCAATGAATTGAATATTCAACCAGTCAGACCGCAGAAACCATATTCCGACCATTTCTTAGACTAAGTAGGTTATGTCGACACTGTCTGAAATGTAAAGCTGGGATCGTCCCACTAGTACATAGAAAGTCCAGGGCCATGTAGCATTTGTCCGAATCTCATGACAAGCCTGAACCTGATCAGCAATGTTATTTCATTGGCCATCCCAGTCATCCTTTGAAAGAAGAGCTCTTTTAGAAAGAGCTCATGTTCTAAGGAAACAGTGGGAGTAAGAATAATACTGAATGAGTTCAGGGATTAGCTAAGTGAAAGAACCTTTAGTCATCACTGGGCCTTGACCAGGAATTAGATTCCTGTTAAACCTGACATACCCTCTCTTCGCTTGACCAGTAGTTACTGTCACCGTCATAAGGAGTTATGATCTGGGTGATATACCGAGTAGTGGTAAAACACTAATGATGGTACGGATAAGTAATCCGACTTCTGAAAGCATTGGTAAGCCCAGTTGCTGCCAAATAAGAGAACCTTACCGCGAGGCACAGTCTATGTGACAGGTTGATTGATCTTTACAACTGGTCTAGGAACCAGTGGGAGTAATTGAATCATCAATGAAAGGAACATAGAAATGTACTTCAAAACATCTGGTTGAATGAGTCATCACTTGGAGTCAAGCAATTGATTTCGAGAGAAGCAGTCTCAATAGAAGATGAAATCCGAGAGGATTATGCGTGGCATAGTGTGAGCCGTTAGTGGAGCGTGTGTGGTTTACCGGCACACTAATAGGGACTCACATAGAGCATGCCATTACAAAAGGTACAAGGCCCCGGGATTCGTCCCATGGGCATCTCGCAAGAAAGGATATTCGGATTCTCAAAATATGCCAAAAAGTTTGGATTTTGTGAATAGCCTGAAAGATTTCCTTTAATATGTCGGAAAGGTTTGGATTTCGGTTTCGCAAAATGTGCCATAAGTTCTGGATTTTGTGAATAGTCCGAAAGAGTCATATAACGGTGTCAAAGCCAGTGGGAGTATCATTGTTATCTGATATCATTGTATGTGGGTTACATACTAGTTCTAGGAAACGTCTCTTATCATTACAAAGTGTAATGACTTGGTGTTAAGAAACGGTTCGCTATGAAAAACCTTAAGAGATACAACATACTCAGGTGGTTATGAACATCTATTAGATAGATCAGAATCCTGCCAATATGATCTTGATGAGATTCAAGATGCACAACCCCAGGAATGGAGTTTCCTGTCATTACAAAGTGTAATGAATTGGCATGAAAGAAACAAAGAAGGTGCAACATACTCACGTAGTTCACAGACGTCTATCGGATAGATGAGACTGACAGTATAGACTTAGCCATTAAGAATATGATCTTGATAGTATTCAATATGCATAAGAAAGAGTCTCCGAAAGAAAATGTTTCCGGAAATCATGACACAAGGATTATTGGTAATCTTAGGATTCTGAAAGGGTTTGGAATGAGATTACTTCAGGTTCCACAAGCCTCTTGGACCAATCAGAAGTGTTATGAACATATCCTGATGACTTGATGCTTAGAGCATGGTAAGTTAGTTTCAGGATATGACCTGGCTAAGAGTACTAATTGGATTTTGAACACACGTGAGAAATCATTGGGAAATGATTAGGGTGAACGATTTGAAGGGAGTTTCGAATCAGTAATTGGTTACATCAGGACGTGGTGTTGTAGGACTTCATGGTTGAAGAGTTTCGTTGTTTTTTGATGGAGCGCGTGTGGTTCACCGGTACATCATGATACCTCGAAATAGTATTAGGGTGTAGTCATGTAGACTATAGATCCCGAGAACTATGGGTAGTCACAGTACACATCACCGGAATGGAGTTGTGAGAGAGAAAGACGGAATGACAAATTGAGATATCATCGGAAGAGTATCCGAGTGGATTATCTGCAATTAAAGTGTATAAGTGTTAGACACTTGGATACATAGAAAGAGTGAAAAGGTCATAATAGACAAAATATAAAAGGATTTGAATTAAAAGTTTAAAAGAAAATAAGAAACCGATAATAGTTATGGAAAATCTGACTTGGTGATTACCTCGTGGAGACTTGGTAATAAGCAGGAGTAGCTGCCAGTCAGATTTTATGTTTCGCTTTTGCATGTTTACTTCCTGAGTAATTGGATTACTCAAATATCCACAGTCGCTCATACTCTTAGGGAGTAAGTATGAAGGAAGACTGTCATGAATTGGTTTGTAGATTGTCTAAGGAGTTAGACATTGCAATAAGATTGCTGCAACGTTCATGAGTACTTGGAAATGGAGATTTGAGTATTGGATAAACCCACGCTCAATAGATTGCTTCATGGATTACATCACGAGCAATGTTGAGACGATAATATCTTATGGTCTTAAAGTGGAGAGATATGAGTTATAATTTGCAAGGCAGTTACTCATTGATAGTACGAAACCGCATCGGTAACTCGGTGTTATAAAACATGCTGTTGTGAGTGATTTGTCGGGTAAAAGATATAACATATTAGTCAAAGCTTATTCGTCCCATGACCCTGACGGGAAACAGATATCTGTTGGCTACTCGATGATTTTGAAGTTGACTGAAGTGCTGGCCAGCCAGGACTAAATTGATTCGTTCAATTAGAAGTCTAAAAGTCATAAGCAAAATCGGAAATCGGGAAACAGTGTCAGACAGAGATTGATCTCAATCCATGTCTCATGTCTGAAAATATCTTGTTGGATGGAGGATCATTTGATCACTTATCTATGGACAGGACTGACTGGGTCAGAGTTCGGCAGCAGTTTCTAGGAAGCTACAGTTTGCTGATTAATTAGAGGTTAAATTGATAATTATAGTCATAGACTTATCCAAGTGAGAGACTGTTGGATTCGGTGTCTAAGCCATGACTAATAATTTGTATTTACCTAATTAATAGTAGCAAAGTCCATTTGGGTTGCCCTCATAGCTGGAGGTTTGGTAGAAAGTTCGGTAGAGAGAAAGGTTGATTTATTATGTGATTAATAAATCAACAGGAATTAAATATATGGTTTATTAATATATTAAAGTGATAATATATTAATTAGAAACTATATTAATTAGTTAGGAATTAATCCAGAATTAATTGGATTTAATTTGGGGATGAATTTAATTAATTAAAGGTGCAGGGACTGAAATTGTAATTACTCAATAGTTGAGTAGTGAGTGTCCAAGACTAACCAGTAGTTGGCGAAATTAAGGACATGATTATCCTTAATTTCGAAAATAAGATTTAAGATAAATGGGTTTGAATTGTAAGATAAAAGGTTTATCTTATTTGAATTCAAAAGGGTTTATCTCTAAAGGCTTATCTGGTAGTCAGTTGGAAACTATAAATAGGGGTTCCCAGGCATCCTTGAATTCGCCAATTTTTCTCTCCTCCCTCTCTCTGGATTTCGTCCACCTCCTGCTCCCTGGGTGTGATCTCATTTGAGGCAGGACACTTGTGCTGCTTAGCTTGCAAGAAACAACTAAAGGTTAGTTTTTCTATTTTATTCTTTTAGTTAATTTTTGTTTAGCCTTTAGGAATTAATTACATGTTCAAAGTAAGAAAACATAGATCCAATTTAGGTTGCATGTGAACTTAGGGTTTTAGTTCATAGATTTGCAGAAAACCTTTCAACTACATCTAGTGCCCCAGTTGATGATGCTTCCATAGCTCCAGACAACCCTCCTGCTCAGTCTGTAACTGCTCCCACTCCTGCTGCCACTCAAGAAAATCATCCACCACCATCGAGACCTATACGTACTCATAAGACTACTAAATTCCCAGATTTTGTATATTCCTCTTACTCTCCAGCCTTTGCATCTTTTATTGCAAATATACATCGGCTTTCTGAACCGGAGTCTCACAAAGAAGCTGTTTCTGATCCTCGTTGGCAGAATGCTGTGGCGGAAGAGCTTACGGCTCTTTATCAGACTCATACATGGGATCTTGTACAGCTTCCTCATGGAAAACGTACGATTGGTTGTCGTTGGGTGTATAAGATCAAAACTAAGTCTGATGGCTCTATTGAAAGATATAAGGCAAGGCTAGTTGCAAAAGGATACTCGCAGCAATATGGTATGGATTATGAGGAGACTTTTGCCCCCATGGCAAAAATGACTACTGTCCGTACTCTGATTGCAGTTTCCTCTATTCGTCAATGGAAGATATTCCAAATGGATATCAAGAATGCATTCTTGAACGGTGAACTTCATGAGGAAGTTTACATGTCTCCTCCTCCAGGTATTGCTCACCAACCAGGTGAAGTTTGTCGGCTTCGAAAAGCCTTGTATGGTCTCAAACAAGCCCCTCGTGCTTGGTTTGAAAAATTCTCTACTGTGATCACTTATCTTGGTTTTACTCCTAGTAATCATGATTCAGCGTTATTCGTTAGATGCACGAATGCAGGTCGGATTCTCATATCCTTGTATGTTGATGACATGATTATTACTGGTGATGATCATGATGGTATAAAATCTTTGAAGCGTGATTTGGCTTACCGCTTTGCTATGAAAGACTTGGGATTGCTACGTTGTTTCTTAGGGATTGAAGTTGCACAATATTCAAAAGGTTATCTTTTATCTCAGACAAAGTATATTTCTGACCTATTTGAACGTACTCGACTCTCAGACAACAGGACAGTTGATACTCCCCTGGAGACTAATGCCATGTATTCTCCAACAGACGGTGTCCCCTTGTCAGATCCAAGCCTATATCGAACTATTGTGGAAGTCTGGTTTATCTTACTGTTACTCGACCAGACATATCTCATGCAGTTCATGTGGTTAGCCAGTTTGTTACCGCTCCTACTACTGTTCATTGGGGAGCTGTTCTTCGTATCTTGAGATATCTTCGGGGCACTCAATTCCAAACTCTTGTGTTTCCTTCCACATCCTCACTCAAGTTGTGTGCCTATAGCGATGCTGATTGGGATAGCGATCCTCATGATCGAAAATCCACCACTGGTTTTTGCATCTTTCTTGGAGACTCGTTGATTTCATGGAAGAGTAAGAAACAAGATGTTGTCTCTCGGTCCTCTACTGAAGCTGAGTATCGAGCTATGGCTGTCACCACTTGTGAGATTGTTTGGCTACGTTGGCTTCTTGCTGATATGGGAGTTGACGCTTCTCATCCTACTCCCTTGCACTGTGACAACAATAGTGCAATACAGATTGCCAAAAATTCAGTTTTTCATGAAAGGACAAAACATATAGAAATTGATTGCCATTTCACTCGTCATCATCTTCAACTTGGGACCATCACTTTGCCACATGTTCCATCAACCCTACAGATTGCTGATATGTTTACGAAGGCATTGTCTGGTTCTCGATTTCGTTTCTTGTGTGACAAACTCTCAATGCTTATAACTGTCGCATTGTGAGTTTGAGAGGGGATGTTAGCCTAATAAGTTTGTGTGTGTTTGGGCCTTATTTAGCCCACTAGCATTGTTAGCTTTATGTATATATAGGTTATTCTCTTTGTAATATGTCATAACTAATATTTCACAGATTATGTTTTACTCTCAAAACCCTAGCCTTTGTTCATCTTCATCTTCTTTGAAACTTGATCTTTGATAATCAACAGGCTGTACAAAATACAAGAGTGTGTGTACGTTAACACCTTCAACAAATTGACACTTGTGAGTTGTGACACTATTTGTTAGTCTACTGGTTGGTTTGGGTGTCGTCAACCTAATGATGGTTTCCTTCTCTTTGTGGTCTCTATGTTTCTATTGGCAGCTTCTTATTGGTTTTTGATGAATTGTTGTTAAAAAAAACAACCCCAACCGATAGTACATACACCAAACCCTAAGCATGACCAAAAGAATTTATATATAAGTATGAAAAAATAAAATTGCCTCGCACTTACTGTCCTAGCCTGTCGCTATGTTGTTCTGCAATAAAGTTACTTTCCTGCTGTAAAAAAAATTAAAAGAAAAAAAAAAAACCCCCGAATAAAAGCCTAACGCGCGAGTAACGACAATATCCTGTGCAAAGGTATTAAGGTATATATATGATAATATTTACAAATGTCAAAATATATCTTACACAAATTACTCCAACAACGTGTATTGCACACTTTGTATCATCAACTAGTTCATTTCCTTTCCTCGCTACACAAAACAAATGGTATATACGTAAAATCGGATATATCCCTTAAATTAAAAAACAAAACAAAAAAAAAAAACAAAACAAAACAAAAAAACAAAAAAAAAAACATATCTAGCTAATATTCATTGTAAAGAAACTTGTCTTTGAGTATCTCATCATACCGTTTCCCAATATTATTGGCTACAAATTCTTCTGTTCCACTCCTGTTGGCATAGCCGTGATTCATCCAACATGAACTGAATGAGGGATCGTAATCTTCATGGCTCCCACTGGCACCCTTCACTAATTCTAGATGAACTAAACGAGGAACAAAATCTTGGTCTTCTTCATCTACGATATTAGTGCTACTATAAATTTCATATGCCATATCTTCATCAAATTTATATGACAATAGATGTAATTCTAGGGCAGAGAAAAAGTAGTCGGGATGATATTGAGAATCTTCTTGAGCATTTCCAGAGAAAATGCGTACAATAAGAATGATAAATATAAAAAACATAAGTAAAATGTAGCTAGGTTTTGCCTCATATGTGAATTTCTTGAAGAGAACAATAAGTTTTTGGTGATGATGTGAAAATAAAAAGGAAAGGATCTTAGCCAAGAAAGATAGGAGTTTTGGAACCCCACCGATCTTCATCACTTCATGCACTTCTTTCTTAATTCTTGCCTACTTTTGCTTCCGGTGGGAGTTAATATCTTTGGTGTGTGTTTGTACATACATACATATAATGCTTGTCAGATGTATCATGTATGTGTGGGAATGTTCATAATGGTTGACTTGTATATATGTTCATGTATGATGTATGTATGTATGTTCATGTATGATGTATATTATATCTTTGTACATAATGAAGTTCTGTTGAGTTGCTATGTCAAAAAGAATATTAAATAAGAACTCATAAAGAACATGTTAAATGCATATGCATTTGCACCATGATTACAAGGAAAATGAGAGGAAAAAACGTAGTCTACTTGTGGAAGTTTAGCGCAAAAGTTGATTGCGTCTGATGTTGTACAAAGATTAGATTATTGTGTACATGTCATGAAGATCATTGACCAACTAATACTTCCACATCTAATGGAATTTTTAATTTACAATTTGGCAAATTACTAAAAAGATAAGAGTAAATTACCACTTCCGACCCTATGATGCATCAAATGGTACGGTTTGGCTCAAATGTTTCGTACGTTACATAGGTAGTCCTTAAAGTTTACTTTCGGTGCAAGACACATCTCTTATATCCCTTAAACTTAATGGTGCAATTGTTATGTCTATATTGACCGACTATTTGTACTCAGTTGGTTCGTGAATATTTTTTCATAGTCTAGATCTTTAAACTCGTAAATCATCTGCAAAAAATTTTAACAAAGTATATTTGGCTTCACCGGCAAACCAAATCTTTGTGTTTGGACTGCACATGTATATCATAGTGACGCCACGTGCGTGGCCATGTGGTTTTATACATATTTTTAGAGTAAATTACAATTTTGGTCCTCGTGGTTGACAGTTTTTTACACTCTAAATCATCTTTTTGAAATTCCACATTTATGATCCATGTGGTGGCAAAAAATTAACAAATTTGGTCTCTGTGGTGCCCTTGTCCATGTGAAAAGACGAAACAGTCCTTTTCAATTTATTTTTTATTTTTCTTATATTTTTTACCATGTATCAACACTCACCTCACACGATTTGATCCATTTATGGGACTAACTCCGGTTTAATTTAGTCACGGTGGTCATTTGCTCGGCGTTAATGGGGTTTTTAGCTAGACTCTACTTCATGAGCAGACCAAAGAAGGTATACCTTGTCGATTCTCTTGTTACAAACCTGAAGACGAACGGATGGTAACTCGGGAGATATTCATGGACCGATCGACTTAGGCCGAAACTTTTATAGAAGAGAATTTAGCATTTCAGAAGAAGATTCTAGAACGATCTGGATTAGGACAAAAAAACGTATTTTCCTAAGACGGTGCTAAACATTCCGCCGATCCTGTGTATTGTGTATGTCGGAGGCCAGAAAAGAGGCGGAGTATGTCGGAGGCCAGAGAAGAGGCGGAGATGGTGATGTTCGGAGCCATTGATGACTTGTTAGCAAAAACTGCAGTGAAGGCGAAGGATATCGGAATACTTATTATGAATTGCAGCTTGTTTTGTCCAACACCATCGTTGAGTGCCATGGTGGTGAACCATTACAAGCTTCGATTGTTTACAGATCTGAGCCTCCTAATAAATTTATCTATTTTGCTTAGCCAAGATACTAATAATCTCTAACTTTGCTCAAATCACTACTACAAAACAAGCCTAATGCGTTTCAAAAGCAACTTTTTTAAAATTAGTTGCCTTTGATTGTAATGCAACCTCTGTAAAATAAAGGTCGCGTTAAATGATATGGTGCAACCTTTTTAGAAAAGGTTGCATATTTTGTTGAGAAAAAGAACATTCCGTAAGATATCTTCTACTTGTCAAAGGTGAAAGACACCCTTTTACACAAGTGTAATTATATATATATATATATATATATATATATATATATATATATATATATATATATATATATATATATATATATATATATATATATATATATATATATATATATATATATATATATATATATATAATTACACTTGTGTAAAAGGGTGTCTTTCACCTTTGACAAGTAGAAGATATCTTACGAAATGTTCTTTTTCTCAACAAAATATGCAACCTTTTCTAAAAAGTTTGCACCATATCATTTAACGATATATATATATATATATATATATATATATATATATATATATATATATATATATATATATATATATATATATATATATATATATATATATATATATATATATATATAGATGTAGTTTCAAATACATCCAACAATTATTGTGTGATTGTAGGACTAATTCTGGACCAATCATTTAATGGGGGCAATTTAGGAACTTTGTTAATTAAATTAATTTTCATATAATAACAAATCCCTAAAAATATGGTAACAAATTGATTATTTAGCCTATAATTATGGAATTGTTGTAACCCTAGATCATCATCATCGTCATCCCCCAAACCGTAAAATTCAACCCAAATCCAACCTCTCGTTCCATCTTCTCGGATTACAGTCATCGGCAAGAGTACAATGAGAATAAATCCACGATTTGGATTTGGTTTGGCAACTCTTCCAAGAAAAAGAAGCCAATCGGATCTCCAAACGTCAACGTCAAAAGAACAACTTCTTCTCACATAAGCCAACGATTATATTCCCCCTTCGATAGATTGTTTACTTTTCTCTAGGGTTTTTTCTTTGCCGGTTAATCGCAATTTCGATTTTGGCGTCAAGTAACAAACCCCAAATACACGTCCATTTTACATTTATGAACAACTTGAAAAGCCATATATTTTTTAATATTCATGGAAATCAAAAAGGGAGATATCTCGTCATGTTGAATATTAATGGAGCAACTAATCAACTTTACAATTCGACCACCCAGGTAATTTACTACATATATCTTTCTCTTTTTTTATCTTTTTGTTGACTAATCCACCCAAATCTGATGTGGGTTTTGTCAAAATTCTTATTAAAACTAATCCTCGTCGTTAGTTTTAAGATCACATGATGGTTTGGTTGTTTTAGGTCTTCCAATTTGTATTAGCAAATTGTTGTATGAAATTGCCGGCACAATAGAAACTTGTTTCCTAAAAAATTGACTACCATTTGGTTGTTTTTTTATCAGTGGTATACAGATTACATTCTCCAAGAATGTTTCCTTTCTTGAAGAATGTAAAGAACTTATTCTTCAAGGTTGCTGTACTTTAGTTGCAAAGAATTCTCCATACTTGTAAGCAATTTTGATGAACACATGCTCGAATTATTCAAGAATGTTTCTATTATTCAAGAATTTCGTAGCCTTCGAGGGTTATGTATTCCAAGATTTTCGTATTCTTCAAGATTGTAATATTGAAAGCAACATACGACAAGAGTGTTGTAATGAAGAATTCTCCAAGAATTTTGTATTATTCAAGAATGAAGTATTGAAAGCAACATACTGCAAGAGTATTCTCCACGAATTTTGTATCCTCGATTCGGAAGGTAGAATTTACATGGTTCAAAAGCAAGGGTTTAAATCCCATTAAATCGGAATGTAGAATTTACATGGTTCAACGATCGAAGATGCGACAACAGGGGAAGACAATCGGAGACGACGCTGTAGAAGAATGTACATGTTACATTCTCCAAGAATATACAGGTTACATTCAAAGTGTGAGCAGTTCAATTTTTTTATCGTAAGTCATTTTTTGAGAATAATTGTCTAATCGCACATTGAATAGTCGTGTATTAGAGTTCAATTGTTTGGAATGTGTATTTTTTGTTTTGGATTTTGGGATGTACAACCAATTACACAATAATAACTGTTAAATCGTTTTGAGCAGTGTCATTTTTGTTGTATGTCGAACCTCATTCTCTGAGAATGGGTGTTAGTTTTTTATTGGTTTGTGTTTTGGTATCACATTCTTTAAGAATGTATATGAGGGTTTTGTGCGTATTTGACGTAAGCATGGTCATTCTACGAGAATGGTACGTATTTTTTTGTCACAAGTAAGTCCATTCCCTGATAATGGTTGAAGGAATTTGATGTATTCTCAAGGAATTCGAAGGTACTATAATTAACTTAAAAACCCACAAAATATTCTTTGAGAATTCAAATGTACTGTAAAATTTAAAGGTTTATTAATAGACTTAGAGGTCGACATAACGAAATTTTGAGTTCTTAATTTGCAGTTCACATAATCCCACAAAATTAGGAGATAAATTGGACATTTCCTTTCTTAAATATTTATTAATAGACTAAAATACCCTTTATAAGGGTTTAAATGCCAAATCTGATTAATTAATTTTTATAATTTTACAATTAGGCCCTTGAATCTAACACCGTTGATCATTTTGATCGGACGCTCCATATTTGATCCTACAATCACACAATAATTGTGAAATGTATTTGATCCTAACCCTATATATATATATATATATATATATATATATATATATATATATATATATATATATATATATATATATATATATATATATATATATATATATATATATATATATATATATATATATATATATAGAGTTAGGATCAAATGTGGAATACAAATATTGTGTGATCGTGTGAGACAATATCAGCCATTAGATGAAAAGAATGAATGGTCAAGATGATGATGGCATGATCATAATTAATTGAATAAAGATTAATTATTTTTAATTAAAAAAATCAATAAGGGTAAATTAGTCAAATTTACCCATGACAAATTTTGGAAAGTGCGGATATTTAGGGATTAGAATTTAATTAGTTATATTGCATGATCGTACTTTCCATTCTTATAATTTTTACGTATTTGTATCATTTTTTTATTTACAACCAGATTTAATTATTTAACAATGTGTTTGTTCGTATTCTTACAGAATTTAGGTTAAAATAATGGATAGAAATTAAAAACGCAGGTATTTACTCATATTACGAAAAATACATGTCATCATCGAATCATTTTTAAAAAACACGATTTCATTCTAAAAGAATATTAGGACCGCTTATAATATAAACAAGAACATATACAATATTCTTGAAGAATATTGTCAACATTCAATAGTAAACAATAATATATACAATATTTTTGAAAAATATATAAAAATTCTATATCAAGTATAAAAACATAAATGACAATGTACACATTCTGTGAGAATGAAGCATAATATTGTATCACCACATTTATTCCGAAATAATATTGCTTATTTTGTTAGCTCAATCTTCAAATACTGCTAAATTCTGAAAAAATATATTCATGTCCTGATACATTCTAAAAGAATTTGTTGATGATAGTTGGCACTGTCCATTCAACATCTTCCTCGTCATCCCAATCTTCTGGCTGAAATTTTAACAAATTTTACTCAAAAACTAACAAATCCCAAAATGTTTAAAAAAGAACATAAAGATTTAAAAACGTGTTCACGATAAAGATTTAAAAACAAATAAAAAATAGGGAGAAATCCTAATAAAATGCAAACAGATGGATTGAGAGAAGAATTAATCGATAAGAACATCGTAATACCATATTAGATTCATTTACGAATTCATGACTTAATCAGTCACATTCATTCAATTTTTGAACTTACAGATGGATAGAGAGACGTACAATAACTAGAATCAATAATCAAATCAGGAGCAAACTCATAGCTAACATGAATCCATAATCAAATCTGTAGCAAATCTGTTACCTTGGTGATTCAATTATTCATGGTTGAAGATAAGGAGTAATTTGGCAGAATGGTGAAGGACCACTCGGTAACCACTCGACATTGTCGCAGTCTCGCAGACAGCAACAATGCAGGCTGTAGGCGTGAAGTCTGTAGTCGTCGGAGGTGGAGGAGCAGTCGCCGCCGGAGGAGCAATCGCCGAAGGAGCAACCGCCGCAGCAAGAGAGGGAATCGGGTTGAATTACATGATAAAAATAATCAAAATACACAAAGGTGCATCGGCATCGTTCTTGAAATTAAAAAAAAAACATCCGTTAATGGATTGAAAACCAAAACACTAAACAATAGAAAATGCAAAAGGTAATGTTGAGCATCGATCATTAAAAACATAAAAAAACAAATGGATTCAAACTTTCCACTTACATCAATTAAAAAAGTATATTCAGTCATTTTAGGAGCATGTGCCATTCTCCATGATTCAAAAGAAGACCTCGCCATTTTTGTAATAGTGAGATCGACGGCAAAGTGAGAGTAAGCCGACGATGTCAATGAGAGAGACGGATGCACAGGGTTAATGAATGCTTCATTCCATAAATATAGGCAATTAATTTGGCAATTTAATTAATTAATAAAAGGAAGTTATAATTACATTAAATCAATTGACTAATTTGCCCCTAGATATTGATTGGTTCAGAATTACTCATACATTCACACAATACTTATTGTTTATACATGATCCTACATCTATATATATATATATATATATATATATATATATATATATATATATATATATATATATATATATATATATATATATATATATATATATATATATATATATATATATATATATATATATATACCTAGCTAGGCTGTAGTATATTACGTACCCGTGTAATAGGATTTATCCCTACTTGCAAAAAAAAAAAATATATATATATATATATATATATATATATATATATATATATATATATATATATATATATATATATATATATATATATATATATATATATATATAGAGAGAGAGAGAGAGAGAGAGAGAGTTAGGTTCAAATATAAATTATAAGTATTGTGTGAATGTAGAACCAATTCTGGACCAATCAATCGATATGGTTAATTTCGGAATTTTCCATTTAATTAAATTATTATCCTAAAATAACAAACCAATTTACCTAAAAAAACCTATAATTATGGTAGAACCCTAAGAACCGCGTCATCTTCTTCAACCTTATTCTGCTTCTCCATCCGTTTTTCTTCTCATTGGTTTCTCGGTTTCATCCATAACGAAAAGGAAAATTGATGCCGGCAAAATTAATTGAACGTGCAATAAAACACATGCGGCAAAATGAAAAGGAAATACGGCGACGTAAATTCATTGTTAGTATTCTTTCTTCTTTTTAGTATTTACATTTATTTGCTTTTATGATTAAATTGGTTGTATGTTTTATTAACATGTTTAAGCAAAAAATTGTTGTTTTTTATTGTTGTTTTATTAATTTGGTAGTTTATGTTTTTTTGCAGACAGCAGGAATCAAAAAAAGAAGAAAAATAAAGTGGCGCAAGCGTCAGAGGTGGCGCAGGCGCTATCGACGACCGGATATACGACGACAGGGGAAGACAATCGAAGGTTGCGTGATGGGAGGAGACGATGTTGTAGAAAAATATACAAGTTACATTCTCCAAGAATGTTGTACATGTTACATTCTCCAAGAATGTACAGGTTACATTCAAAGTGTGAGCGGTTCTATTTTTTTAATCGTAAGTCATTTTTTGAGAATAATCGTGTAATCGCACGTTGAATAGTCGTGTATTAGAAGTTCAATTCTTTGAAAAATGTATTTTTTGTTTCGGATTTTGGGATGTGCGACCAATTATGTGATAATAAGTGTGAAATCGTTTTGAGTAGTGTCAAATTTGTTGTATATTGAACCTCATTCTCTGAGAAAGAATGAGAATGAGTGTTAGTTTTTATTGGTTTGTGTTTTGGTATTACATTCTTTAAGAATGTATATGAGGGCTTTGTGCGTATTTGATATAAGCATGGTCATTCTACGAGAATGATACGTTTTTTGTCACAAGTAAGTCCATTCTCTAAGAATGGTTTAAAGAATTTGATGTATTCTATGGGAATTCGAAGATAGTACTGTACTTAACTTAAAAACTCACAAACTATTCTTTAAGAATTCAAAGGTACTATAAAAAAGTTAAAGGTTTATTAATAGACTTAAAGGTTCGACATAACAAAATTTTTAGTTTTTAATTTGCAGTTTTTATTCACCTAATCCCACAAAATTAGGAGATAAATTGGATATTTTCTTTTTTAAATATTTATTAATAGACTAAAATACCCTTTATAAGGGTTTAATTGCAAAATCTGATTAATTAATTTTTATAATTTTACAATTAGGCCCTTGAATCTAACACCGTTGATTATTTCGATCGGACGCTCCACATTTGGTTCTACAATCACACAATAATTGTTAAATGTATTTAATCCTAACCCTAGATGTAGGTTCAAATACATTTTCTAAATATTGTGTGATTGTAGGACTAATTTTGGACCAATCATTTGACAATGGTATTAAAGTAATTTTTCTTAATTAAATAAATTCTTAGCCTAAATAACATCCTATAATTATGGAAGTTTATTTGAATGTCAAAATTAAATCCTAATATTAAGGGAATAACCTATCCATCATCTACATATTTATCGGCAATAACCTACCCAATACCCATCGTCTACATCTTTCTTTCTTTTTTCAATTTGAATTTTTGTTTGATTGTTTTGTGTTTTTGGAGGGCGAATTGTGGATTCGAGCGTATTTCTGCAAAGAATTTTGTGGTTAGATTTAAATAATATTGAAAGAAGTGGCTATGTACCTTTCGAGACAAACAATCAAATATGATTTAGAAGTTTCGAGGGCTAAAAGGATAGTTATGACAAACTACAAACATGATTCTTGGAGTAAGAATCACCAATGACTCAATTATGTGCGCCTCGAAACTGTAATTCAACATCCAAATCCGCAGGTAATTTTAAATTGTTGTTTCTTATTATAAAGAATAAACAAGTGATATATTATCTAATTTGCTTTGTTGTTGCGGCATAATTATTAATTAGATAAACTTTTGTTGTGGATCTAACAGTTTCTGAGTTTAATTTTACAGAGTTCTTAGTTTTTTTTGTCGGTAGATCTAGAGTTTAATTTTACAGAGTTTTCTTTTGTCGCTTTCGTAAATCCTGTCGTTTTGCCGCAAAAAATTTCAATCCCTAGCTATATATCGTTTGATTCACGCTCTCCGGTCACCTGTAAGCTTATTAAGAAATTATGTTTGAATTTTTTAATCATAAATCCAAAGTGAGTTGTTATACTCTCGCACATACCTTTCTATTTTAATTTCTTTTTTTAATGATTGTTTATGTTATCTCAAATGCTATTATATTTTTTCTTTTTGTCATAGAGAATGTTGATCAAGTAATGTCAAGCATCCGACGAGATATCGTTGAGCAACATATGAAAGACGATTGGCACTTAGTATTCTTAGAGAATGGTTGTGTGTTATGCAGTATTCTTAGAGAATGGGTGGGTGTTTGAGACCATGGGACGGCAGGAAAAGGAAATGAGTACCTGATGAAATATTCTTAGAGAATTGGTGAAAATGAAAGGAGTATCTGATGCAATATTCTTAGAGAAAATTGTAAATGCAGGACCGAATCCAGTTGATTCTTGAAGAATGGAATTGATGTTGAAGGTTATTATGTGGTATTCTCTAAGAATGGAACGAGAAATTGAAATTGATTCTTGAAGAATGGAATGTAGAGAATGCAAATTATTGAATGGAAAACATTATCGAAGTTGATTCTTCAAGAATGCATTGATTCTTCAAGAATGCTTACATTTTTCAAGAATTCTTCAATTGCAAAGATGACCCAGAAAAGAATACAGCCATACTTGTAATTTAGAATACAATTGCAGTAATTTGGATTTAATTTTTATGAATGTTTGTTATTGCATTTGTAATTTGTAATAAGAAATATTATTATTTTGACGCAATTGTTTTTATTGAAAATATGCATTCATATTCTTTAAGAATGTTAATTCTAAAAAAATCTCTTGAATGTAGCCGTATTATTTAAGAATGAAAAAATTATAGGAGAACGAACTGCAAAAGAAAATGTTTTGAACGTGTTGACAGAAATTCGAATTCTCAAAAAATTGATTTGGTTTGAATATATTAGATAAAATCTGAGAATTGATTTGATTTATATTAATTATTTTGACTTAGTTACCTAATATGTTGGTAATATTTTATTTCTCTCTCCTATTAAAATGTCATATTTGCCCTTATAATTAATTAAGTCTAATTATATAGTATATGTCACCCCATGACAATAATGTGTACCCTCAATTTACAACATTTCATTCTTTTAATCTAATGGTTTAAAATTGGTCCTACATTCACACAATAATTACCAAATGTATTTAATACTAACTCTATATATATATATATATATATATATATATATATATATATATATATATATATATATATATATATATATATATATATATATATATACTAGCAGGGGACCCGCGCGATGCGGCGGGGGGGGGGGGGGGGAGGGGAGAGCCGAAGGGGCTGTTGAGGTTGGTTAGGTTAGTCGTTTTTTGTTAAGCATTTTCGGTTTAGGTTTAGCGTTTGCAGTTTGCAGTTTAGGGTTTACGATTTAACGCTCACCTTTATAGGTTATGACTTAGGGTTTATGGTTTAAGACGTAAAGTTTAAGGTCTATTATATAGATTCTATTATGTACACCACATTTGATGTGTAGCATTCATCATGAATGAACGTTGTGGCCGGCTTTATTAATATCTTTGTATTGACATAGGATCTTAAAGGATTTGTATTGAAGTTTTTTGGAAGTATTCCTTGTGCAAAGATTATATGTACGTATTAGCATGATTGGAGATGATTTTGCAAGTTTTCTTAAAGATTTATTACCTTATAATCCTCATACTCATGCATGGATTCTAATATCTTGTTTGAATTCGGTAGCATACATATTGTCACACTTTATTTCATGTTTATGGTGATTTAGGAGTGCAATATATTCCGGGTGATGAAATACAAAAACTGGATGCATGTGCAGCTACACTCCTGATGGGGCGCAGTATGTAGCCAGATCATTATCCTTAAACAGCAGGAATTTTGGATGTCGATTCCCATTTTCTAAACCATTTATGTTAGATGCTTTAATACATGTGGTCTATTGGATGATATAGAAATTGTCAATATATTTAAGTTCGGGTTTTATGTATTGTTTCCCAATTCAAATCTTGGAATTAGAAGAGGTAACCCAATTCTTTTTCAAATCATCATTGTAAAAGTTGTATAGCAACCCAAATGTCTTTTTCTTGTAATTACATGATTAGTGACCATTTTATGGTCTCTAGCATAGAGACCATTTTATGGTGTCTAGCAATAAATAATCAGTGGCTAAATATTTGGTCACTAAATGTATAAAATAGTGACAATTTTCAATTATTAGTGATTATATTTAGTGAAAAAGTTTGTCGTCACAGATATAGTGACTACTATAATTTCGTCACTATTTAGTGACTACTTACAAATTTTGGTCTCTAATTAATTTAGTGACGGACTTTTGATGAAAAATGACGACCGAAAACCTGGTCACTAAAGCATTTCAGTGACAATTTTTCTACTCTTAATGACCAAATCATTTTGGTTACTAATCAAGATTTTTCTTGTAGTAAGTCGTTCTTCGGGGTACAGGTGGTCCTGTTTGATATCCTCTTAATTGAAAATTTAAGAGGCAGTCTCTTAATTTTCAGATTAAGTGTATTTGATAGCATCTGAATAAAAGTCTTCTAATCTATCAGCAGCCTCTTAAAAATTAAGAGGTGGAACCATGTCTTAATAAAATTAAGAGGCACTTATAGCCACACCCACCACACCACAACCCACCCACCACATTGTTAGAAACATGGCGGTTTTCAAGTGTAAGGCGCAGTATAGGACCCTCATTATTAGCCAGGTCCAATTTTTTGTTTTTTCTTGGTTGTGTAGTCGTGCCAAGATTGGTAATAGATTTAACTGGCTTAATTTGACTTGCGGCATGAGCTTCTTGTACTCCCAGCTCCTCGCTAGTTTGATTCTTAATGGAGTTCTTTTCTTGCTAGAAAATAGAAAATAATAATTGGTTGAATGGTACACTTTCATATCACCGTCTAGATCTTCAAATTAATCCATTTCAAATCCACCGAAGAAGCTTAAACAAAGATTAAATTTCCACATATCAGTTCACACAGATGAAACTTTTCCAATTCTTCAAATCCATTTTGCATAAACTTTTGAAAATCGATTTAATGGTGCATCCTCACTGTCCCTGCCCTAAAACGCCCACGACAGCTTATTTTTACAAATCGGTTCACTAAATTGGTGAAAGCTTATTTCTGCCTTAAAATCATAGGCGATGAAGTAATTCGTAATTTGGATTTTTGCTATAACCAAAATTTGGAGCATATATAAATATACACTTAGAAAAGTGTTCTTGATTTTTCTCAAGAAAGAAAGATCGAGCTTATTTCAAGCATTTAACTTTCTGTTGAAACTGATGCAAGCAGCAAGCGTAACATTACAGAAAGCATTAGAACTTATTTATCAATGACTTCGGCATTTTTCAAGTGTTTAACATCATGTAGCTGTATTTTTTTTTCTTTTTTTTTTTTTTTTTTGTTTGGGTTTCTTCGTGAAGGAGTCGTAGACGGTAGATCTAATCTAATAAAGAAATCCCAAAAAAGGGTTGCAAAGTTGGTGGTAGCCGACTTCGATTAGCAGGTATTTGATGAAGGTTTTTTTTTTAATTAGAAACCATCTTCTTCCAAGCCTGTTCCATGCTTCTTTGTAAGAATAACGTCTAGCTCGTACTCGACCCTAAAAACCAGTTCACACGGACCACGCATCATCACCAACGGAACTTCATACCGGTAACTCTAAAAACTCCCACCCACGTTCAAATTCTGGTAGCAATCGTGGTGGTCGCCACCAAACCGGCGCCGTCATGGCAGCCACTCCTCAGACCGGCCGGCTCTCCTGCTTCAGCAATGCCACCGTCGTCGACGCTACCTTGGAACTAGCAATACACGTTGTCTTGGAAGCCTTATCCGTGGCCTTTCTAGCCTATCTTCCGGTCCACACTTTCAGCCCAACAGCAGGGGCGATGTCAGCAGGCCCAACAGCCACAAAATGACCTTCTCAGCCTGCCAGTAGCCAATTTGGCTCAACGCACCTCACCGGCAGCAGCATTACATATTGCTTCTCCATCCTCGGAGATAACTCCGCGTTGTCTTTGGATCAGCCGGATCAGCCCACAGACCTTAATTACTGTTCTGATGCAAATTGGTACATGAATACCGGGGCTACATTGCACATTGCCTCTAACGAAAATATATTCCGTTCTTTTAGCAATAATGGTCATATAAATTCTGTCATTTTTTGGCAATGGTGCATCCGTAGCTATCACCTATAGTAGCCACACCACCCTAAAAATCGAGCATCGTCCCTTACTCCTCCGTAATGTCTTCGTCACATCCATTATTATTCAAAACCTTATTTCTATGCATCTTTTTACAAAAAAGTAAAAAAGTTTTTTTTGAGAAAAAAAATTAAATTAAATACTGCTTAAGTGTGACAGCTCTAGTGACTTATACCTAGCACCTTCATCACCTCAGTCTACCATTGCTCCACTATCCATCAATTCGTTTTTGTGGCATCAGCGTCTCGGTCACCCTAACGCTGGTGTCCTCAGTTATTTAATTTCCAGTCCCTTCATTAATTGTAAGAAAATATCTACTTCTGTTAGGTGTCAAGCATGTCAACTGGCAAACACATTTGTTCGGCCTTTCGAATTTTATCTTTATAGTTTCTAGTATTTTTTTAAATTGTTCATTCTAATTTGTGGGAATCTCTTATTCCAAGTATTAGTGGAAAAAGTATTATATTTTATTTCTTGACCATTACTTACATTTTTTAGGGGTGCCCTTTAAGAAATAAATCTGACGTGCTTTCAAAATTTCACACTTGCATGCATTTGTCAAAACTTAATACAAGACCAAAATTAAAACACTCCAATGTGATGACTACTGTGGGAAATTGAAAATCATCACTTTCATAATCTCTTTGACCAAAACGATATTGATTTTTGTTTCTTGTGTCCCCATACTTCCCAACAAAATGGAAACTCGAAAAGAATGAATTGCACCACAAATAATATCATATGCGCCCTTCTTTTCCAAGCACATCTTCATCTCACTTTTTGGGTGAAAGCCTTATATATGGTTACTGATCTCATTAATCTCACACCATCCACCTTGATAAACAAGCAAATTTCGTTCACCAAACTCTTTCAAAAACCGTCATCCTACACTCATTTACGTGTCTTTGGATGATTATGCTATCATCGCATTCCCACACCACACAAATTAAGCCCTTCAGTCTACACTTTGTGTCTTTATTGGTTATGTGTCAAATCATTATGGTGTTCTATGCTTTAACTTAGCCACTCGTAAGATCACCATCTTTTATCACATAGTATTTGATGGTCCTCTACTGCTTTCCGGGTCATGACACCAACTCAAGCCCCATCACACTTTTTTCTTGACAACTCCACAAAAATCTCAAATATCACATGATTTTCTCATGTCTGGTTCTCCTCAAGTCGGGGTTATCTGCCCTCAAGGAGCCTACACTACCACTACCCCTTCCACTATTTGCTCTCACCAAATTAAGAACACGCCCACACCCGTTGCGCCATTTCAACTGAGACCCAAACCCCACTTTCTCATTTCAACTCTTTATCCAACACCAATGAAAATATCAAACCCCTTCTCATATAGAGAGTCGGCCTGATCATACAACACCACAATCGAGTCTCCCTTGCATCTGTCTCACCTTCAAGCCCTTTAAACCCCTAACTAGACCATTGTCATAAAGAATGAATTTCATAATCTTATTGGTAACAAAACTTGGGTTCTTATGTTGAGGCCTCTCGGGGATAATATAGTTTGCTCCATGTAGTTATTTCATAAAAAGTACAAAGTGGATGGGTCACTTGAGCGTGTTACAAAGCTCACTTGGTTGTTAATGGTAAAATTCAAAGACCCGAAGTTGATTGCGAAGAAACATTTAGCCATGATCTTAAAAGGGCAACCATTCAGACTATTTTGAGACATACAGTTTCTCGCAATTAGCATATGCATCAGTTAGATGTCTAAAAGGCCTTCTTGCATGGTCAACTACATGAAATTTTCTACATGCACCAATCTACAGGTTTTCGGGAACCAGCTGGCCCTGATTTTGTCTATCACTTACAGAAGTCGCTTTATGGTTTGAAACAAACCCTATGGGTTTGGTTCCAATATCTCATTCCAACACTGGAGCAGAATATATATAGTTGTTGAAATTTGTTTGCTTCAAAATCTCCTTCGAGAGATACACTCACCTATCAGCAAAGCAACCATTGTATATTGTGACAATGTTAGTGTGGTTTACTTATCAACTAATTACGTACAACACCAACACATGAAGCATATTGATACACTACAAATAAAATTACATTTAGTGGCACAACATTTTAGTGACACTTTTCTTATGTGCCACTGTAACAAACTTTTAGTGGCACTTTTCTTCCCAAATATAAAAAATTTAAAAATATTTCATACCCCTCCTCCTTACATATAGCGGGAAAACGAGAAATCTTATCACAAATCCCGCTTCAATTCGTAGCTTTGGAACAAGTCTTCTCTCCTCGCTTCTACTGTCAATCCCTAGATTCAAACCCTAATCAGTCTCACTCCCTTATTCTCACTGCATTACTGTTGCCGTCAATCCCTAGATTCAAAATCAATTGCAAACACCAGACTTCAAGATCGCTACTTTCACTTCACGAGGACGAGTTCACGACTTCACGCATTCGGCATTCGCAGTTTCCCTCTTCTCCTCCTGTGATGGGGATACAGAGTGATCCACCACCGCCTAATGTCGTCCGTTGACCACCTGATCAGCCATACTACGAACACTTTCCGTCAACGCAGAAGTGAACCACCACCACCGCCACTTGGTAGTATTCTTTTCGATTTTAGTTCCTTCTTCTACTGATATTCGATTTATACAATTCTAGTTTAGGGCTAATAGATTTGGTTGATTATTTTTCCCTGATTTGACGACTTTTTATTGAATTAAGTGCTCACCATCGTTGATTTTGTTTTTGACAGTAGCAACACTTTCCGTCGATGCAGAAGTAAACCACCACCGCCGCCACTTGGTAGTATTTTTTTCCGTTTTTGGTTCCTTCTTCTACTGATTTTCGATTTATACAATTCTAGTTGAAGGTTAATTGATTTGGTTGATTATTTGTTACTGATTTGACGATTTTTTGTTGAATTAAGTGTTCACCGTCATTTTGCTTAACATTGACATTCTTCTTGTTCTAGTTACGGGTTAGTTGATGTCCACTGAATTTGGTGCTCACTGATTTTGATGCTCATTGAATTCTTTAATTTCTGTATGTAGATCTTCACTTAAATGCTAGCACTCACTTAACATTCCCAATCTCAACTTCCAATGGAAACGAAAAAGCAAGCACGCATGTGGCTGCCCTTACTCTTGTAGGAATACAGGTATGCCTCTTAATCTTGGAATTAATTTTGCATTTTAAACAAATGTTCGAATTTTATAATGCTCATTACAAGAAATTGGCTGTGATTTTGAAACTTCTGAGTTCTATGCATTTTATCACTCCGATGGTTGGATTAGAAATTTAGACTCGAAGCTGCTTCCACGGTTTCCATAGAAAATTCATTCTTTTTGGCAATTTCTAATTTCATTAATGTTTTGTGATTAAGTCAATTTTGATTTTTAATTATCCACTATCACTTTGAATCACTTTCAAGATACGATGTATATTATTTGATCATAAAAGAAAGTTATCTTGTACTTTTGGCTAAGCTCACCACACTTTGTAGTATCTTATATCTAATAAAATCTCCATTGATTTGATTGCTTATTCAAAATTCACATGGATCGGGCCCTTGCAAGATTGGTATTCCACACTCTTTCAAGCTGTTTTTGGGATGTATGGCTGCCACTTTTTTCAAGAATGGTGATGGACTGATGGTTAAATGTTGTGGATCGGGAGGTATGTATCGGTATACCAATTGAAATCTCTAAATTTTCCATGGTGTTTAATACTTCTTTTTCCCAAGATACTATGTTGATTACCTTGTAGGTTATACGGAATGAGGCATTGTTACTTCTCACTTACTTGACCCATGAAGCTAAAGTAATAGTTCGCCTTTTTACCTTCAACTTATTTATTCTATTATAGTTGGATTTTGTTTAAATTTAATTTTCTCATTTTTTATCTGCTAATTTTCTTTCCACATTAACAATGTTTATTAGTAAGCTGCACGATGGCACCATATTTGTCAAAAAAGGAAACGAAGAAACTCGACCCTTTTGAGTTCAAGACAAATGAACAAGAAGCAATTGATAGGTTTGAAAGAGCTGTAAGAGTGGGGATCTAGCATGGTCAAAGGATGAACACAAAAATTGTATTTTATAAATGTTGAATATAATGTAATTTACTAGATTTGATTTATTTTGAACATAGCAATGTACTTTTACAATCTCTACGGGGCATTTAAATATAATATTTCTTTGGAATAAAATATGGTTTGTGGGATATTCAGTGGTAGTGAAATAATATTTATTTTAGCAATTAATAGTGTAATAATATTTATTTAACCAATTAAACAATTGTATAACAACAGTGTCATTAAAACTTACAAGTGCTATAGTGGCATAATAAAAAGTGCCACTAAAACTCAATAACGTTGCAGCGGCACAGCCAAAAAGTGTCACTAAATGTCTTTAGTGGCACCGTTTTTAGTGGCACTTTTTTTTGTGCCGCTGATTACCTAGTAGGCCTTTAGTGGCACTTTTTCGATTTTTAGTGGCACTTTTTTTATGCCACTAAATGTCATTTTATTTGTACTAATAACGCCTAGTAATATCAAGTGTTATAGTCATTATTTAGCCTGGTTTTAGTTAGTTTATCCTTATTAATTGACTATAATCACTTACTTTTGTGCCCAAGTGCTTGGAAATATTTTAGTGTAAATATAGGGGTTTTGTGCAAATTGGGAGAAGTTACGGAGCAAAACGGACAAAGGAGACGGACCAGGAGAAGTTAGCGCCGCTAATGTGGCCCAAGGGTGAAATCTTCGTTTTTAAGTTTCAGACGCATGAGTGGAAGTTTCCAGAAGCAAGGATTAGTGCTGCTAACTTCTGTGTTAGCAACGCTAATGTCCCGAAAAGATAAAATCGTGGCTTTTGAATTTCAAACCCCAAGAAAACGGGATCTAGATGAGGCCCGCGCCATAGGAAGAGCCTGGCCGCGCCTCGGGACCACAATTTTCCACCACTATAAATATCGGACCCTCGTACGACTTTAGAGGCATCTCGGGGCATCATGGAGGGATCTGGAAGGCTGATTTCGTGATTTTTCTCGGTTACCTTCATTTGTTTGGTTAGATCTTTGGTTTTTCTATTGTTTTATCAACTCGGTATCGAGGTATTCCGCAATTGGAAGTTCTGTCGATTACTTCATGTTTGTTCGGATGCGTTGAGTGGTTTCTATTTCAGTATTCGAATTAATGGTAGTTAGATATAGATATTTGATTGTTTGGTTTTAGATTTGAGTTTGGTTTTGATTTATAAAAGTAATCATTTGGTTATTGGTTTTCTCGATCTGTAATCAGATCTGAGTTTATTTTGGGTTTTGTTTAAGTTTGGGTTGTTCTCACGTGTTCTTGATCCGCCGTCTATAGAGTGACACGATAAATCGACTTATCGACACAAACTGCCAACCACTAACTCCACGGTTCGACCCTTACTTACTACTAGCTAGTGGACTGGTAAGGTTAAATTTTGTATTTTTGACCGCATCAACGAGTGCCACGTATCAAATTTTGGCGTCGTCGCCAGTGAGTTGTGCGCTTGACACTCTGTGTCAATTTTCGGTTTCTCTTTTGATGTTTGATTTTATTTTTTGATTGTCTGTATGTGTACGTCCTCTTAAATCTTATTGGCGATTACATGTGCCCGGCCCAATACACGTGTTATGGTGGTCAGGTCTATAACCATTACGAGAATGATTGCTACAATGGATCATTCAATGACAATGGGTTGTGGACCAAGGAGCCGACCCAATATGGAAATTACGCTGAGTCTTACTTTGTGAACAACCTAAAATTTGACCCTTCGCGCAAAGCGAAGTTGGATCACATGTTGGAAATGATGGCCGAAACCGTCCAAGTGACGAAGGATATGGCCGAATGTCTTTTGAGAATGAAAAATTAAGCAGATCACTTACGGGAACACATGGGACTACAATCATACTCGCCAAAAGCTGAGGCGAGTGATTTTAATACCAATGATACTGTGTATGAACCTGCATCACCTGAACATGTGATGGAAGGTCATATACCTTGGGGAAGTCAGGAGACCGTCAAGATGGTCAAAATGGTTGTTGAGGAGGAGGTTGTAGATGACAATACTACCCCTGACTCAAAAACTTTTGATGTTTTTGATAATGTTGATAATCAAGATCTGGTGATGAGTGAATCTACACAATCACCAGACAATTTGGTAGAAGAGGAAGTTGAGGAGGGGGCTATAATTGACAATACTAACCCCTATCCAACAACTCCTGAAATTGTTGAAATTGCTGATGCTTTTGAAATTCTAGATCTGGTTATTAGTGAATCCATACCATCACCGGATAACATGGTCGAGATGGTTATTGAGGGAGGGGGCATAGATGAGAATTCCACCCCCGATTGGAAAAATTTTGGTGGTATGCAGGCCAAAAACACAAACTGCAGATAACACGCCATATGCGATCAAAAGACGATTCGCAAAACAATTACTGGGAGCGGCACTGGACGTGCTCCACGTCAAGATGTTGATCTTGAATAGATACCGAAGGAAAGATCGAGCTTGGAGGTTTAAAGCCACCTCCAAGCATTCACACGAATTAATCGAAAGACGGCGACCGGGCAACAACAGCAGAACCGGCAAGCCATTTGAGCCAGGGAAGTTGGAGGAGCATCGGGACAACGAAAGAACGGTGGACGCTGAAACTCACCGGAGATAAATGGCGTACGATCCACCGTAGCCGTAGAAATACAATCCAGCTAAAAGACCGAGCAAAGAATCGCTTTCGGGAGGCAACTCCACAATTTCGATAAGTATTCTTTTTTTGGTTTTTAATTTTTAGTTTTTATTCTGTCGAAATATCACTTGAAAAAATTTTCAAACACGACATGGCATTACCCAAGTGTGGGGTAGTACCTGAATTTTAAAATAATTGAAAATTTCAAAAAAAATGGAAAAAGCAAATATAGTGCCGATATCTTTAGAGATAGCGACGCTATCTCATGGTGGATCGCGAATCCGCTTTAAACCTTAGAACTCGCCACTATTTTCAAAATCTCCCCCTCCTTCGCGACTGTCGACGCTGGGCCACGTCACCACCGCCGATTTTCGAGCAATTTCATTTAGTAAACTTTGATTTAACATTCCCGGTACGTATCTCGACTACCCTTGCGATGTATTGCGTGAATATAGGCCATATTAGCATATATATAAGGCCGATTTTGAGGGTTCGGTAAACCGAAACCTTCAGTCCCCATTTGACTGATTTGTTGTGCAATTTTGATGAAGTTAGCAGTTAGAGTTTGTTAATCGGTCATCTATGAACATGTTGGTAGCATTAATTTAAACAAAACAAGTAGAAATCGAATTTTAGAAAATTAGGGCTCTGTTTTGGGGTTTCGACCCAACCGAAAGTTCACCATTGATTTTGTGGATTTTTAGCTTGTTTTTCATGAAATTAACACCTAGGGTTTGTTAATCGTTAGTCTAGGGGTGTGTTAGTACCGTTGATTTGAGATTAATAGGTGAAAATCAAGATTGGGATTTTGTGTTCATAGATAGAGCCCCTATCTCAGAAGATAGCGCCTCTATCTATGATAAAGGCTCTATCTCTCTAAGATAGGGGCCCTATCTTTGCTGTGGGTCCCGAATTTGATTTTCGCTTATTTTTCTGCCTGGTTTGCACGGATATTTGGTTTTGCAGATGGGTCCACGACCATAAAGGAACTGCACTCCCGTACCACTGACCGATTTGTCACAGCATGCTTTCCTGCAGTTTCCAGTGGACGACCCCACCACGCCAGGTTATCTAAGACCAAGGTTATCAAACTCCCGAGTTTACTCGTAAACTCTTACGAGTTTACGATCCTAGATTCCTGTAACGCCAAAAACATGTTTATTATATAATTATAATAAAAGGGTAAAATGGTCATTTTACCTCAAAAGGGTAATTTGGTCTTTTGGACAGAAAAGGACTTGTTTGGTAATAATATTTTGAGTCTTGGACTTAAAATGTTATAAAAGTTGATTTGTGTCATAAATTATGTAAATTGTGGCAAAAGTCCTAAAAATGCAACTTCAAGGACCAAAATGTAAATTTTGGAGGTATAAAAGCTTGGAAGCTTCTCCCAATTGTGTGCAGATTTTGAGAGACACGGGAGAGGGTTTTCTTGAGCGATCATCTCAGTTTCTTGAAGAATTTTTGAAGGATTTGGCTTGGATTTCGAGTCTAGGCTTGGTATTGAAGAATTGGAGACATATAAATGTTAGTAATCCAAGTTCTTGACTAGTTGTTCTTGATGAGTTTTGTAGAACTCAAAAACTGCATTTGCAGTTATGATTATGTTGTTAAGTTGATGCAATACTTCCAATAAGTCATGCTAAAAAGGACTTAATTCAAGAAAATGGAAGTAGGTTGCTATTGTTCAAGAATTAAGATTTTGATCAAGAACCCTAGATGGTGAGTTCTTGGGATAAACTTGATTCTAATGGATTAAGATGAGTTCTAGATGCTATAATGACTGAAAGAAATCATTAGAAGCAAGTAGAATTCAATAATTTCGTTTTTGGAGCAAAAATGCAAAAACGGGAAACTTTATAAATGGATTTGAATTTGAGTATTTTATGGATTAAAACTAGTTATTAGTCAAAGGTTTTGGTCTTGGAACATTTCCTAGTAATTAAGTCGAGCTATAAGTGCTTAATAATAGGAAAATGGAGTTTTTAGCTCAAAATTCGGAGCTCACTGCCTGGAATCGCCAGGATCGCGACCCGACACAGGGGTCGATCGCGACCCGACCTCGCGGCAGAGAGCATTCTGGCATCTGTTAAAATTTGGTCAATTTTCCAACTTTGATTTCAATGCTAGGCTTATCCGATTGACCTGAAATTTTAAACATAGGTTTAATATGTTGTGAGACTTCATGGAAAATTATCGGAATACGAATACGACCTCCCGAAAGTACTGTAGTAGAATACGCGTATTTCGGGAAGTGTATTAAATTTTTATACCAATGGTTAATGCTTGGAATTGGTCTTATATTAGACTCTTGTGCATTAGAACCAACTGAAATGGTATATTAACCTATAATTATTGTGAAATGAATGGAATTATAGGGACGGGACAAAATTCTACGGATCACATTGGAAAGCAAGGAACAACAAAAGCTAGTTGTAGCAATCCTTCAGGTGAGTAATCTCACTGTTATCCGTCGTGATACATGTTATATGAGCAGCTGCAGATGAATATGATTTTGGGGGACAAATTTTGACAGAATATATGATTTGGTATACGACAAGACCAGATAAGCCGTGAGTTTGTTATAGACAAGAACGGAGCTGTAAGTCAATATATCTATGTAAACTGTGACATGACAAGACCAGATAAGCCGTGAGTCTATAATAGACAAGAACGGAGCTGTGAGTCAAATTTATACAGACAAGACCGGATAATCCGTGAGTCATTACAATGGCAAGATCGGAGCCGTGAGTCTAGGCAACAGCGGGCTAACCCGTGAGCCATATTTGATTTTGTATTGCATGATAGTACATATTTGACTTTGTATAGAGAATTTTATTCTTATACATGTTATTCTTGATTTGATTACTCATTGGGCTTTATAGCTCATAGTTTATTTGATATGTCCCTGCAGGTGAGCGTGACCCTGCTAAAGGAAAAAACAAAGTCCGTGACTGAGGACTTAGAATTTGAAGTGACATCCCGGCTTGAAGAATGTATAATATTTATATATTGTACTTCGTGATACACTTGTACTCGTAATTTGTTAACTGATACCCCGTACTTATGTTTTATTTGTAAAATATTTGGTTTGAAAAATGAAATTTTTTTTTTGGGGTGTTTTGGTTAATAAGTCGGGTGTTACAATTCCAAAAACGATCCCGATTCTACTAAACTCGTTTTTTTAGCAAACTCGGACGTAAACTCGTAGACTCGGATCGAGGATCGTATACTCGTATACGATCCGAGTCTACTAAATTTAATACAAATCAGATTTTTTACTAAACTCGTACGTAAACTCGTAGACTCGGATCGGGGATCGTATACTCGTATACAATCCGATTCTACTAAGTTTAATAAAAATCTTATTTTTGACTTTATTTGACATTTTGAGAAAAATTAAATTCTAACTTATAAGACTTGTAACCCTAAATTTCCTTCCGTCTTTCATTATACTTCAGAGTCTAGACTCCTCGACTCCTCGTGTCCTCCCTCTCTCACAGTCTCGCTCAGCCCTCAGGCTCTCACTCACCCTCTTCGTCGCATGCCTGGATGATTCGTTTGTTATTTGAGAATAAATTAGATTGGATATGTCTATTAGCTATTTTGAATCTTTGAAACTTCTTTTTGTAAATTGTGAACTTATGGTATAATATGTATTTCTTCATTTTTTGTGCTTTTGGTAAAATCTTACGATCCGATCCGATCCTGCGATCCTGATTTTGCAAAACAAAAAACGATCCTAGGTAGGATCTCGAGTTTGATAACCTTGTCTAAGACTATTAACGACTTTTTCTGCTAAAGACATCTAGGTAGCACCCTCTTTGGATCGGGAATTTTTGGTGGCCTGCGGATTATATGCCCGATTGGCATCGCATCTGGTTCGGACATGGACCAGTGATGACCGCACGCACAGCTTCACATGCGAGGGATGGGACCGACCGATCCCTACCGGAGAGACGATCTACAGAGAGCTCATTCTAGAGTTCTATTCGACATGTACTTCGGTCCTATGCACCAGGATCCGCTACAGAAGAGGTTACGTTTTAGACTTGGCGGAGTTCACCGAGAGTGCTCGGTCGGGTAGCTGGCACAGCGTACGCACCTATACACACGAGAGAAGATGGTCGGCCCTCATTTCCACCCATTCCTGGCTGCATACCACACCCATTTTCCTGATGGAGTCTCTTACGCAGCCGTCTGGGCTGCCATTAGCACCTTCGGTTACGATCCTGCGGAGAACCGCGAGAGCAGGATCCGTTCCCCAGTGCACCCCCTGCTTCACCGGATCGTGGCCCTCACTGTTGTTCAACACAAGGGCGGTGACAATATACCAACGACCGACATGTTTCCTCTGTAGGGTATCATCAACCCACCCAGTGTGTACATCTTCAACGCTTGTTGGCCTACTTCATGGTTACCAAGGGGAAAGGAATGCTAGGAGCCAGTCCACTGGCCGGTGGGTATTATATTACCCGATTAGGTGAGTCATACGAGATTCTGACGGCTGATGTGAGGGGACTGTTGACCCCATATCAGCCAAGACCGATGGAGGCTGCCTTTCTTGTGACGATGGATATAGTTACACCTTTTGGAGGCCTTTACGTCATAGGAGCAGATATAGCAGCGAACACACCTGAGCAGCAGGCTCAAGGTATAGACGAGGAGGCAGAGATCGAGGGAGCCGAGGCTCCGGCTGCACAGCCAGAGTTTCGTGCTCCACGACACCAAAGACGGAGGAGAGAGCCATCACTGGCTCAGAGGGATCAGGAGCCAGAGCCCCTGGACGTCCATGCCACAATCAGATCCTTGGTGGGTGGTCAGGCAGAGATTCGAGCTGACATACGACGATCAAAGCGCACCATCTTGAGATATTTGAGGCCACGACTGGTGGAGACGACGAGACAGGACCATCGGGCACTCATAACGGTGACATAGAGTGATATTTCTTGTACCTTTTTATTGTTCTTTCTTTTTATTTTATTTTTATTTAGTTTTCTGTATTTAAATCTTATGTCTGTAATTAAACTTTAACATCGTTTTGCATGAGTTGATATTTTGTTAGTAGATTATCATTATCTAACGAACTGTAATTGTTGGACTAATTGAGGGTGTTGCATAATGCAAGTGTGGGGTCACCGTATCCATGCACTTGTGTTATGTCGGAGTATTTACTGCTGTGTCCCGACTCCTGGATTTCATCGAGAATGGTACAGATGATCAACCCTGTTACATACGAACCCAATAATCAAGCAATTCACCGTTCAAAGTGGTAACTCTTTTCTCCCTTGTTTTGAAAATGTTTTATACAATGGGACGTTGTATGGTTTAAAGTGTGGGGTGGGGACGGTCGAAAAGATTTTTTGAATTTTTGCAGAAAAAATCATAATTTTCAAAATTTTAGCAATTTTCGAATTTTTTAAGAAATTGTAACTTGGAAACGAATAGTATACCAAGGGCAATTGTCACTACTCCCTTTGCTACAATATATATACTGAGGTTATGTTAAAACTTATAATTATTGTGTGACTGTGTCGACCAATCAGAATTCAGAAAAAATCAGTTTTCGTAATTATAGGAGCGGTTACCAGATTTATAGAATTTTATTTATTTAAAAGTAATTGATTTATACGTCAATTACTATTATGCTCCTGTCCGGATTTAAAATTATTGGTCTATATTTAGTTACAAAGTTACATAATATTTATCAAGTTACATTTGATTCTAACCATATATATATATATATATATATATATATATATATATATATATATATATATATATATATATATATATATATATATATATATATATATATATATATATATATATATATATATATATATATATATATATATATATATATATATATATATATATATATATATATATATATATATATGCAGAATTTAATCTATATCCTTATAAACTTTAATTATTACTTCAATATCCTTACATACTTTAAAATTACGTATATGTCCGTCTAAAACTATAAAATTCACATCTATATCCAAATTTCTATTTTACTTAGGATTAAACTAATTTAATATTGAAAAACTTATCTAAAATTCAAATTATCATATCATATTACTAAACTACCCTTCTCAAATTAAAAATTAAAATCGAATCAATTTAATTAGGATTAATATTGAAAATCGTGTTCTTGTACGTTGTTTAACTCTCATCGCAATCCTCTTGTGTGCCATTAACTCTCATCGCAAGCTACAGAGCCATTTTGACTTGTCGTCTTCTTCATTGCAACTTACAAAAAGTCAGAATCAAATAGAAACTAGTATTCCTTGAAAAGATGGACTAATATCGAGAATCAATTTATTTAACTTATTAGAACATCTGAACTAATTTCTTCTATTCTTTTCCCATCTGAAATTACAACATTTCTTGAAAAGCTGTTCATAATTTTCATAGCCCAATTCATTACAGACCTACCAAAACGTAAAGCAGCAAGCTTTGAGCACATGTAAAGAGTCGAAATCATGGTGGCGGAATTTAGTTTCAAATTGTTTTCCAAATTCGTTTTGAAGAAACATCTTTTTTTGAAAGTCCATTGACGATTAGAGCACTGCCGACACCATAACCCATCACGATTTGGTTCCTAATTACATAATTTTGTTTGGTTCCTAATTACGTAAGTATTCAATTTTGATTGTTTTACACTTGCACTAGAACAAAAAGAGTATGACAACTCACTAAAGAATCAAGAAACTGTACCTAATTAAGGAAGTATTCAATTTTGATTGGTTCATAATTTTGTTTGGTTCCACCTCAAACTCGCTTATCTCCGATACAATTAGGTTCCAATTCATTTTTTTTTTTCATTCGTTAAATTCTCCCCCAATTGTTAATAACTACTTTGATAGCGTGTATTTCACTGTAAATTTACAATTAAGTAGAGGATGGCACGAAGACAATTACGATGGCAGTAAGAATAGTGGTGAGAATTAGAGTTAATGGTGAGAAAATGAAAAGGCACTGCTTGTTTTACTTATAAGTAGTTTGGAAGGATACTTTAGGTATTTTGAAATTTAGATAATTTTTTTAGCATTAAATTAGTTTTATTTTAATGAAAATAGAAATTTGGATATAGATGTGAATTTTGTAGTTTTAGACGGACGTGTACGTAATTTTAAAGTTTGTAAGGATATTAAAGTAATATTTAATATTTACAAGGATATGGATGAAATTTTGCCATATATATATATATATATATATATATATATATATATATATATATATATATATGACAAAACTGCAAAACTGGTCCTTGTGGTTTGCTTTTTTTGTGGTTCTGGTCTAAACCTTTGAAATTTTGTATGCGTGGTCATTTTCCAAAGGTTTGTTTGTGAAAATGGTCATTGTCTAACTTGAAAATTCTATTTTACCCTTTTAATTTCTCTTTCCTATTATTTTCAAATAATTATCAATTTTAATAAAAAAAATAAAATTAAATCCCTTACCACGATAATCCGACCCACCTCTTTCTCTCTCTCTTTCTCTTTCTCTATCTCTCTCTAAACTTCCATATGCGTCGTCTCCTTCACTGCTCATCCTTCTAGAAAAATCGTCGCCTCTGCTTCCATGGATAGCTTCATCCGTGTATTCGATGTTGAATCTAACAACTATCGCTACTCAGGAGGCTCCTCCTTCTGAATTCTAGAAAATGTAGTTCGATCATATGGTAAATAAACACCTATATCAAGTTTTATTTCATTATACGAGTGATTTTCCAAACACTGCAATAATACCTATCGTAATTTATACAAATGGGATCCGTTTACCGATTGCTTCGTGTTTCCATTATCAGATATGTTTTTGGAATTCTCCGATCCTTTTGATTTAAACTTACACCTTTCATGCCTCCTACTTATTCAAAACTTCCATTGTTTTCTAGAATAACCCTAGATTTCTCACTTTGTTCATGTTGTGTGTTTAACAGGGTACCACTTTCGCTGTCGAGGGAGGCAGTAGTGCATCAGTCAAACTATAGGATACTGCTGAATGGAAACCCATCGCAACATTATACATCCCATGTTCTGAAAGCTTAAAGCCCTCCGATAAAGGCAACACCAAGAAATTCGTCCTGTCATGGAGCCCTAGCGGTCGTCAACTAGCATGCAGATCCATGGATGGATCCATTTCTGTATTCGATGTATCATTAGTGTTTGACGCCCCACAGTTATAGTTTCCTCACTCTCACCTGTTACTGATAACACGAATAACATTGTGGGTTTGTATTTCAAGACTTCGATTAAGGATTCATAAGTTGTGGTAAGCAGATTTCTTCTTTTGATGGAGTGGTTGTAGACCATGGGTTGTTTGACCACCAATATGAACCCTTGAAGATATTCTAATTGGGTCTTCAAAATCAGGTGTTCTTGAGAATTCGGAGGAGAACCCGGTGATAATATGAAATCAAGAATAAAGTCTGTAGCTTATTTGCAACTGGGATAAATTAAGAAATTTTAGTTTAGAGAGAGAAAGAAAGGTCGGGTGGTGTGTGTTCATGAAGAACAAACCCATATGTTCTTGTGTGTGTATGTGTGTTTTATCTGTATTTTTTTTCTTTTTGTTGCAGGTGTGTTGAAGAAGATTAGAAGAAGAAACAAGTTAGTAGAGAGAGAGAGAGGCTAGATGCACTGTTCAATCGACCTTGCAAGGGTTCTATGTCTCGATCAGTCTTGCGAGGGTTCTACAATGAGTGCAGCTCTTTCAGAGATGTAAGAGATGAAGAAGAAGATGGGTGAGGTGTTTTTTGTCGACCGGGAGAGAGAGAGAGAGAGAGAGAGAGAGAGAGATATATATATATATGGGGGAGAGAGGGTCTAGTGTAGTGGAGTGGGGTGGGGTGGGATTTAATTTTCTTTTTCAATATATTAAAAATTGATAAATCATTAAAAATAATAGGAAAAAAAATTAAAAGGGTATAACAGACATTTCAATTTGGACAGGGACCAAATCCACAAAGAAACCTCTACAAAAGGACCATCCATACAAATTTGCAAAGGTTTGGACCAGAACCACAATAAACAACAAACCACATGGACCATTTTCTGAAAAAACCACTTATGGTCCAACCAGTTTCAGTTTTCACAAAATTGGTGGTTTTAGCTTTGGTGGGGGGGGGGGGGGGGGGGTAGTGAAATGCATAATCGGTTCAACCAGTTTCGGTTTTGAAAAAACCAATTTATTTTAAAAACCGGTTTCGATTAACCTTAAAAACCTATTTTATTTTTAAATTTTATACTCACCATAGAGGGGTAAATTGGGAATTTTGGGGGTTTAAACCTGTTATTTCTAGGTTTTTTTCTTCGGTTATTTCCGGTTATAAAACCGGTCCACACAATATCCCCTAACCGGTACTAAACTGCCGGTTCAGTTTAACCTAAACCGGTTATATTCCAAAAACCAGTTCTAGCTTTTTTTCGGTTTTTTTTAAAACCGATCCAAGATGTGCACCTCTAGCCAAGATACATTTAATAATGGGCCCGTAACGAAATTGATATTCACCATGTGAAGCCTAAAATGCCAATATGTACAAAATAAGGACATTCAAAGCAATAAGACCTATTCCATGCTAATGTACATCATTTACTTGTGAAATCAATGAAATAAAGGCCAAATACAAATACAGGTTTCGTAATCCAATATCCATTTCACAGTATGACCATTGGGAAATGGATATAGGTCCATAAAACCTGCTAAACTCCTAATTCTAATATTACTAACCCTAGTATATTTAAAGCCATATGACCTATTCCATACTAATATACATTATTTGACTTACAAAAAATAAACATTACTTTAATATCAGTTTTGTAATCCAAAAACCATTTTGCAATATGCGTCCTACAAAATGTTTTAGTACTGTGAAACGATCATAAATCCAACAAAATTCATATAAATTAATATACAAATCGAATATTGGTATTACATAAGAAAAAACAAAATTATATAAATGATCTATATGATTTATAAAAAGTCGCTATTAAACTTGTGGTTTCAATTTCTTACTTATTCATAGTTGACTCATATAAAATAATAATTATACCATTTCCAAGTTTATTTTACATTTTTCTTAAACTAATTTTATTTCAAAAGTAATAATTTATTAAATTTAAAAAAGAAAATAATGAAACCCACCCCAACACCAACTCCACCATTTTCTCTTTTTCTTTTTCTCTCTCTCTCATATATTGTATACGTTCCACCCCTCTTCCCTGTTGGCCCTCTGTTCATCACTATCGGCGTTAATGCCAGAATTTGGCGACTACTCGTCTGAGAAGAATGTCAAAACCACCATTTTTTCTGTCAACAATAAGTCACTACCATATCCTTCTCTCGTCTCCTATCCTCTTGGCTCATTGAGAAACTCAATTCCTTCCTTTGTTTCCACTAATTTTGATGCATTTGCCACTCTCAATCAAGGCTTTGATTCCATTCCTTTTGCTTTAGACAATTGGAATTCCTCTAATCCCAGTATTGTTTATTCATGGGTTGGAATTAACGGGTCCCAAAATAAAGTAATCTCACTTGATTTGTATGACAATCTATGACTCTGTTTCACCTATTATTTCCTCCCTGGACAGTTTTATCAAGTTTTCCCTCTATGGCAACGTCACCGGAAAAATCAGTCTCTCTAATCAAACTAGTTAAAAATATATTAAAAAATCAAAAAGGATAAAGAAGACATTTTATAGCTTAGGGAGCAACCAGTAAGATTTTGCAACCAAAGAAACCATTCATATCAAGAAAAAAGTTAGGGACTGAAGTAATGAATTTTTATAAACCATAGAGACCATTTACGTAATTTCATTTGAGAAAAGGGTTTGTTTTATTGGGGGTTGGGGGCTAGGGTTAGATTCTTTTTTCTTTAAATGAAACTAGTTAAAAGTATGTTAAAAAATCAAAAAGGACAAAGAATACCTTTTATAGCTTCTTTTATAGCTTAGGGAGCAACCATTAAAATTTTGCAATCACACAAACAAGTTAGGAACTGTAGTAATGAATTTTTCGAAACCATAGACACCATTTATGTAATTTCGTTTGAGAAAAACGTCCAACACGCTCATCTTCCAATTGAGCCATCTTGGGTAGTTCCGAGCGTTTTTATGGTATTACGAAAAGAAACTCACAAAAATGAGATTTTTCTTGCTTAAATATTGATGATGGATTTCTAAACTGAGCCATCTCAGGCATGTTTCACAAGGGTCTCTTTTATTTCGTGCCTTATAGTGATTTGTTTCGTTGAATAAAATGACTAACATGATGTTGTTTAATAATTTGACCACTGTATTTCGCAGTTGACCCTTACAAAACACACAGTTATTTATAGGATTTAGATAGATTTTGGTTATTATTTGACTAATAAATAAAAAATAAGACTATTTTTATCATTTTCTCAAAAAATAATATGCATTACTAGAACTCACATTATGAGAATTATTTATATGAGAAACATAAATAAGTATAATATTAAATAAAACCTGAACATCGAACGAATGAAATTGCATTTCAGCTATATATAAAAAATACATTTAAAATAGGGACACCTTTTACCGAAAAAAAAATATTTATATCTATTAGTTTATTTAAGAACGCATTAATTAATGGTCCCCGACAAAGAAAACTTCAAACCAAGTTTTCAAACATCTATTTTGTACATTTGCAAACTCTAATGCTAAAAAAAATCAACTGGAATAAGATCATATATATATTAAAAATTATATTCAATTGAAGGTTGAATCCAACAAGTTCCTTTTAGTAAGGATTTTTAATACTAAAAAATCAACGGGAATAAGATTATATATATTAAACATTATAGTCAATTGAAGGTTGAATCCAACAAGTTCCTTCTATTACCATAATATTCAGTCGTTCTAATAAGAGTATAATGATATAACCATAAAAATATCCATATTTAATTTGACATTTAACCAATTATTTATCTTTTTAGTTAATTTATTAAATGATCACCAAGAATTTGTACCTATTATAAAATGTTGTCAAGTTCCGACATATCTTTCTCAAGAAGGTTAAAAAAAGATACAAATGTTCCATTAGGTTCAGCAACTTTCTAAAGCTTTGTATTTCCCATAATCAATGTAATCTGCAACTTTCAAAAGTAGTAAATGACCGATTGCAAATGGTGGTTGTTTTATGTTATTGATAAAAATAGTCTTGTTAGTACTGTCTCGTCAGATAATGATCATTTTTGTGACTACCCATGTTAATATAGTTGATGATCAAATATAACCAATGTTAACCATGATATATTTATTTTAAAATCACTTTCATCTAAGACACGTAAGAAATGGTAATTTAACATTACGATATTCATGACAAAAATTAAAATACATATCATATACATTATTTATAATTTATAACAATTACACACTGTTTCATTTACACAAATTATTCTACACGTATGCACATATATATTACATATCCGTTATTTATCACCAATCGTATCTTACATCCAAAGCATTTTGAATTATGAAAACATACACATTTAGAATTTTAAATCCCCTTGATCCCTAAAAAACAAAGGGAAAAAAGAGACAATAGCATATCTATATACAAACCATTAAACCTTAAAATATCCCAACCATATCAAGCTAGTATTCCAAGTATCGAATCTTGTCAACCAGCATCTCCTCCTTCCATTTCTTAATGTTCTTGGCTATAAATTCTTCTATTCTAATTTTTAGATCATCAGCCACGTTCTTATCATCTGCAGTACTATCAACATCATCTTTGTCACCTTCATCATCGACCCTAATGGCACCCTCAATTAGTTCTACATGAGCAGAACCAGGTATGGAATCTTTGTAATCGCCATGACTCTCGGTGGCACCTTCTATTAACTCAAGATGAACAATTCGAGGGATGAACTCTTCGTTATCTTCAGCTACAGTATTGCTCAGACTATAAATTTCATCAACATTATTAGTGAAACTATAAGTTTCATCTAATATTTCTTCGCCAGCTTTGTATGATAATGGGTAGATTTCTAATATAGAGAGAAACGGTAAGGAATGAAAGTGAGAATCTTCACTATCGTTTGATAGTTTGGTAGAACTTAAGAAAATGGCTACAACGATGAGAAAGCTAAGTGCCAAAAACTTCAGCAAAACGCAGGAAAGTATGATCTCATATGTGTATTTCAGAAAGAGAAGTAGTAGTTTTTTGTTATGATCTGAAAAAGAAAAGAAAGCAACGACTTTAGTGAAGGAAGACAGAAGCTGGGGAACCCTACCGATCTTCATGTGATCTGCTTTTAGTGAGAGTTGATATCTAAATATGAATATATATATATATATATATATATATATATATATATATATATATATATATATATATATATATATATTGAAAAAGAAAAGAAAGCAACGACTTTAGTGAAGGAAGACAGAAGCTGGGGAACCCTACCGATCTTCATGTGATCTGCTTTTAGTGAGAGTTGATATCTAAATATGAATATATATATATATATATATATATATATATATATATATATATATATATATATATTATATATATATATATATATATATATATATATATATATATATATAGGGCGGACCTAGGGGGTGCCCGGGTGTGCCCGTGCCCCCCCTGAAATTTTATTCCGTAGAGTAAAAAAAATTTATATATAGGTGTCCATCGTCTAAAAAAAAGGTGCTCCTCAGTGCTCCCCGTGTCCATTTTTTCTGGATCCGCCACTATATATATATATATATATATATATATATATATATATATATATATATATATATATATATATATATATATATATATATATATATATATATATATATATATATATATATTCATATTTAGATATTCATATTAAGATATCAACTCTCACTCAAAGCAGAAATAGGCAAGAACTATTAAAGAAGTACTATATGTAGTTTCAAATTTCAACCAGGAATGAAATTTTTATTTTATTTTATAAAAAATGGAAGAATATTAGAGTTATGATGTCAACATATGGAATATATATATATATATATATATATATATATATATATATATATATATATATATATATATATATATATATATATATATATATATATATATATATATATATATATATATATATATATATATATATATATCATAAAGTCTATTAGTGTAATTTCTTTGAAGTAGTTGAATATATATATGACGTTGTCTCAAAGTTAAATTATTAGTGTATAACGTCATGTTGATTCCACACTAAAATGATCTTTGACTAGTAAAACAAGTCAAACAAAAAAAATACTCACCCACCCGGACCCCAACTAACACCACACAACACACCCCAAGTTCATCTTTTTATTTAGACAGAATTACAAAAATGGTTCCTATACTCTATAAAATGCCACAAATTTAGTCCAAAATTGCATTTCGTTACAAGGGTTGTCCTAGTGATTTCAAATTTATACAAATTTGATCGGTGTCATTACTTTTTATTTTGTATTGGGTGAATTATAGTTTGTTCTTTGTGGTTGGCATTCCTATGTAGTTTTGGACCATTTTTTAAAAAACGGATACAGATGGTCCTCATGGTTTTATTTTCTTGCATGGATAATCCTTCGGTCTAATTCCGTTAGTAAAGCTCTGTTAATAAATGATAAAATGGCAATTTTACCTCATTTTTTATTTTTCTATGCTTTTTCTTTTTTTAATATTTAATAATCAACTTCAAGTATTAACGGGCACCACCAACTACCTCCCTAACCTTACAGACAACTTTGGTCAAAAACCTTACTTGCCTGATTGTCTTATCCACTTAATTTACAGGTTTTGGATTTAATGTTAAGAATACAAATAAATAAAATGTATTATCATTTGTATATGAATGAATTGGGTTACACACTTAAAAGCATAAAGATGACAATTAAATATAGGATTTATAATGTAGAAATAGTTATTATTTATCTGTTATAGAAAAATAAAAATTGTAACTTAATTCATTATTGTGAAAATAAATAAGTAGTTATGTATTTGATTGATAAAAGTTCTTATTAATTAGTTAAGGGTTAAATATTAAGAGTTAATAATAAGGTTTTAGGGTTTATTTATTAGGTTGATGGGTATCGAAAAAAGCTCATAACTAACACAATAAATAAAGGCGTTTGTCAGATTTTTCATATCATCGGGCAATAGTCACAATATATTATCAAAACCCTAAATTGCTATTTCAACTTAATCCTAGTCGTCGCCTCTCTCTCTCTCTCTCTCTCTCTCTCTCTCTCTCTCTCTCTCTCTCTCTCTCTCTCTCTCTCTCTCTCTCTCTCTCTCTTGGAATCATTTCCAATGAAGAAAATGAGGAAGAACGTTTTGTCTTAGCTAGTTTTCTAGCACCTGGTGTCCTTGCTCTATATGGATTACTCATTAAGGATTATATGTTTTGTTAAAATGTCATCAATTATGAGGTACAGTTCTAAACATCATATAGACTGAAATTATTGATTTATATTGTTCTAAATAGATCAATGGATTTGGGATTGGTGTTAAAAAGTAAATATATCAGTGTTTTTGTTATATGTATGATTATTTGTATAATTTATATCAATTCTTAATAATGGTATCAGAGCCTCTTTTAGAACCATAAATCACAAAACTTATTATGGTTTTATATTGTCCATTAACATGTTCTTCATGTTCTTACTAATGGTCACACGAAAACATAATTATTTTCCTAAACTTTTGTTGAATGTTCATATTATTAAAAAAGTATTATCATAAATAGGCATACATTAAAAATAAATGTTTTCATCAATAAGTTTACCAAAGCTTTAATACATTGCCCATGCATGGATTAAAACATATATTTTATTGCTTGTGTTGTTTGGTTGTTTGTAAATTATTCATAAACGTTATATGTTTTTATGTAATGTTGATATCAAAGTGTTTGTAATCTACATTAAGGTTTGTAGATTTAGGAATGTAGTTAGTTGTATTTTTGTAAACTATGTATCTTGGCCATCAAGCAAACCCTAATAAACCAAGATAATCAAATGGATTAGGTGTCAAATGAGTGAGAATAGGCCATATAGGCTTTCTCAGTCCAAATCATTTTTCGACCAGTGTGGGCTCTCGGCCCGAGTTGGCTCACAACTTAAGGTAGCTCGGCCTAAATATTTGGACCGGCCCAAATAGCAGTTTATATTTTACTCCTCCTCAGCTAAGGCGAAGGAATACGACAAAGGTACCATAGCACCAATGATATCGGCCCAACAGTTTGTTGGGAAATAATAATCCTGGATTTGACGTATGTAGAATAAGAACAATCATAACCACTCAAGAACGATATATCAATTAAGCACAATTATTATATAAATGAGAGAGTAGTAAAAGGCAAAAGAAATATTTGTTCAACTACAAAGAATAAATCTAAGCTTCTCTACTCTCTAAACAATATGACTATTCAATGTGAGCTTTCCCCTAAAATGAATAAATGAATGGTTATATATCGACGGGTGTACAACCCAATGCCTACATGTCATAAGTGGGCTTTCCAAGCCTTAAAGTCATCCTCCAATGTAAATCTTTTCACCCAACATTCACCCCCTCAAAGCTTGGAACAGACGACGCGGATCTAAGTTCCAAATCGAGAAACTAGAGAATAAGAAAACCAGTCGTGACATGAAACGTAGAAGCGATCAACAAATCTAAACTCTTCGGTAGTCTTCAATAACGGGTTCTAGGATTGTGACAATACGAAGTCGTACTCTAAACGGAAATATCATCCTTGCGCACCAAAGGCAATCCCAAAATAAGCATCTCAATATCAAACCCGCCAAAAAACCCACCTCGGAATCAAAACCTGAATCACTTCATGAACATGAATAACTCTCCCTCAAGTCACATAGGTCTTCAAAAGCATGCATGAAAAACATTTCCCAAAAGTATAAACACCTAAAAGCTTCTTGTAATAATCTAAAATTTTGATTTACAACCAAAATAAATCAAGATAAACTAAAGTCGAATCGATCAAACAGCCATGATACTTAGAGCAAACCCAAATGCCCAATACGAGACCTAAAAAGATACACCAAAATTCAATAAATCTCTCACAAGCTTTGCTAAAAATCACCACTTTGTAAAGTCACGATCTCCTTTCAAATGGCCATACTAAATTCTCCCCTTTTATGATTAAAACAAGGTCATAAAACCATCAATTGGGCATGAGAATGTGCTCAAATGGATATATCAATGCTAAACTCCCCATGGAATAAACAATATGCTCCAAATATAAAAAAAAATAAAAAATGACGTTGTTGAGTTTTTGACTTTTCAGATCGCCTTTGACTTGTATCGGTATATATATATATATATATATATATATATATATATATATATATATATATATATATATATATATATATATATATATATATATATAGAAGAAGGATCAAATAAGAAGTAAAATTATGGTACGATGGTAAGAAGTTTTTTATTACTTGGTTTTTTGACGATTCACCAAAATGAATCACTAGATAAATCAAAAATAACATGATTTAATGAAAAAAATTCCTAAAAAAACATATTGATGAATCATTTTTTACTAAATCAAGTTTTTATTCACGTTACGGACAATTTTAGTGAATAACAACAAAATCATTATAAAATTAAATCATCAAGTTGTTTTTTTGAATTTTTTTTTGTGGATCATGTTATTTTTGCATCATCTATTGATTCATTTTGTTGTTTCGCCGAAAAAATATGTAAATAAAAAACTTATTACCTTCCTACAAAAAATTCACTTCTTACCGGATCTCAATTATATATATATATATATATATATATATATATATATATATATATATATATATATATATATATATATATATATATATATATATATATATATATATATATATATATATATATATATATATATATATATATATATATATATATATATATATATATATATATATATATATATATATATGAATGATATAGATTCGGTGAGAAATAAAAAAACGTTAGGGGTAACCGTTTTGTAACTGTAACACCCAGCAAAACATAACTTGTACATCATAGAAATCTTAAGAAAAACATAGGATTTTACATCAAAAGATGTACAAGTACGTGCATAGATACAAGTTAGATCATGATCATGAAAAGTAGTTAATATACAAAACAAAGTACATGATCCAACTTATTTGATATCTGAAAGGTTTTCTGCAACTATGAACTAAAATTCCTAAATTCACATGCAACCTATATAGATCTAAGTTTTTCTTCTAATTAAACATATAACAATTCCTAAAAGGCCAGAAAGAATTAAACTAAAGGAAAGATTAAGAAAAAACCAACATTTATTGTAACTTGGAAGCAAAGCAACAGAAATCTCTTGCCTCAAATGCAGTCACACCCTAGCTGGTAGTCTTGGCCGAAAATTCCTTGGGGAGAGAGAGTCAAAATCGCAGGTATTAGGGTTAGAGAGCCTCCCTATTTATAGGCTCCATGTGGTGATCAGATAATTGCTACGGATAAACCTTTTTGAATTCGAATTAAGATAAAACTATTATTTTAATCATTCAAACCATATTTATCTGTAAATATATATATCTCGAAAATTATATATACATCTATATATAAATTTCGCCAACCACACATTCACTTAAAACTGTCACTTACTCAACTATTGAATAATTACAGTTTTAGTCCCTGCACCTTTAATTAATTAATTTAATGACGTGCACGCAGAGGTCGTCATGCGGTCAAAAATAAGAGATAACCTAACATTCACTAGTATAGTGGAGTCAGGGTCGATCCACAGGAGCTACGTGGTTAGCCTAGATGAGAGATTACCAACTAATAGTGTCACAGCTATAGTCGGAGGAACTAATTTCTATCTTTCTACCTCGAGACAATATTCCAACACTCAAGCCAAATTTAGCCAAGCTCAAAAGACCTAGTTACTTTCTGAACTCAGAAGTACATCTCTGAATCAGAAGCAATTGAAGGCATTCAAACTAGCAAAAACCAAGCAAAGCATAAATTAGCTAATAACCAACAGTTCTATGAGACAGTTAATAGCCAAGGTTTAATGCCTAACCTAACCGAGTTAGCTACTGTTTTCAGCAAAGGGAAACAGTCCCAACCAAGTCACAAACAAAATCCACACACAAACAAACAACCAAAACACAACTAACATCCAAAATACCGAAAAATAAATATTTAATGTAACCGAATGATTTCATTCACTCAAACCAATATCCAACATCAAATCAGTAACCAAACACTACTAAAAACAGAACCCTAAGCTGAAGATCAATGGTTGTCACACCCAAAGATTCAACTCAAAGCTTACAAATGTTTAACTAAAATAAAATAAAATCTAAAACATGAAAATACCAAATGATAGCTTCTGAAATAGAATCCTCGAGTCAAAGAGCTTCTAGGTCGATGTTTACACCCGGTCTTTGCTAGGGTTTTCGGCTGGAAATGCCTCTATTTATAGTTGCAAATTTCCAGTGACCGCGCCGCGCATAAGTGAAATCCGCGGCGCGCGTACTTATCCGTTCCCCGTTTTTTCGTCATTCAAATGTGTTCCACCGCCTTACGCCCGCGTCGCGCAGAAGATAAATCCGCGGCGCGCGTACGTCTTCTCTTGATTTTTCATTCTTTCCATACTTTTTCCTTTTGTACACCTTTAGTCCCTGTTTCTGTTCTTTTTTCTCCAGACAAGTCCTGACACGAAAAGTGAGAATACCCATGCATATTTGATATAATTTTACCAAGAACAGGGCTCAACAACGCCTAAAATACTTGATATCACTAGGCGTTGTCAAACACCCCACACTTGTGCCTTGCTTGTCCCCAAGCAAGAGAGTTTTTAACAAATTATAATAGAGAATCGAACAATTTTTTACTGTGTTTAGTTTCAAAGTTTATTGCTCTTTGAGTTAGAATGGAATAGTTCGTGAAAACATAATTGAGTTGTTCTTTGAAATTCATGGCTTTCTAAAGAACCCTTGATTACAAACTTTCTGTCCACAATGAAGTGTACTTACTCGTTCAGATTCTAAAGGCCATTAAGGAATTGTCCATGACTTTCGATGTTGTCCGTGTAGCGAGCTTTCAGAAATACCATCCCAGACCAGACGATCTTAGGTGGTAAGGTGCATAAGGCCCACCCATTTTAAACCTACCGGCTCGAACAACAAAGGTCACTGACTGACTTTTCCTTCCTAAATTCCAATCCTAAAACGGCTCAATCTTCTAAACTCGGAGAACTCAACTTATTTGACTAACTAATAGTATGATCACAAATAAATAGTATTTCTTGAAAAATACTAATGCTATCACAATCACAAACCATTCATTTCAAAATTGTAATTCATTAAAAATTTTGAAAAATATTGCTAAAAATTGAAAAATTGATCATTTCTGCAAAAATTTCAAAAATATCTCTTTCGACCGTCCACACCCCACACTTAAAATCGTACAACGTCCCCGTTATACAAAAATTATTTCAAAGCAAAGGAGAAAGAGTTACCCCTTTTGGACGATGGACTGCTTGGTGCTCAATATCACAGGTATAATGCGTACAAAAAGATCCCCGATTCATATGCTGGAGTTGTAGCGCTACAGTAGGACACGCCGGTGGTCAAGACAAGTGGAGGGGGCACGGTGACCCCACACTTGTCTGAGACAACTCCCTCTCAGATTGGTATATCATGCACAACTTAACAAATAAATTAAAACACACATGATAGAAAAAAATAATATACAGATAGATGTGTCATAAGTTTATACATATATCCCAAAAAATAAAAAGAAAGAAAGAAAAAGAAAAAGAAACATCAATCACTACCCGGTGGCCTGGAGGGTCCAGCCTCGTGATCGTGGGACCTGGCTGGGAATGGTCGGGGGCGCTGGCCCTGCGCTGATGCGATCCAAAGAAGTACCTCCCCGATCCACTCGAGCTGGTCCTCGATCCGCGTGACTCTGGCCTCCAGCCGGCTGAGGGCTTGTGAGTCATCCTGCTGTGGCTGCGGCTGTGCAGGCTCTGGCCTCCGGCGTCTCCTGCCGGGCTGGGCGAATGCAGGCTGGGGTGCCTGAGAAGGCTCGATCGGTGCCCGGATGTACTGCCCTGGGCGCTGCTGCTCAATGAGTCGCATCCTCTCCAGCGTGCGTGCTGTAGTGCGCGATGGAGGCAGAGCGGTCAAGGAAACTGCCACGGGGGCAGTGAGAATACCATATGAGCGGGCCAGGCGGGTAATGAAGTGCCCCCTGGCTAGTGGGCTGCTGGAGGAGGCGCCGGTCGCGTGGGTGGAGAGAGCGATCGCAAGGGCGTAGGGGAGATGGAGGAATCGGGACGGGTCGAGGAGGATCCACAAATACGTCATGTCGTCGCCCGACACCTTCTCGCCCCCCTCCCGATGCATGATGGAGGTGGAGACGATCCGGTGCATGAGACGGTGAAGTGGGTCGCGGAGGTGACTCTCCCTCGAAGTCCCTGCCTCGTACATCACATTGGACAGCGGTGTCCAAACCTCCATGTTGGGAGGGCGCTCCGGCTCCCCCTGAATGCACGACCCGAAGAATCGGGTGAAATAGCGATGCTGGAGGTCCTGCTCAGTATAGATACCTGTGCGCCTCCCAAACTCCCGGAGGTTGCACTCCCTGTGCACACCTCCCTAACGAAAACGCACCAGTCTGGAGCGTGGGTCCCCCGCCCGTGGTGCGAACTGGATAGTGGAGATGAACTCCAGTAGCAACTCCGTGTAGACCACGTCCTCGTCCGTGGCCATAATCCTGTCCCAACCACGGCAGGTGAACGATGCCTCCTCGTGGGTCTAGGTGCGGTGCAGAAACGGCTCGATCGCATCCCAAAGCCCTGCATCCCTCAGGATATCCCGGTCGATAACTGTCGCCTCAAGGACCCGGCGACGAATCAATGCATCCCTCCGCGAGATATACTCCACTGAACTGTCAAGTCCTGCGGGAAACTGGAGGAAGGCGTGGTCCAATCTGAACATCATCTGCAAAAGAAAATATAGCCACAAAACAAAAAATTTTTGCAAAATCAGTCCCTTTTCTTCCCCACCGCACCGCGGCGCGGCCTAAGAGCAATGGTGCGGCGCGGCGTACGCCTGTTTTGAAAACCCGGGATCAAATCCCCATTTTAACCTGCTATATCTCATTTTAATCATACCACAAAGTAGCCTAAGTGCCGACTAGCTCATCTAGGGTGTCCATTTGGCAAAACAAACACCCGATGGGCTAGCATTAGTGATTCTAAGTTTGTGAACTTTTTGGAATAAAACCCTAAAATTAACTACCTAATAACTAGTTTAAACAGCTGATAGATAGTTAAAAGAGCGTACCTTGGTAGTAGAAACACAATAAGCAAGAAAAAATGCAAGAAATTTTTGATCACCAGAGCTCCGAGTCGTGTGATTTGAGTTGTGAGCCGCGGCTCACCGTATAAGGGCAAAAACCGTCTGATCGTTTCCCGCGGCGCGCATTTCTCGTTTCCGCGACGTGCGTGTCGCCAAATCAACCCCTGCGCATCGGGTTGAGTTTCGAACCCGCGTCGCGCAAGTCAAAAATCCGCGGCGCGGTCTTGAAGATTTCAAAAACTTTTCACACGACCCCACACTTGCTTCAGACCACTAATACCTGCAAAAGATTGATGTATTTTCTAAATTAATCCTAAGAAATATAAAACCTACTTATGACACGATGGGTTGCCTCCCAACAAGCGCTAAGTTTAACGTCTTCAGCCAGACGTTTTACTCCGTCTACAGCTACGGTGGATCGTATGCCTTCTTTCCTTGCTGCTTTTCAGTCACCACCGTTCTTTCGCTGACCCACTGCCCCTCAAACTTTCCTGGGTCGAATGGCTTGTTGGTTCTCTTATTGCTGCCCAGTTGTTGTTTTCTAGTTAACTCCCGTAAATGCTTGGAGGTAGCTTTGAACCTCCAAGCTCGGTCCTTTCTTCTGCATCTCTTCAAGGTCAAAGGCTTGACATGAAGCGCGCCCAGTGCTGCTCCCAGTAGTTGTGCTGTGCCTCGTTTGTTGCTCTCATATTGCGTGTTATTTTCATTTTGCAATTTTGGCTTGCAGTACCAATAAAAATTTTCCAATCGAATGGGATCGGAAGGCAACATATCAGGATGCTTCCATATGTCCTCATCGATGGTATTAATTACATCTAATCTTCCATTCATGAATGGATCATGAGTGGTGATAAAATCATGTTTATTATTGTTTTCAAATTTCAATTCGTCAACATCAACTTCTTGATCATCGTCCAACAGGTGGATCGGAACCAAGAGTGAACGACTTGTTTGATCTGATGATGGTACAAAGTCACTCATCATCAGATCCTTTCCTTCAAATTTCTCAAAATTTTCAAAAATTACAGGGTCAGGGGTAGTATTGTCATCTACACCCCCTTCCCCAAAAATATCGACAACTTCAAAAAATTCGGGAATTGTTGGGTTGGAATCTGTACTGTCACTTACAGTCCCCTCCACAACATCCTCATCAACCAAATTTTCTGGTGATGGTATGGATTCACCCAACACCAGATCAACATTATCAATACTTTCAAAAACATCAAAAACTTCAAAGGTTGCTGAGTCAGAAGTAGCATTGTCACCTACAACCTCTTCCTCAACAACCGTTTCGACCATCTCAGTGGTCTCTTGACTTTCCCAAGGTGTATGCCCTTCCATCACATATTCAGGTGATGCAAGTTCACACACATTATCATTGGTATAAAAATCACTCACCTTCGGTTCTGGCGAAGGTGGTGAACATTTCCAACTTTCCTCTAACCTATCTAAAGAAGCTTGCACTTTTTCAAGAGCTTCAGCCTGGTCCTTCTGCTCATGGTAGTTGTTATACATGAATACCCAAAGTTGGGCCCAAGTTACAGAATTCTCAAGCTGAGATGACTCCTCGGTCCGCCATCCATTGTCATCGAATGATCCATTGTAGCAACCATCCTCGTAATAGGTGTCGGCCGGATTTTCATAATCTTCATAATATTGATCCGAGTACATGTAATCACCCATTATAAGGATGTACACATACCAAAATTCAGCAAACTAAAATCAAACATCAAAAATCAGAAACTAAGTCCTACAACTCACCTAACCTAAGCGCACAGCTCCCCGGCAACGGCGCCAAAATTTGACGTGCACGCAGAGGTCGTCATGCGGTCAAAAATAAGAGATAACCTAACATTCACTAGTATAGTGGAGTCAGGGTCGATCCACAGGAGCTACGTGGTTATCCTAGATGAGAGATTACCAACTAATAGTGTCACAGCTATAGTCGGAGGAACTAATTTCTATCTTTCTACCTCGAGACAATATTCCAACACTCAAGCCAAATTTAGCCAAGCTCAAAAGACCTAGTTACTTTCTGAACTCAGAAGTACATCTCTGAATCAGAAGCAATTGAAGGCATTCAAACTAGCAAAAACCAAGCAAAGCGTAAATTAGCTAATAACCAACAGTTCTATGAGACAGTTAATAGCCAAGGTTCAATGCCTAACCTAACCGAGTTAGCTATTGTTTTCAGCAAAGGGAAACAGTCCCAACCAAGTCACAAACAAAATCCACACACAAACAAACAACCAAAACACAACTAACATCCAAAATACCGAAAAATAAATATTTAATGTAACCGAATGATTTCATTCACTCAAACCAATATCCAACATCAAATCAGTAACCAAACACTACTAAAAACAGAACCCTAAGCTGAAGATCAATGGTTGTCACACCCAAAGATTCAACTCAAAGCTTACAAATGTTTAACTAAAATGAAATAAAATCTAAAACATGAAAATACCAAATGATAGCTTCTGAAATGGAATCCTCGAGTCAAAGAGCTTCTAGGTCGATGTTTACACCCGGTCTTTGCTAGGGTTTTCGGCTGGAAATGCCTCTATTTATAGTTGCAAATTTCCCGTGACCGCGCCGCGCATAAGTGAAATCCGCAGCGCGCGTACTTATCCGTTCCCCGTTTTTTCGTCATTCAAATGTGTTCCACCGCCTTACGCCCGCGTCGCGCAGAAGATAAATCCGCGGCGCGCGTACGTCTTCTCTTGATTTTTCATTCTTTCCATACTTTTTCCTTTTGTACACCTTTAGTCCCTGTTTCTGTTCTTTTTTCTCCAGACAAGTCCTGACACGAAAAGTGAGAATACCCATGCATATTTGATATAATTTTACCAAGAACAGGGCTCAACAACGCCTAAAATACTTGATATCACTAGGCGTTGTCATTTAACCACCAAATTAATTCCAATTAATTCCAGAAAAATTTCTAATTAATTATTATAGTTTCTAATTAATATATTATCACTTAAATATATTAATAAACTATTTATTTAATTTCTATTGATTTATTAATCACATAATAAATCAACCTTTCTCTCTACCGGACTTTCTACCAATTCTCCAACTATGAGGGCAACCCAAATGAACTATGCTACTATTAATTAGATAAATACGAATTATTAGTCATGGCTTAGACACCTAATCCAACAGTCTCCCACTTGGATAAGTCTATGACTAAACTTACTGATTTAATCTCTAATTCACTAGCAACTGTAGCTTCCTAGAAACCGCTGCCGAACTCTGACCTAGTCAGTTCTGTCCAAATATAAGTGATCATATGATCCTTCGTCCAACAAGATATTTTCAGACATGAGACATGGATTGAGATCAATCTCTGTCCGATACTCTGTTTCCCGATTTTCGATTCTGCTTATGACTTTGGACTTCTAATTGAACACATCAATTTAGTCCAGGCTGGCCAGCACTTCAGTCAACTTCAAGATCATCGAGAGGCCTACAGATATCTGTTTCCCATCAGGGTCAAGGAACGAATAAGCTTCGACTCATATGCTTATATCTTTTACCAGTCAAATCATTCACAACAACACGTTTTATAACATCGAGGTACCGATGCGTTTTCGTATTATCAATGAACAACTGCCTTGTAAATTATAACTCATATCTCTCCACTTCAAGATCATAGGATATTATCGTCTCAACATTGCTTGTAATATAATCCATGAAGCAATCTATTGAGCGTGGGTTTATCCAATACTCAAATCTCCATTTCTAAGTACTCATGAATGTTGTAGCAATCCTATTGCTATGTCTAACTCCTTAGACAGTCTACAAATCAATTCATGACAGTCTTGATTTAGTACTTACTTCCCAAAGTATGAGCGACTGTGGACCTTTCTAAATAATTAAATTATTCGGGAAGTAAAACATGCGAAAGCCAAACATAAAGATCTGACTGGCAGCTACTCTTGCTTATTACCAAGTCTCCATAAGGTAATCACCAGTTCGGACCTTGTCATAAACTATTATCGGTTTCATGATTTCTTTTAAACTTTCAATTCTAATTTTACATCTATGTCTTTATGAACCTTACACTCTTTCTATGTATCCAAAGTATCTTATACTTGTACACTTTATTGCAGATGATCCAATCAGATGCTTATCCGATAACATATCAATATGTTATCCTGTCAATTTCTCTCCTAACTCCATTCTGGTAATATGTACTGTGACTTCCTATGGTTCTGGTGGGTCTTTAGTCTACTTGACTGCACCCTAAGACTATCTCGAGGTACTATGATGTGTCGGTGAACCTCACGCGCTCCATCAGAATACCATCGAGATCCTTTCACCATCATGTCCTCTAACATTATGTCCTGATGTTACCAATTTGAAAATCTTTCAAATTAACACTATCACCCCCATCATTTCCTAATGAATTATCACTTGAGTTCAAACAATCCATCCAGTATTCCTAGCCAGACAATGTCCTGAATCCAACTTACTATGCCTTAAGCATCAAGTCATCAGGATATGTTCATGACACTTTGATCGATCCAAGAACTTGTGGAACCCGATCTGGTCTTATTCCAAACCCTTTCGGAATCCAAAGATTATTTATAATCCTTATGTTATGACTTTCGAAAAACTATTTCCTTTCGGAGACTCTTCTCATGCATCTTGAATCTTATCAAGATCATGCTTACAATGGCTAGGTCTAGGCTGGCGATTTCATCTATCCAATAGATGATTGTGAATTACGTGAGTATGTTGCACCTTCTTAATTTCTTTCATGCCAAGTCATCACACTTTGCAATGATAAGAAAAACATTTTCCTGTGTCTATGTATCTTGAATCTCATTAAGATCATTTTGGCAGAGTCTGGATCTATCTCATAGACATTTGCAACCACCTGAGTATGTCGTATTTCTATTAAGGCTTTCATAGCGATCCGTCTCTTAACACCAAGTCATTACACTTTGTAATGAAAAGAGACCTTTCCTAGAAACAGTATGTATCCCATGTATGGAAATAGTGGATAACGGCGACTCCCACTGGCTTTGACATGGTTATAGACTATTCACAAAATCCAGGACTTATGGTACATTTCGAGAATCCAAACCTTTCTGACATTTTTCAAGGAAAACTTTCAGCCCCTTCTCAAAATCCAATCCTTTGGCATATTTTTGAGAATCTGAATATCCTTTCTTGCGAGATGCCCTTGGGGAAATCCCGGGCCTATTTACCGTGGTACTGGGACACTCTTTGTGAGTCCCTATTAGTGTGCCGGTGATCCACACGCGCTCCACTAACGATTCACAATGTACCGTACAGTATCCTTTCGGATTCCATCCTCTATTGAGATTACTTCTCCCGGAATCAATTACTTAACTCTGAGTATCGTCTCAGTCAACCAGATGTTCTGAAGGTATGTATCTGTCCATGTTACTTTCTTTTGATGATTCAGTTACTCCCACTGGTTTTTAGACCAGGTGTAAAATCAATCAAATTTTCACATAGACTGTGTCTCGCCCTGAGGTTCTCTTGTTTGGCAGCAACCGGGCTCACCAATGCTTCCAAGTAATCGGATTGTAAATCCGTACCAACTATAGTGTTTTACCACCAATCGGTGTGTCACCCCAATCATAACTACTCATGATGGTGATCAATACTACTGGTTAAGAAAAGATTATGTCAGTTGTGGAACAGAAATCTGATCACTGCTCCAAGCCTAGTGATGACTAAAGGTCCTTTCACTTGGCCAATCCTGAACTCATTCAGGACTGTCCCAACTCCTACTGTTTCCTTAGAACATGAGTTCTTTCTAAAAGAGCTATTCTTTTAGAGTTACAGTAGGATAGCCAATGAAACGACAATGTTGATCATGTTCAGGCTAGTCATGAGCTTCGGATGAATGCTACAAGACCCTGGACTTTCTATGTATGAGTGGGATAATCCCAGCTTTACATTTCAGACAGTGTCTGCAAGACCTACTTAGTCTAGGATGTGGTCGGAATATGGTTTATATGGACTGACTGGTATAGTATATATATCTTATTGGAAACTAATTGGCAATGTATCTCATACATCGAGGATCGAACTGTTTCGACCGCTGCTCCATTATCTTCCCTAAGACACATTATAACCATCAATGCTCTTGGAAGAGAATGAACTGTGAAACCCTTTTCTCAGTTTATGTTATCGCTTAGGTTCTGTGGAACTTGTACTTCCTTTGAAGTCCTTGAACTGTCCAAGGTTTCAATTCAATTGCTTATCCCGATAAGTAATGTCATATTCATCATACCGAATGATGAATATTGTGAAGTACAAACAATTGTGTTTTATCTCAAGATTCGAGCAACACACCGCAACAGGTGTGTCCGGTGCTCTTAATCTCAATGTCTTTTACATATCTATGTAGACTAATGACTTTGTTAACTTTTGTTCAAGACTTGCAATCTTCAGTTGACTCTAAGTCAACTGATTCCAAAATCCTATCCTCTGGATCCTTGGGTGATTCATTTCTTGACACATTAAGAACTCAATTCATCAAGTGATTTTAAGTCAAATGATTCCAAAGTCCTGTCCAACTAGACCTTTGGTTGAATTGATTCTCATAACATTTGTATTAACAATCATAATGACACAATTCTTGAATTCAAAACATTTTGGATCGTCATTCAAGTTATCACTAAACATACATTCAACACATTCATATAACATTTCAAGGAGAATTTTAGACAACAGGTGTTAAAAGAAAAATGACAATTTTTTATTAAAACAAAATCCTTGAACAATGTAATGGACAATGTAAAAAATGTATCTAAAGACTAATAACAATATTTCAATATCTATCTAAACTTCAAAATTGCACGAGCTGAAGATCCAATCCAAATGTGCTCCTATGCGCCAGAGTCCCGTGCCTTCTTGATTCCCTGCATACAAACCAAAATGCGACTGTCACATTATGTATCAAGAAATCTTGGAACAGGAGTTTTGAGGTTTTTAGATATACCTGAGCTTTCAAAAGAGTTGGAGCGTCTTCCAATCTTTCCGTGACTGTATCCAATTTAGCAGATTCCCAGTTTGAGACATGTCTAGTCGATCTTGACCTTTTATTGTTACGTCTCTTCACTGGACTTAATCCAGAAGTTGTTGAGCCGTTGGAGCTATGCCTGTCCAAGAGTGACTCGTATAAAGTCAACAGTGGACGCATTTCCATGAGGGTATTTTTCTAGTCTTCCTTTCTAAACGTCTGAATGAGCAGATCGTACTCATTTGTCAGCGAAGCGAGCAGGATGTTAAGACTCTCTTCCTGACTCATTGAATAACCAAGTTTATACAATTCGCCTATGTACGCTTCAATCTGAAGAACATGCGAATTGACGCTACTTCCTGCTTTCAGCTTGCACTCTGCAAGTCTTTTGAAGATCCTGGTTCGTTCCTCTTCAACTGGTTTCTGGAACTTTTCCTCAACCAGTTGCATTAACTCATATGGCCCCAAGGATTCAAAATCCTTGCGGAACTCGGGGTCAATGGTTGATAGCATGAGGTCACGAATCTCTTCGGATTCATCATAAGAACCTTTTATGATGACTTCTTCCGGTGGAACTGGGATCGGATACTCAGTGAGATGTAGCTTGCCAGCAATGCCGAGAGCCAGTCTCCAATTGCGAAGCCATTCTTTACAGTTGAGGCCAGTCAGCCTTTCCATATTTAGCAGGTGCATTCTGATGCTTTTAGAAATGGGTGAAGGAGGAGAATTGACACTTGACATCTATAAGAGAAAATAGAATTTATTAGTTTAATTGATCCTTTTTAAATAATTACCCAATATGTTATTTAATAAGGCTAGGATCCAAAATACCCCAACTATGGTGTGAAGAGGGATGCCGTAATCACAACATAATGGTCATTAAGGTAGATAAACACTTATCAATTTCATCTTATGAAATTCCTAGATCTATTTAGATTCATTAAACTTTTCAATGGCACGTTTAATCTCGGATGTGCTCCACTGTTTGTGACTGGGATGCCGAGGATCACAAACTGGATGTGAATAACCATGCAAATTAGCTTGGTACTCTCGGGTTCAGTTGTCATCTCTAATTGATGTGCCGGTAAACCACACACGCTCCATCAACAATGACAACACCCGACAAACCCATTGCAACTCTTTATGAACCCCAATTAGCGTGCCGGTAAACCACACACGCTCCACCAATGTTTCATAAAGTGTGATGTGCAATTTCATGGATTAGCACCAAATCATATTTTTCCTAAAGTAGCTAGATTGGGATTTTATTAAATGTTCTAGTACTTTGAATCATTATACTTTTAGTGATTATTAGGCGGTCCTATCAAACCTGTTTGGCTAACGACCCTCCACTGATCAGGCGAGCGGTGGGCGAGAGTGTTCACCTATTAGACCGTCATTTTATAGGCAGTCTCCTTATACCCACTTTATAGATCAGCTTCGTGAATGAGGCCTACTAATGATTTGACTAACCATTTTAATCTTATACATATAATGATAACTTCCTAATTATAATATATATAAGATGTAATTTTATAAACCTTTTAAAAAATTGTTTCTGGTTTATCTTTTAATTTATTGTCGTAAGCTATTAAATTTAAAATTAAATTAAACCATTTAAAGCCGATTTAATTATCTTTTAATTAACCAATTAATTAAATTAATGAAATTTGATATTTTAAACCTTTTAAAATATTTCTAGATTTTATCTATTAATTTTCGCAATTTAAAACAATTAAATTGAAATTAACTAAATCCTATTAATTATCTTTTAATTAAACAATTAATTAAATTTGATATTTTAAACCTTTTAAAATATTTCTAGATTTTATCTATTAATTTTCGCAATTTAAAACAATTAAATCGAAATTAAATAAAATCCTTTTAATTATCTTTTAATTAAACAATTAATTAAATTAATTAATTCTAAGATAGGTATCACAAAATAGTCAAATTAATTTAAACCTATCCTTATCCCCTAATTTTCGATTTTTAAGATAACTGGTTTAAGGTTTTATCTATTTAAACAATTAAAGTTACCAAAAATAGAAAGCCTTCTAAACCCTAATCATAAAAACCGCTAAGCAGGAGGGGCTGGCCAGTGTTTTCAAAAACAAACCCTAATTTTCGAAAAAGGCCACATTAGGGTTTAGAAACAATTAAACCCTAATTTTTAGGAAAGCAGTTATAGCAATTTAACAAGAAAAACAACCAAATGCTCTGATACCACTGAAAGGTTTTCTGCAACTATGAACTAAAATTCCTAAGTTCACATGCAATGAAACAACCTAAATTAATAATATAAATATGTAAAATAAGTTGTGTGTAATTTAAAGCTTATTGTGTATTTTTATGAGAAATTATGTTTGTAAGGGTAATTTGGTCATTTGACCAAATTCATAAATTACTATGAAATTGTATTTTAGTCTTTTGGAATTAAAATGTAAGAATCATAGTTTCAAGTGAAAAAATTTAATGTTGGTGTTAAAAGTCCAAGGAATGAAGGTTAAGGGACTGAAATGTCATTAAGGCAAAGTATGGAAAATATAAATATGAGAAAATATCTCATAAATGTTTTTAGAAGGCAGAAGAGAATTCGAGAGAGAGCTAGAGAGCTGGAGATACGGGAGTTTCAAGTTCACGGAGAGTTGAAGCAAGGATTGAAGAAATCAACATTTGGAATTTGTAATTCCAAGCTTCTAAGGTAAGAATTTAAAAACCCTAGTTTAGTTCTTCAAGCTTTGTTGGGAAATCTGCAAATCCAACTTCTGATTTTGAGGATGTGGTTAACTTAACGAACTCATACACTTTATTTAGCTCAAAACAACACAAGAAGTGGATTTCTAACCATGAATTGTGGTTAAATCCATGGAAATGGGTTTTGAGCTCAAGAACCAGAAATGGGTTTATGGGGCTGAAATTGGTTTCTATGATTTTATTAAGTCATATATGTTATAAATGAAGTGAGAAATCAGTTCCATTCTCAAAAATTTGTTAAAATGATTTTTGAGAAAAAAATTGGGTTTTCGGGAATGATTTCAATCAAAGAGGACGAAATTGTTAAATTTGTGGTTTAAATGCATGAAGAAGTTGTTATTAGGGCCTAGAAGTGACCCTAAGACGATTAAGTCATGTATTAAGAACTTAATGTAAGCAATAGTGCAACTGTAGTTGGAAAAAATCGCCAAGAAAGGCAATGTACTATAGATCGCGACCCGACCACCCTATGGTCGCAATGCAACCTGACAGCAGAGGAAAAATGCAGTTTTTCATCAAGTCTCCTGCCAAGTGATTTTCAAGTTTGAGATTTGGTCCTATACTTGTCCGATTGACCTCAAATTTTGAACATAGGTCCAATATGGTCCAAAATGACACAGAAAATTATCGGAATCGAAATACGACCCTCCGAGGGTACTGTAGTAAAATATGTATAAAGTACGATTTAACTAAAGTTGGTCATTCAAAAGTTATACACTTGTTTTGACCTTTAGTGGTATAATAAGGACTCTAATAAGTTATAGAGTCAATAAGAATATAAATTAATGTATGATATATTACATATAGGTGCAAGTCAAGTAATTGAGCATCATCAAAAGGGTAAAGAACCAAGGAACGTCTAATCGACTTTTCAAGATCTATAAGGTGAGTACATGTAGTATTTTTACCCATTTTGGGATACATGGCAAGTAAGTATTTTTCAGATTTCATATAATATTTTTATGTGTGAAAATATTTGCAAGAAAGATATTTTCTAGCTTAATTGGAAAGTAAACTGCTATGTTTGAAAGTATGACTTGGTCTACGAGCCAAAAATGTGAAAGTTGAGTTCTGGATTATAAACACATATGTATGATTTTGGCAATAGCCTAAAATATGGTAAAAACATGTTTTAGTCAAAAGCTTGGCATTTAGCCATTATGTGTACAAGTAAGGTTTTAGTATGCAGAAAGTATTTTATATATGACTGGTATTGTAGCTAGCAATGTTAGTAAGGGAACTATGTTCCACCTACCCGGGTTAGGTAAGGAGTCTACTGGGGAAAATCCCCTTCGCGAAGTAGACTGCCTAAGCAACTTCTACTGTGAGGATTGATCCGTTCTTTCTAGATGTAGAGACTTGGGGTATCACTTATAGTGATTAAAGCCCTGAGTATAAAAATCCAGCAAGTTTATAAAACCAGTCAAAGAAAGTATGGAAGAAGCTATTTTTGCAAAGTATGATATAAAATGATTTTGAAAAGTAAAGAGGTATAGTATGATTATACTATAAAGTTTTGGCAATGGTTTATGTTATAAATTTTTATAAAAGATCGGAAAAGAAATTTAATGTTTGAGTCTAAAACTCATGTAACTCACGAGACATTTTTGTCTTACGTATTCTATTTTTATGTCATGTATTCCAGGTTCCGGTACGAAGATGTGAGATAGTTTGAAGTTGTAAAATAAGTCCTAGAGTGTGAAAGAGTGAAGCTGGATATAGCTATCATGTATTGGTATTGATTAAATCCTTTATCTTAAACTTATGGTTGTTTGATATGTATTTGTAACACCCCTTGTTGTATTTAAGCAAATACAATGGTTTTTGTTAAACCGTATTTTGTAAAATATGCTTTTATGTAATATAAATGGTTTGTAAAAGTTGGGGCGTTACATGCAACCTATATAGATCTAAGTTTTTCTTCTAGTTAAACATATAACAATTCCTAAAAGGCCAGAAAGAATTAAACTAAAGGAAAGATTAAGAAAAAACCAACCTTTATTGTAACTTGGAAGCAAAGCAACATAAATCTCTTGCCTTAAATGCAGTCACACCCTAGCTGGTAGTCTTGGCCGAAAATTCCTTGGGGAGAGAGAATCAAAATCGCAGGTATTAGGGTTAGAGAGCCTCCCTATTTATAGGCTCCATGTGGTGATTAGATAATTGCAACGTATAAACCTTTTTGAATTCGAATTAAGATAAAACTATTATTTTAATCATTCAAACCATATTTATCTGTAAATATATATCTCGAAAATTATATATATATATATATATATATATATATATATATATATATATATATCTATATATAAATTTCGCCAACCACACACTCACTTAAAACTGTTACTTACTCAACTATTGAATAATTACAGTTTTAGTCCCTGCACCTTTAATTAATTAATTTAACCACCAAATTAATTCCAATTAATTCCAGAAAAATTTCTAATTAATTATTATAGTTTCTAATTAATATATTATCACTTAAATATATTAATAAACTATTTATTTAATTTCTATTGATTTATTAATCACATAATAAATCAACCTTTCTCTCTACCGGACTTTCTACCAATCCTCCAACTATGAGGGCAACCCAAATGGACTATGCTACTATTAATTAGATAAATATTAATTATTAGTCATGGCTTAGACACCTAATGCAACAATATCTACATAATCAGGTCCCAAAAGTGACAAAATATACTAATGACCGGACAACTCTCACTTTTCCATGATGGCTTTTCCCTTGGCTCCGCTAGGTCCTGAAACATCAATAAATAATAACTACATAAGTATAAGCTTAGTGAGCAACTTAAAATATCACCAAGTTGTGAAAAGACACCATTGGGAAAATGTTCACCAAACTTGTTTCAAACGAATATATAATACACCATTAGCATTTTCACCATGCTATCTAACACCAAAATGTTGATTCCCAATTAAGGGTCACCAATAATAAGGCTTTACACCAGCCTATAAAGACTATACACCAGTCTCATGAATACACCAAGATAATGGCTAAGTATTAGCCAAACACTATGTTTAGAATACAAGGGATTTCACACATATCCCATTGTATAACACCATAGTTTGAACATATCAATTAACCAAAGAAAGAATATCATATAACAACCTACAACAAACATACTACATCAAATATATACTACTACATCTATAATAAGAGTGAGTATACAAGTCACTCACCTTGAGTCAAAGCTCAAAATGTAGTAACTTTGATGATAACAAATCTTCCTTATTCCTTCTCATCTACAGAGGAACAAGTTTAAACCTTTCTTAGACACAACACATCTTCAATTTTATGAAAATAAAGTTTTTGTCCTCATCAGAGTATATAGCGTCGCTAACCTGCTCATAGTTAGCGCTGCTAACTATGAACAGGGCCCTCCTTTGTCATTTGTAGTTTTAATTGTCATTTTTATATTTTATTTTCATTTGTAGTTTTTACTTTTTAAATAATGAAGTATTTTTTAAATAAAATTTATTATTTATTTAAATATATTTATTTTAAATTTAATTAATTATTTTAAAAAGTAAAGGATAGTGAGGGTTCCCATTTCCTATATATATATATATATATATATATATATATATATATATATATATATATATATATATATATATATATATATATATATATATAATGCAGAACCAAATTAAATTACCTAACTGCAGAACCATGTTGTTAACCGTAAGATTAAAATCTAAGTAAAAGGGTACGATCGTCAAAAAAGCTAAATTGCTATGTTCATCAATGAACATACGTTCATCGATGAACATATGTTCATCAATGAACATATATTCATCAATGAATAAACGTTCTTCTCGTTCTCTGTATATCATTCTTTATAAATTAACATATGTTTATAAATTAACATATGTTCATAAATGAATAAATGTTCATCAATAAACATACATTCATCTCCTTCTCTGTATATTCATACTCTGTAATTCAACATATGTTCATTGATGAACATATGTTCATTGATGAACATATGTTCATCTATGAACATATGTTCATCAGTGCATTTGTTGCAACAGTAGTTCCCATTCGAATCCATTCAATGTTATCAGTAGGGACTTTTAAAGTCCTGGGGATCTTATTTCCAGTGAAATCCTCCAAAATTCTCATAATTCCTTCAACTGGAGCATCTTCATAGTTAGATGGATCAACAGATAACAGCTTCATTACTTTGCCTTCAGGTTGACCAGGAATTTCAGCATAGACATCAGTGAACGTGCCTCCTCTGTCTATACAGAACCTAAGCTTCCCTTCATTCACACTAACTATGGCTCCTGGATCACAGATCAAAATGCAGGTCTTACAATCAATGCAACACAAAACTAATTTTGATGATATACATGAATTTAGAACTACTAGAACCAATCAAAAGTGTTTTACAAGAATCAGATCTTAGTTACTTTTAGCAAAACTAAAACATTAGTTATAAAAGCATCTTCAGAAGTCTTCATTTTCATTTCTGCTTTATGGATCTGTGGGAGTAATCCAAGCTTATTTCTAACAGTTAAATCAATTTAATAAAATGATATCGAAATGAACTTACTTACAATTTGCAAAAGATAAAATTCCTACTACGCTAATCGATTTCCTACAAATGCCTATTATAAAGTATAAATTGCAAAACAATATTGAAGAAACCAGTGTGTTAACATACATACAATGATCTTTAACAGGTGTCACGATCTTAGACAATTAGTAGCATAGAGACTACCATACTTAAAGAGAAAAATTCAAACAGGAGCACTTTCGTTGACATTTGAATGCGTTTATCAAAAAATCGTATTTAGGTGTAAAGTGTAGGAAAACATGGTTCATGTAATTAGTTTCAAAAACAAGAGTTTGCAACGGAAGCATAAAATCATGAACACAAATTCCATTTTCAAGAGGATCATGCTACATGCATGTAGAGATAAGATGAAGAACAAACATAGTTTAAGTTCAAGATCATAACCTTTGTTCTTGGGTTTGTTTTGGATGATTTTGATAGCTAGGAATCAAATTAGAATCCCTCTATAGTTGATCCACCACAAGCTTGAACACCCTTGAATGCTAGTTCCACAACTTGCAAGATATGACTCCTTTTCTTATGAAACCAAAGACCAATTCTTTCTAAGAACTTTAGGAGAGTTTTTGGCTGATTTCTTGAAGCAAGAATGATGTACACATGCCCTCAAAACCGTCCACATTATATCCCACCAAAGCAAAAGAAAAGCACATGCAACTAGCTTAAAAGAAAGATCCATTTGATTTCTAAAATCAAAAGCTAGAAGACACAAGGCATCTTCCTTTTCTTTTAAGTTCTTAATGCATTCTTTTCCTTCCAATATGGCTAGTTATATGATGACTAATGAAGTGCTAGTGGGTTGTTATTATTTATAAAACTTAGATAATTATAAGTTTATAAATAATACATCTTCTCATTTCTTTAATGAAATAACATTTAACCCATAATCAAATATATAAATAAACCATCTAAATATACAATCTTAATTGTATAATTATATATATACATATATATATATATATATAACAATATATATATATATATATATATATATATTATTTAATTTACTAGTTAAATTAAATAAAAGGCTTACTTATAAATCAATTAAATCGTTTAACAATTTAAACAATTTAATTGTTACTTAATTAATTCATCACATATGAATTACTAATCAACCTTTAATTTTGTAGTTATTATTATTTACCTCAAATAATAATAACCTACAAGATTAAATTGCAAGTTTAGTATCATTTGATGTTAAATCAAATTTAACGTTCTAAATGATCAATTGGTGTCAAACTTGTTGTTGGTGTGACCCTATAGGATCATGTATTATTAGTAATATCATTTTATGATCATCCTTGGGCATATAGAACTAACAATCTCCCACTTGCACAAGGTTGCATCATAGAATGATATCGACAGTGGTAAACGTCTAGCAACATTTCACTGCCCCAATAACACATGACATTGTGCCATTCAACAACATTCAATTCTTCAGAAAACACGAGGCTCTAATTGATGTATAAGGTTATCTATCAATTATCCCTTTGTCACAGACATCATGTTGAACATGAGACATGGATCTTAATCATTCTCATTTTATGTTCAACTTTCAAACAGGCGCCTTAGATGTCTAACTCTCAACACATAAGAGGAACAAATCCCGTCTTGACTACATACGCCCCTCATATAGTTAGTACTATGCATGAGTATGGCCTTTATGGTTGTCTGTATTTCAAGAACAACAGTAAACCATATCAAAGCATAGTACACTCTACACTTAAGTCCCAAATATGTATCTCAGGTCAAAGGATATAATGATAATACCTTTATTCAAGAATCACTTATGATGATGATCCATGGAGTGATCTTGAAACGGGTCAAGTCCAATACTTGTTCACTGACAAGTACCTATGAATTTGGTTGCAACCTTTTGTTACTTTTACCCATAAAAGTCAACCAATCCAATTCATATTAGTCTTACTTCATAATTGCTCCCACAACTATGATCGACTATGGACGTTTAGAATAACTAAATTATTCAAGGATTAAACATGCTAATAAGACACAATAATTATGAATGAAACATCACGTCACATATATTACATAATTCTTGTCGTTTACATAAGTTCATATTCATAAAACATTAAACACAAATCAAATCCATTCATTAGAAAAACGGAGTCCTATACCCTTAGCATGACTTTCATGCTTAGTTTGGGGTAAAGGTTTCGTGAATGGGTCTGCCAAATTTTGATCTGTATGAACCTTGTGAATACTTATTTCACCATTTTTAACTTCATGTCTAATGTAGTTATACCTTCGGTGAATGTGTTTGGTTTTTTGATGCAATCTAGGTTCTTTTGCTTGAGCTATAGCACCTAGATTGTCACAGAAGATTTCTATAGGGTCCCGAATGGAAGGAACAACCCCTAGATCTTCTATGAACTTTCTCATCCAGACAGCTTCTTGAGCAGCTTCTGAAGCAGCAACATATTCTGATTCTGTAGTGGATTGTGCAATCACTTCTTGTTTGGAACTCTTCCAAGACACGGCTCCTCCATTTAAAATAAAGACATACCCAGATTGAGATTTCGAATCATCCCTATCTGTTTGGAAGCTTGCGTCAGTGTAACCCTTTACCTTTAAGCTTTCTTCCAAACCGCCGTAAACTAAGAACATATCTTTAGTTCTTCTCAAGTACTTAAGAATGTTCTTTACAGCAGTCCAGTGGGCTTCACCTGGGTTCTGTTGACCTACTAGTCATACTTAAGGCACATGAGACGTCGGGCCTAGTGCATAACATGGCATACATGATGGACCCAATTGCCGAAGCATATGGGACATGTTTCATCCTTTCAAGTTCAGTCCTAGAGTTTGGGCACTGAGACTTGCTTAGGATGGTGCCATGAGGCATTGGCAAGAATCCTCTTTTGGAGTCTTGCATCTTGAACCTTTTCAAGATTTTATCAATATATACACTTTGGCTAAGACCAATAAGTCTCTTAGATCTATCTCTATAGATCTTTATGCCTAATACATAAGCAGCTTCCCCTAGATCCTTCATTGAGAAACAACTCTCAAGGAACGCTTTGACACCTTTTAAGGTTGGGATGTCATTTCCAAATAAAAGTATGTCATCTACATACAATACTAGGATTATGACAATGCTCCCACTAGCTTTCTTGTAAACACAGGAGTCATCCTCATTTTTGATGAATCCAAAACTCGTAATCTTTTCATCAAAACGGATGTTCCATGTTCGAGACGCTTGCTTTAATCCATAGATAGATCTTTTAAGCTTGCACACTTTGTTTGGATGCTTGGGATCGACAAAACCTTCAGGTTGTTCCATATAGACATCTTCCAATAAGTATCCATTAAGGAAAGCGGTCTTGACATCCATTTGCCATATCTCATAATCATAGTATGCGGCTATGGCAAAAAGTATCCTAATCGACTTGATCATTGCCACTGGAGAAAAGGTCTCATCATAGTCAATACCATGAGTCTGTGAGTATCCTTTAGCGACAAGTCTAGCCTTAAAAGTGTGAACATTTCCATCCACGTCGATTTTCTTCTTGAAAACCCATTTGTTCCCAACAGTCTTACAATTGGTGGGAAGATTAACCAAGTTCCAAACTTGATTATCGTGCATGGATTGCATCTCAGTGTTCATGGCCTCAAGCCATTTATCAGATTCAGGATCTGATATTGCACTCTGATAGTTGACGGGTTCATCAGAATCTATCGTATAACATTCCTCTTCCATCAAAAGGTAACCATACCTTTCTGGTTCAATTCGAACCCTACCAGATTTGCGAACACCTTGTGTTACAATTTGTTCCTGATCAACCGTTTGTTCAGGTTCAACAATTTCTTGTTGAATGCTAGATTCAACTTCTTGTGTATCAGGTTGTGGTTCCTGAAGTTCCTCAAGTTCCACAAACCTCCCACTAGCCTCTTCCGTCAGAAACTTGTTTTCTAGGAATTCAGCTTTTCGAGAAATAAATATCTTATTCTCGATGGGATTGTAGAAATAGTATCCAAGACAATCTTTCGGATACCCTACAAAGATACATTTAGTTGAACGGGGTTCTAATTTGTTTGAAGCTTCTTGTCTAACATAAGCTTCACAACCCCATACCTTAAGATAGGATAAAGATGGAACCCTTCCATGCCATATCTCATAAGGCGTTTTATCTACCTTCTTAGTAGGTGCCATGTTTAGGAGACGAGCAGCTGTTTGTATAGCATAACCCCAAAATGATAAAGGTAGAGTACTTTTACTCATCATGGATCGAACCATATCCAATAGTGTTCGGTTCCGCCTCTCAGACACACCATTATGTTGTGGTGTTCCAGGTGGAGTAAGTTGTGAAACAATTCCACAAGTCTTAAGATGATCCATAAAGTTTGTACTTAAGTACTCACCTCCTCTATCAGAACGAAGAACTTTAATTGTTTTGTTGAGTTGATTTTCCACTTCACTTTGAAACGTTTTGAACATTTCAAACGCCTCATGTTTATGTTTAATTAAATAAACATATCCAAAACGACTAAAGTCGTCAGTGAAGGTGATGAAATATCTTTCACCATATCTAGTCATTGGCTTGAAAGGACCACATACATCCGTATGTATGATTCCTAACAAGTCCTTTGCTCTCTCATTGGTTCCAGAGAAAGGAGCTTTAGTCATCTTGCCATGTAAACAAGATTCACATATATCAAATGAGTCATTCTCATTTGCCTTCAAAAGTCCACTCTTTTGAAGTTGGGATATGCGATTCTTGTTTATATGCCCAAGGCGACAATGCCATAGATAGGTTTGACTCAAATCAAATTTGGGTTTCTTGGTGAAAGTGTGGTATAAAGAGCCATTGTTAGTCTTTTCATCAAGGTTTACTTCATAAATTCCATTTAAAGGCCTAGCCTCAAAATAGAATACATTATTTTTGTAAACACAAATATCATCATTATTAAAAGAAAGATCAAATCCACATTGTCTTAATTTAGCAACCGAAATAATATTCCTAGTCAAGCTAGGAACATAGTAAACATTCAACAATGTCACACACAAGCCATTAGGTAGTAATAAATTAAAACTTCCAATTGAATCCACCGCAACCCTTGCATTGTTTCCAACCCGAAGTACTACCTCATTTGCCTTCAGTCGCCTACTCCTTTTGAACCCCTGCAACATATTACATATGTGAGTTCCACAACCAGTATCAAATACCCATGTGTTAGGAGATAAATTATAAAGTTCTAGGTCTATCACATAGATACCTGAAGTGCCTTCACCGGCCTTCTTTTTCTTCAACTCCGCAAGATAAGTAGGGCAATTTCTCTTCCAATGCCCAGCTTTGCCACATTCAAAACATGTGTCTTCTTTGGCAACCTTTGCCTTCTTCTTGGGCGGATGGGAAGGTTGGACAACTTTCTTGCCCTTACCTTTGAAAGCTTTTGCTTTCCCCTTGCCCTTGGAGTTGTTGGGGTGTTCTGGTCTAGTTCTCTTTGTTCCACCTTCCTTGATCATGAGAACTTGAGTGGTTTTCTTAGGCAGATTCTTTTCCGCGGTAATTAGCATCCCATGTAATTCCGGGATAGTCTTGTTGAAACCATTCATGTTAAAATTCATGACAAAAGGATCAAAGGACTTTGTCAAGGAGTTAAGGATCATATCCGTCGCTAGCTCTTCGGGCATCACAACTCCAAGACGTGCCAAATGATCAATGTGACTCTTCATTTTGAGCACATAAGAGCTTACCGTCTGCCCATCCTCCATCTTGCAAGCATGGAAAGCCCGAACAGTTTCGAACCTTTCCGTTCTTGCAAGTTGTTGGAACATTTCCTTTAGTTGATGAATCATGTCATAGGCTGAATGATTCTCCAAATCCTTCTGAAGGTCGGGAATCATGGTTGCCAACATGAGGCATGATGCATCGATGGAATCATCCATCTTTTTAAGCCATGCATCGTGTGCGGGCTTAGGAATGGCAGGGGGCTCTTCTGGAAGTGGTTCATTGAGAACATATTCTTTCTTTTCTTGTTTGAGAACAATTCTCACACTACGGTGCCAATCCAAGAAGTTGGTATGGTTAAGTTTTTCTCCTTCAAGGAGAGACCGTAGTGAGGTTTTGTTAGGAGCCGAGTGTGTGTTGTTTGGTGCCATCTACAAAATTTTAACAAGGTTCTATTTAGTAAATTATGATATTAAGTCCTTAATAATTAATACCCTTGCTTGTTTCATAAACTTTAATTAATTAAGGTTTAGAATCCAAGTTGCATCACGAATAAGTGGTTAGGTTTCCTTTATCCCGCTTATTCGAATCAACAAGGTAGGTAACGGTTTACCAATTATATCCAAATATAATTTCTAGAGTTATGGGATCCCATTATAACATTTATAAGTTTGGCATGTTTGATCCCATCTATGCCTTGGATTTCTAATGCTTAGGTGACCTTTATCACAAGAGATTTCCAAACGAATCATCCTACTTAAACGGACGTGTAGTTTTGACAACTATTAATGGTTAGGTGTCCTTTATCCCATCAATATTGCAAAACTACTTCTTGTATCACAAGAAGACTCCAAGTGGTTAGGTATCCTTTATCCCACAAGGAAATACAAGTGATACATGAGTGTCTTTAAGAGGGATGGCATTGATTCGTATTTCATAAGGGATTTGAATGTTTTACAATTCTAATTTTGAAAAAACATATGGTATCATGTAGATTGCATGCATCCAATGAACATGGTACCATTAAATCTTATTTTGTTAATTGGTTCCTAAATCATAAAATCTCCATTTTATTGATTCTTTGTTTGTGGTCAAGTTTACAATTAATATCCAATATTAAGTTTGAGTTTGATCACATATATTAGAACCAATTTATAATCCTAAATAATTACCATTATTACTTAGGGTTGGAGTTTGTAAGAGTTCATAAAATCTCCATTTTATTACTTGTTTCAATCATTTTCAAAACTTGACTTAATAGGTTTTATAACAAAACCCATTTTAATAAAACCAATTTTATCACATCTTATGTTTTAAATGTCAACTTTTGAAAATACAAACTCCTTGATGATTATGTTTAATTATCTAGGTTGTCTAGCATGCAAAATCTTATTTTCATCCACAACATAACATAATAAAACATACAAACATCACAAGCATGCATGGGTGCATAAACACAAGCCAACTAGTTTGATATTTCATGTGAGCCACACATGAAATATCAAGTCCAAACCTAGGGACAAAAGAGTGACAAAAACTCAACCAAATGATCTTCGATTTGGCTACAATTTTGCCAAGCTTCTTATATCACCAAATGACACTTGAACCATCATTTCTTGACACCATGGAAAAGCTTGTGATTTTTCTTTCCCTTCCTCAATAGTTGCGACAGGAACAAGGGCAGCAGGGAAGTTTTTGTGATTTTGTTGCATTTTTTCAATTCATTCTTGGCCATATTGATGCTAATACTTGTTGAAACTTAATGTATATACTAGATATTAAAGTTACCAACAAGTATA
>CM042011.1:23259579-23499579 GCA_023525715.1 Cichorium intybus
AGACGATGATGATGACATTGTGAAGTTGAATATGAGAAAAATAGTATAGAAGTGTAGGTATTTGAGATGTGGTTTAAAAGGTTAGGTTGGAATGGTTATCATAAGGTAAAATTTTTAATTTTAATATATATATATATATATATATATATATATATATATATATATATATATATATATATATATATATATATATATATATATATATATATATATATAGTGTGTGTGTGTGTGTGTGTGTATGTGTGTACGATGTGGAGAGCCTGAGCGAGTAGCTTCACCATGGTAACCACCCAACTAGGACACTACATGGTGCGGTGTAACCGCTCCTCTTAACCTTAGGAGGGATAAATCATAGAGATCAAATATGTAATTATTGAAATTAAGATTTATAGGGACCAAAAGTGTAACTAATACAATGTAAAATTTAAAAAGACTATAATTGTAATTGTTCTAAACTAAAAATCATAGGGACCAATATTGTAATTATTATTTTTTGGAATTTCAAAAGGGATATGTAATTGGTTAAGAAAAATATTAAATAAAATAAGAAATATATAAAAGGACAAAATTACATAAACAGTCCCTGTGGTTTACCAAATCTTTCACATTAGGACCAAGTATTGAAATTTCACGGTTATAGTCACCAAGGTTTCCGAAAAACTACAAATCAGTCCCAAGGGCATATAAAAAGACTGAAATACCATTTCTATTTTCTTTTTCATTTTTCTTTTAACCTATTATTAATTTTAATAATTAAAAATAAAATAAAATACTCTCACCCCCTCCTCCACCCAATACCCCACCCAGCCCTCCCTTTCTCGTTTCTTGATCGTCTCTCTGGATCTGGATCTCGTTCTGGTGATTGAGATCCTGGAAGTAAAGGAAACAAGAGCTTAGTATACCAAGCTTCCCCCTAACGAAAACAGAGCTTAGTATACCGTCTTTTACCATTTGTTTCAAGAACTTATGAGCAGATTCGAAGTCACCGTTTTGGGTAAAGTATGAAATTAGAGTATTGTAAGTGACAGAATCAGGCTTGATTCCCGAATCTTTCATGTCTTTAAGAATCTCAACTGCTTTGTCAAGTTTCTTTTTTCTAAAACACCCACCAATTAAAGTGTTGTAGGTAACAAGATCCATTAAAAATCCGGCGTTTTTTCATCTCAACGGCACTGAAAAAACAATGCTTAATATGGTTTCGTTAGGGGGAAACTTGGTATCTGGTTGAAGCATTACATCGAGCAGCTTGTGTGCATCCTCAAAATTGTTAGATCTCAACAACAAACCCAGTAATGTGTTTTTCAAATTGTTGTTTTTGGCATTTGGGTCTAATTCATCATACAATTGCAGACATTCTTGAATCTTTTTGACACAGAAAAAGTATCTAATTAATAGGATCGCTGAGTTGGGAGGGGGACCTTTAGTTCCTTGGAAAGATTGAACAAATCAACAAGGGAGCCAGAATCTTCTTCATGCATTTGGTAATCCGGAAGTGATTGATCAACCAGAGCAAACTCCACAGATACAATATCGCAATTGGGTTGGCCTCTATTTTGACGTACCTTCATCAAGAATGCGAACGACAAGTGATTCACAGAAACAATAGACGGTCGAGTAAGCCCAGAAGCCGGATTAGGTTTCGTCTGTGATCACAGTGTGAAAGCATGGGAGCGACAAAGAAGAAGCTAAAGGAGATGGAGATCGTTTACAAGCGATCGTTTACAAACATCCAAATCGTTTCCATGTTCTTTTTTTTTTATGAGAGAGAGGGGTACAGTGTGGGGCCGTGGGGTAAGGTGGGGGTGGTGTATTTTTTAATTAATAAAATAGTTAAGTATTTCAAAGAAAAAGAAAAAAAAAAGGTATTTTAGTCTTTTTACCTGATCCAATGACCGATTTGTAGCGTTTCGTAAACATTAGGAACTCCAAACGTGATTTTTTAATACGTTGGACCATTCTGTTATATTTGGTAAACCACATGGACTGTTTATGTAATTTTGTTTATATAAAAGTCAATTATGCAAAGTTTTGAAAGTTTTGAAACCACAAAGACCGTCTTCATCAAAAAAGTATTTAAGAAAACCAAATTCATCAAAAAAAATATAAAATAAAATAAAAAATATAAAGATAACTTTTGCACCAATCAAATAACCAATCATATAAAAGTTTCAAAATCATAAGAACCATATTCACCAAAAAAATATGTTAAATTTTTGGACCTTATATTTTTGTAAAACATTAGGATCATTTATAATTTTATATACTTTTGTATTATCACAAAGATAAAATTTGTACTTTAGTCTAATTCTGAAAAGTTATGGAAAGTAGTATTAGTCCTAGGGCGGTGACTTTAACGAAGATTCGATGTTTTTTAATCTTAGAAAGGCAATTATCCTACTTTGAATTGCAACTTCTAGATACACCAATGAAAATTTAAATCATAATAAAAGACGAAGACTTCACAAGAAATTTATATTAATTATATTTGCACTTGCTATCACGAATTTGCTAAGATATTGCTCCAATAACTAAATGTATGAAACAATCTTCCAAAAACAGATACATAATAAATATGGTTTTTGTAGTGTTCTTCTTGTGTGGATTATAGATAAGATTGTTCAACAAATACTCTTCATGCATACTAAGAAAGCCTATACAATTTTAGATATCTTTTAAGTTCTGTTTTTTATTTCCTTGTATGTGCTAACAGCTATGAAAAAAATTAATCATGATGTGAAACATGCAACGAAACTTTATCCATGTAATTTTTTATGCTTTTAATAATTTATACTCCAATATTTTGTTTTTTAATAATTTATACAATAATTTAAATGTTTATATATTTATAAACCGATAGACTATATAAAAAGGATGATTTTAGAAGGTAGCAAACTTTTGATTTTGCACGTATTGTTGGTGCTTTTAGTATAACATTTATATTTTAGTAGGGGTAGAATTGGTAAGTACCGAGCTTTTTTCTCTATACCGTGCATCGTATCAACTATAGTTAAAGATGAATTTAATTACCAGTATCGTACCATGTATACTTGGTATTAACTTATTTAGCTACCAACAAGTTTGGTTGGTACATATTGGTATTGATATATACCAAAAACTTTTCTTTTAATATTGTTGGTCGTAACTGATCGCCGCTTACTCGCTAGTCGCTTGTGTTAGTAGTTTGATTTTAATATCTAATGTTGTTTGAAAAAAAATAATTAGTATTAAGAGTTGTTTTAGTAATTCATTTCCGAGCATGACTTATTATTACTCCTAATTAAAACATAAAAGTATGAAATTTGAAATTGACATATATATATATATATATATATATATATATATATATATATATATATATATATATATATATATATATATATATATATATACATGAATTGGTTGTTACGGTACAACCGTGATATTCAAAATTTTGTATCATTATCGTATCAAGACGGCTTAATTGGTATGACTGGTAACATGAATTGGTTGGCTACCAAACATGTTAGCTACCAATTTTATTGGTACGACTGCTAATGTGCTGGTTGGTTCTCCAATGTACATATTTGTCAGCCCTACATTTTAGTATAATGAAAATAGTAAATATGCCACTGAATTCACACTTTAGTTCTAATACAAGTTAGGAGGTGCGAGAATGCATACTTGTATCAGACTAAGTCGATACCGGTACGGCCAAATAGCGAGTATCAAGGGGGTTGCACCCCCTTGTGGGGTCTTAGGGGCAGAGCCCTAGTGGGATCCAAGGGCTAGGTCCCCTAGCGGGGGTTCCGCTGCCCGACCAGTGGATGGGGTTAAGGGGCAGCACCCCAAAACAAAAACGAATTCAGCATAGGCATCGGTATCAGCACGTGCTAACGTTCAGAGACTCGGGCTGATGCTAACACTGATATTGAACCTTTAAATTTCCCCCTTTAACTGCCTATACTTTCTTGGATTCGGTTTCTGGTTCAAAAGGATTAGTTTAACGTTCAAATTGATATATTGTAAGAACAGCGAATTCTCTCCCACCATCCAAATAAACTTGCAATTGTGTCTAATTACAAGTTTGTTCTTTAAGAATCAGCTCTATAACTTGAATTTCGTACAACCTAGGCATATAGGGGTCGAAATATCGATTTCAGATAGTGTCTACACAATTCTTGATTCAATCCGTGATTTTAGAAAACTTCCTTAGTTCGGTACATTAATCCACAATACATATTTAGTATTTGAACTTTTTTTCTACATGCTATACAAATAATCTTACAAATTTGTTCAAAAAATATCATTATTACTAACATTAGTAGGTTCAATGTTGATTTGGCATATAGTTGTAAAAATGAACATCTACTATTATGTTCAATGATAATTTAGGGCAAAATGCCAATCAAAATAAACAAAAGCAAGAGTAACGATACCTCCTCCACCTTGTGTCACATTCCTCTAATTAGCACATCACCAACTCAAATATACACCCCTCTAAGCCAAATACAACAGTAGAATATGGACATCCTCGTCATTTTGGGTCCTCTTTTAAAATTTAGACATCATTGATGAAGGATAACCCTGACCTGACAGAAGGTTTGGGGTTTGCGTAACTCTTTGGTAAGTGGATTTTTTGTAACACCCGGCTTTTAAACAAAAACACCCCTGAAAAATTTTTCATTTTTAACACGGTTTCAATACATAAAACCATAACAAGGGGTATATTTTAATTAAAACGGGTACAAGTGTATCAAGGAGAGTATGAATACCGTAGTCTCCTTTAAAGCCGGGCTGCTACTACAGCATCTAAGAGTCCTACTTCACGAGTCACGGACTCTATCTTGTCCCCTACCAGTATCATACTAACCTGCAGGGACAGTAACAAACGGTATGAGCTACAAAGCTCAGTGAGTAATCAATTCTACAATAACAAGTAATAAATACACTCATGTATTTATCTGGATATCTAATCCAAATTCCTAGCCTTACTGGCTGACCGAATATATCTCTAGGATTTCACATCCTAAGTTATAGTCTTACAGACTATGTCATGATAACCTGCAATTATCAAACCAAGTCAGTTATTTACATAAATAACTATACACCACTATTTCTGTCCCATCTTTTTCAGTCACATCGGACCGCACCGTATTTTATGGCTATTTAAGCCGTACACTGTATCATAGCTATATCAGCTGCATCAAAACATTATTAATAAACAATTCATAGCCCGCAGGCCGCATCAGCTGGGTTTAACAACCCGATATCATAGCCAAAAGGCCGTACCATGTACCTGTAACAAAATCATAGCCCGAAGGCCGCATCGGAGACATATGGCTCACGGGTTAGCCCGCTGTTGCCGTGGCTCACAGGAAAATCCCGCTGTTGCCTAGACTCACGGCTGGTTCCGGTATTGTCTATATAAGTTTATTGACTCACGGCTGGTTCCGGTATTGTCATTTCATTTTATTGACTCACGGCTGGTCCCGGTATTGTCAATAAAAGGTTGACTCACAGCTCCGTTCTTGTCTATATAAGACTCACGGCTTATCTGGTATTGTCGTATCATAGTGTATATATATGTATTGACTCACAGCTCCGTTCTTGTCATCGCAATGACTCACGGCTTATCTGGTATTGTCTTTTACATATATTTTACACTTGTCATTTTCGTCCCTCGAAGCCGTTTCAACCTGTAACAATACAATCATCATATATCACATATGATATCAGTGAGATTACTCACCTGGATACTAGTTGCATTTAAATCCCGGTTGTTTCTTGCCTTTGCGTGCACTACAACCATTTTGTCCCATACCTATTTATTCATTTCATATCAAATGATAATAGGTTAATAATCATTTAAATTGACTCTAATACACTAGAGTTCAATAAAATATCATTACAAACAATGCCTAGTTAATAAACTTTCCGTTTAATAACTTTTTATGAATTTTACTATTCACCGAGGCATTGAAAACGATCTACAGTGCCCCCGAGGGGTCGGAAACTCAATCTAAAAATTTTCCCAAACTTTTCAGACCATAACGAGCCTATGGTCCAAATTTGAGCTTAATCGGACAAGTAACGCAAAAGTTAGCGTTTTAAAGTTCCTGTCTGAGGGGCGCACCCCGCCCAGGCATGGGCGCACTGCGCCTGGGGCGCACCCCGCCTGGGGTTTGGGCGCACCGCGCCTGCACCTGCAGGTGCTTCCTGTCAGCCGCGATTTATGCACTGTAGCAAGCGGTTTTGGTCCATTAAGCCATTAATCCGGTCCTTAATCGATTGGGGTTTGTTCTAGGACTAAAACCTTTGTCTAATAACAAGTTTTAAGCCATTAAAAACACCTCAATCAATCAAATACAAGAATTAGGGTTCTTGGTTATAACAACCCCAAACTTCAAATTCATCAAATATAACATCCTACTTCCATTTTCTTGACTCAAACTCTTTCTAGCATGACTCAATGGAAGAATTAGGCTACTTATAACATGATTCCATAACTGAAATTGCACATTTCAGTTTCTAGTTCATCACGTGAAGAACACATTCAAACACTTGGCTAGAAAGTGAATTTACTAACCTTCAAAGCTTAGGAATCATCAATTCCAAGCTAGGATTCCAATTCTTGTATCAAGCTTCATGATCTCTGCAGAAAATGCTCTCCAATTTTCCATTCCCGTAGCTGCAACAATGGCCAGTCAAAGAGAGTCAACTCTCTCATTTATACCATAATTTCTTACATTTTTGGTCCCTAAGTTCCATTTCTTGAACTTTGACCACAATAATCAAGTTTTATTACAATAAAACTTCCATTTCTTACATTTTGGCCACAACTAACAATATTTTTACATAATTGGTCGTTGACTTGGTCAAATGACCAAAATACCCTTTTTCGGTAAAACGACCAAAAATCAGTTTTTATAACATTTTAAGTCCAAAACTTAAAATATTATTTCAAACCAAATACTTTTCTGCCCAAAAGACCAAATTACCCTTCTAAGGTAAAATGACCATTTTGCCCTTTTATTATAATTATATAATAAAAATGTCTTGGCGTTACAAATTCTCCCCTCCTTCAAAAGATTTCGTCCCCGAAATCATACTATCACGCGAGGGTAATTTCTTTCTCATTACTATTCCGGTTTCTCATATCATACGGAAACCTTTATGGTTTTGCTACAGTTCTTTAACCATGCCAAACTTCATGTCTCGTGGTTATATCACCACGCGTATAACACTCATCCGGTTGTCCCGGGCACTATAATCGCTTATCTTCCTCATTTCACATGAGGGATTCGTTAACATGAATCAATCTATGTTCTCAAAGTCCTAAGACCCAAAGAAAACATTACATTCATCAAGGATATTCGATCAATACATCGCAATTCTTGCGTTTGGGATATACGGAAAGGTCCAATCAACAAGGACTCAACTTTCCTTTCTGTCCCACATCAATCTCTAGTCCTTCCGGAGAGTCACTTTGAGTTCCACTTTCTTCCCTTACTTGGGGTTTCAATGGTTTTACTCGACAATCCACATATTACTCTTGTCGATCTTGGTCTATTTCCAAGCTTTTTCGACCTTGCCAAATCTTTTCTTCTGTTTGAGATACAATCTCAGGTTTAGTCAACGGCTTCTCCCCAACTTCTGTCTAACAAATCGGCGTGCATCACGGTAGTCTATACAATACTCCCTACGAGTCAATAAAACACTAGTATAATACTTATACTAATCTACAACTTCTACCAAGGATAGACGGTCATCTAGTCTTCCGCTAGGGTCTGTTATGAAGATTTCAGGCAAATCTTCTGGAGTCTGCATCATTATCTCGCTTCATCAATCCATCTGCAATTCGCACACAGTACTTACTAGTACTTTTGAACTAATTATTCTCGAAATTTATGCCAAATTCAAAGAATAATTCTGTTATTTCGGTCCGATACTATCCGTGCCGATAACTCACGTCGAAAATTTTCTCTTTCTATGTAGTTTCTCACTACTTTTCCACTCTTCATTTCTTCTTTGGTCAGTATAAATCTATACTGATTTCATCAATCGAACCGTAATCACCCATATGATGTCATACTCATGCGGTACTTGCAAAGACTTTACTACAAAGTCTATGATATTTTTCGTCCCATTTCTTCTTTGGGACCGACAGTCCACATATTTCTAATGATTTGACTGTAGTTACACACAAGTCAAACATTTTTCACATGTCTTTCTTCAGCCCCGGTCACCCATACATAGGTTTTATCGACCTATACAGTTTGGTATTGCCCCGGGTATGCTACATATCTGATACAAAATACATCTTTTCAAGATGATTTTTATGTTTCGTTTGACTTTGGAATTCACATTCACAACCGCCACGGGTGTTAAATCATTGTGATATTCCAACTAACTTCCGCTACTTTTCAATCATTTCTTCACTTTTCACTTTTTCAGATTTGCACACATCTTTCTGTGCTACCCGAATCAACTCAGGTAATCAATTTGCCACGTTCACGCATGTGGATGTAACCCTCAAAGGTTACTCTTTTCAATCCAAGGCGTCTATAATCACATACGCCTTTCTAAAATGGTACAAGATTTCATACTCGAAATCTCTAAGTAACCCATTTATCTTTACTATCTCATCTTCAGCTTCTTTTGATCAATCAAGTATTTCAACTTTTATGATCTTATCGTTATAAGCTTTACACCATACAAGTAGTGTTTCCAAAGCTTAAATGTCACGTTCATAATTGCTACCGCAATGTCATGCCTTCACAGTCAACGTTGGATACATTTCAATGATCCAATCTATCTTCTCTACTTAGCATCATTGCTAATGTTAGAGATTCACACAAGGTTCATTCCAAACCTTTACAACATATCTGTGGCCTTTCTACCACTCAGACTTTACACTTTTCTTGGTCAACTTTAGTCAGCTAACCAGCAATCAAGGAGTAGTTTTCTACAACTCTCCTATAGTAACCCGCCAAATCCAAGGAACTACAATGTCAGTCGGATTCCTCAGGCGGTTCTAGTTTTACCACATCATCTATCCCACTGGATTTATTTCATCATCTTTGGCAGTATTATCATGCCCAAGGAGTTGAAACTTCTTTTAGCCAAAATTTTTCATACTTGGAGAATTTAACGTATCACTTAACTCAGTGAAGTAACTCCGTTATCTGGTACAATGTACCTCATATTCAATCTGGTTTCGAGAATATCATATTCTCGGTAGTCAATGTACATACACATTAACTTATCTTTCTTCTTTTCAAACAAGATAGGGCTCTATCTGATGACACTTACAGTCATATGAGATCCCAATTTAAAAACAATTTCTTCCAATTGTTTTACCACTCTGCCATTTCTGCAGAGGCCAATTAACACAGAGCCTAGATAACAGGAACGGCTCCCAATACCAGCTTAATCATAAACTCTTTTTGTCAATCTGGCAGAAATCTTGGAAGTTCTTTTCAAAAGAATCATCCGAAAATTTATTTAAAGTAGTACACTACTAGCACCACTTTATTAAGCTTGGCCCATACCACGTATGCCAACTACAACATCATTCCTTTACTAACTCTTTCCTGAGTTTAAGTAAAGAAACTAACCGGTATTCTCAGCAACTGTCATTTACCATGGATTTTCATCCGCTCATTTCTGCTTTCTGAACCATCATGTTCATATTTCTACAATTCATGTTAGCATAATTCATTGCTAACCAATTCATAAGCACAATTGCTTCAGATTCACTGGTAGTCATCGGCTTTAGATTCATAGGGAAAAAGGGTCCCGTAAATCCTAGGCAGACTACTGTCCAGGTGTTCAATATCTTGAACAAACTTGCTATCTACAATAGCTATTTCAAATATTTCATCCAAAATCATTGATGAAAAATTCAAACAAGACATCAAGTCATCGATCCAAAACATAACTTTATGGATCAAATATAACATACACGAGTTATATTCAAAACAATGATATTTGCGATCATATCAGTCTCCTCACGAGCTTCTTCCACAATCTACTGGAATGCTCATGGTACCACGGGTCCTTTTCGACCATTCGTCCCTTCTGTCTTTCCTGGGTCATCACCCGTTACTCCACATTTAGCATGTGAGTATTTCATAAGGAAGTGATCTATAGTTCCACTCTGGAACCACTTCCGTCCCATACAACAAGTTCGAGCAATCTGCTCCTATCATCCGCAATTTCAGCATGTCAACGGTAGAGTCTCAACTCTACAATCTTCCTTAGTGCCTTTCCTGCACTGATCACTATACATAGTGACTCTGTTTTGGTCCTTTCCCTATAAGGTTGGACCCAGTCTGTGGAACTTCTCCCGAAGCGTCCACTAATCGTTTTCTGCTTTTCTTGTAGTCTCAACTACTTGTCTTTCACCTTGAATATCAACTAAGGTGAGCAACCGATTTCTTTATCTGACCACATCAGCTAACATTGCTCGTCATGTGGATTTTCTGCTACTTGTCTCTTTGCCCCTCGTTCAATGGAGCCTTGGGAAAAGGGCTGGTTCGCCTCTCAAAGCTGCACGCCCTAAATTCCTCCAAATACGATTCGTTGCTCATACTTCTTATATATTAGAAGTTAGCAATAGTTAGGTTATATGTGTATAATAACAACTATATACACCTAACAGTTCATCATGTCTACTGTTTCAGGGTTTAAGTCCAGGAATCTACTCTATAGATACCTAGTTCACTTAAACCTCGGCTCTGATACCAACTTGTAACACCCGGCTTTTAAACAAAAACACCCCTGAAAAATTTTTCATTTTTAACACGGTTTCAATACATAAAACCATAACAAGGGGTATATTTTAATTAAAACGGGTACAAGTGTATCAAGGAGAGTATGAATACCGTAGTCTCCTTTAAAGCCGGGCTGCTACTACAGCATCTAAGAGTCCTACTTCACGAGTCACGGACTCTATCTTGTCCCCTACCAGTATCATACTAACCTGCAGGGACAGTAACAAACGGTATGAGCTACAAAGCTCAGTGAGTAATCAATTCTACAATAACAAGTAATAAATACACTCATGTATTTATCTGGATATCTAATCCAAATTCCTAGCCTTACTGGCTGACCGAATATATCTCTAGGATTTCACATCCTAAGTTATAGTCTTACAGACTATGTCATGATAACCTGCAATTATCAAACCAAGTCAGTTATTTACATAAATAACTATACACCACTATTTCTGTCCCATCTTTTTCAGTCACATCGGACCGCACCGTATTTTATGGCTATTTAAGCCGTACACTGTATCATAGCTATATCAGCTGCATCAAAACATTATTAATAAACAATTCATAGCCCGCAGGCCGCATCAGCTGGGTTTAACAACCCGATATCATAGCCAAAAGGCCGTACCATGTACCTGTAACAAAATCATAGCCCGAAGGCCGCATCGGAGACATATGGCTCACGGGTTAGCCCGCTGTTGCCGTGGCTCACAGGAAAATCCCGCTGTTGCCTAGACTCACGGCTGGTTCCGGTATTGTCTATATAAGTTTATTGACTCACGGCTGGTTCCGGTATTGTCATTTCATTTTATTGACTCACGGCTGGTCCCGGTATTGTCAATAAAAGGTTGACTCACAGCTCCGTTCTTGTCTATATAAGACTCACGGCTTATCTGGTATTGTCGTATCATAGTGTATATATATGTATTGACTCACAGCTCCGTTCTTGTCATCGCAATGACTCACGGCTTATCTGGTATTGTCTTTTACATATATTTTACACTTGTCATTTTCGTCCCTCGAAGCCGTTTCAACCTGTAACAATACAATCATCATATATCACATATGATATCAGTGAGATTACTCACCTGGATACTAGTTGCATTTAAATCCCGGTTGTTTCTTGCCTTTGCGTGCACTACAACCATTTTGTCCCATACCTATTTATTCATTTCATATCAAATGATAATAGGTTAATAATCATTTAAATTGACTCTAATACACTAGAGTTCAATAAAATATCATTACAAACAATGCCTAGTTAATAAACTTTCCGTTTAATAACTTTTTATGAATTTTACTATTCACCGAGGCATTGAAAACGATCTACAGTGCCCCCGAGGGGTCGGAAACTCAATCTAAAAATTTTCCCAAACTTTTCAGACCATAACGAGCCTATGGTCCAAATTTGAGCTTAATCGGACAAGTAACGCAAAAGTTAGCGTTTTAAAGTTCCTGTCTGAGGGGCGCACCCCGCCCAGGCATGGGCGCACTGCGCCTGGGGCGCACCCCGCCTGGGGTTTGGGCGCACCGCGCCTGCACCTGCAGGTGCTTCCTGTCAGCCGCGATTTATGCACTGTAGCAAGCGGTTTTGGTCCATTAAGCCATTAATCCGGTCCTTAATCGATTGGGGTTTGTTCTAGGACTAAAACCTTTGTCTAATAACAAGTTTTAAGCCATTAAAAACACCTCAATCAATCAAATACAAGAATTAGGGTTCTTGGTTATAACAACCCCAAACTTCAAATTCATCAAATATAACATCCTACTTCCATTTTCTTGACTCAAACTCTTTCTAGCATGACTCAATGGAAGAATTAGGCTACTTATAACATGATTCCATAACTGAAATTGCACATTTCAGTTTCTAGTTCATCACGTGAAGAACACATTCAAACACTTGGCTAGAAAGTGAATTTACTAACCTTCAAAGCTTAGGAATCATCAATTCCAAGCTAGGATTCCAATTCTTGTATCAAGCTTCATGATCTCTGCAGAAAATGCTCTCCAATTTTCCATTCCCGTAGCTGCAACAATGGCCAGTCAAAGAGAGTCAACTCTCTCATTTATACCATAATTTCTTACATTTTTGGTCCCTAAGTTCCATTTCTTGAACTTTGACCACAATAATCAAGTTTTATTACAATAAAACTTCCATTTCTTACATTTTGGCCACAACTAACAATATTTTTACATAATTGGTCGTTGACTTGGTCAAATGACCAAAATACCCTTTTTCGGTAAAACGACCAAAAATCAGTTTTTATAACATTTTAAGTCCAAAACTTAAAATATTATTTCAAACCAAATACTTTTCTGCCCAAAAGACCAAATTACCCTTCTAAGGTAAAATGACCATTTTGCCCTTTTATTATAATTATATAATAAAAATGTCTTGGCGTTACATTTTTGATATTGAACTAATGCATTCCTCATCTAATATTTTTTTAATATATGAAGAATCTAAAGAAAATATGTCATTTTAGGGATGGGCTAGTAATAAATCAAATAATAATAATAATAATAATAATAATAATAATAATAATAATAATAATAATAATAATAATAATAATAATAATAATAATAATAATAATAAAGACAAAGTGGAAGCAGACTGCCCTGAATTGAATATTGTAATATCGAAAATATGTCATTTTGGGGATGGGTTGGTAATAAATCAACAAAGAAGAAGAAGAAGAAGAAGAAGGAGGTTGTCCTGAACTAAATATTGGAATATCGAAAATGAAATGCACATGAACAAGATGAAGACATATCATTAAGCTTTAAATGTTAGAAAAGAATCGCATCAATGAATAAGAAGTGGTTTACTCATATATATGTAGTGGTTATGTTGATTAATATGTTTCTAGTTAGTTGTGCCCAACCTAAACAACCATAAAATAAATATAGAGGCTCTGATCTAACTAACACTAAGGTCAGGTATGACAACAGCATTACAAGATATCAAGACGATTACCAAATCGAGTTTGTGATGCTTCTGAGTTAGAACACGACTGGAGTGCCAAAAGCATCCCGCCTTGTTCCAACACGGGATCGTGTAACACTCACACTCACCTGCAAAAACATAATATAATAGGTCTCATTGATAGGCCTTTTACGATGAGACAGACTTAGTCCCCCCCCCCCCCCCACAAACATTATAAATACCTCCTCCACCGGAGATATAGTAAGTAAACAAGTATAAAAGTTTATGTTTTACAAGATAGTACTCGCTCGATATCACCAATATTGGAGTTCTCTGTATTGAACCAGGCGAGGATGTGTATTGAACCAGGCGAGGATATGTCTTGAACTTCACATGAAAAGAATGTTCAACGTTATTCCCGGAGTTCCTCTTAGGGATACGCTTTTATTCCTAATTATCAAGGGCATGAGGGTGTGATTCCAAGCGGTAAGTATGAGTTCTTGTATACCATGTGTATTGCATGAACGTTGTTATTAATGGTTCATAGGGGAGACCGAAAAGGAGGACTACTTATAGTATGTTTTCCATAAAAAAAGTTGTTTCTCGAATCAAGTTTTATCATAGTAGTGGGACAAGAAAAAAATTTAACCTTTGGCCTTTATTCAAGTGGAGAGGGGACAAGGCCCTTGACAAAGGCTTGGCTTCGGTCTTTCTAGTGTTTTTTTTGGGTGTTCCTCTTCTCAATTGTAACACCCCAACTTTCACACAAAATTTTTTTAAAAAAAAAAACTTATATTACAAACTTTTAGTCATACAAACCACTTAATTTTTTTACAAACGGGGCATCACGAATTTGCATCATAACCATAGTTCAAACCTGTTTATTTTACACTTTATACAGCAGAAGCTACAGTTCCACACCTGACCCTTCTATCGCCCTTCTTGTTTACCTGAGTACATAGCATTTTAAAGAAAAATACGTGAGACATAACGTCTCGTGAGCATTATGGGTTTAGACCCAAAACAGTTTTTCTAATAATAACCTCATTTCACAGTTTCCAATATTTTATTTCCTATGAGCGCACCCATAGGTATTCCTTATTATGTGATGGTACATTCCTACTAGCGCACCCGTAGGTTTTATACGAGACGCACCCGTATAACTCCTTCCTCAATAGCATGAAACGGATTCATCTACCAAGGTATCAATTAGACAACTACATCGCGACGGGAGGTACCATCCCAGTAGTGTCTTTGACCACTCCTACCGCAGCAGGCCGTGATCTTTATCCGGATACTAAGCAACTCATCATCATGGGCCAATCACATTATTAGTTCACTGTATTTCTGATTCTCTTTCTGTACACATTATAAGCATATTTTTCATAAAATACTTTTAAAGCCATAAAACCACTTTGACTCCAAAACATTTTTGAATAAAACTCATTTTGCTATGTACTCAAAAATCCACATAATACTCACCTTAAGTCACCTAGGAGTTACTTAGCTTCGTGGACCCCTTTATCTTTCGCTTGGTTCACCGTATTTGAACCACCACCTATTTACACATTTAGTTCACATACTTGGTTAACACATATTTATGCATTACAACTGATTCCACAGTACTAAAGTCTAATAGTATATAGTTAAGGGTCATAACCAAGCTATAACCCTTAATAACTAGCTTCTTTTAATTTATAAACTTTCCCTAAAATACACGTATTTTGCTACAGTATCCTCGGGAGGTTGTATTCGGAATTTAAAAATTTTCCACGTAGTTTCACACCATTTTAAACCTATGTTCAAAGTTTCAGGTCAAACAGACAAGCCTAGCATCGAATTCATACTTCAAAATTTTAACAGAGAACAAGTTTGCTTCTGCCTTGACCACGCGTCGCGACCCAGGGCCTGGTCGCGTCGCGATCGCTGCTGGTACAGACCAGAATGTCCGATTTTTATGCTATAAAATCCCATTTTCTCTTGTTAAGCCCTTATTACGTGACTTAATCACTAGGAAATGTTCCAGGACCAAAACCCTTCATTTACTTCAAGTTTTAAACAATGAAATTGGTGATTCCAACCCATTTCTATAACTTCCCGTCTTTTACAATTTTGGTCCAAAAACCAAAATTACCAAATTATAATTGTTTCTACTGGTTTATTTTAATCAATATAACATCTGGAACTTATTATAAATCATTAAAATCAAGTTAATCACAAGAACTCACAATCTAGGGTTCTTGATCAAAATCTCAATTCCTTAACAATAGCAACCTACTTTCACATTCTTGGGTTATGTTGTTAAAACATCACTTATTTCAACCTGGAAATCACTTAAACATCATAGATTGTAACTGAAATTACAATTTCAGTTCATTCATTGAAACCCATCAAGAAAACCTAGGTTAGAACTTGAATTACTAACATTTTGATATAAGAATTCTTTCTCGATCTTCAATCTTTGCTTCTAATTCCTTGAATCTTCCAAAACCCTGCCCAAACTCTCGCTCTCTCCCGATGCTTCTGCAACTTCTGGAACCTATGGAGATTTTTCTCCTATTTATACCTCCACATTTTTTTCCATTTTACCCCCTTAAGTTCCACTTCTTGGATTTTTGCCACCATAACTAAACTTTTATTACAATAAGCTTTATATATCTTACATTATTACTCACAATACACAACATATCTTACATTATAGTGTTATGTGAAAGTGAAGATTTTTCACTTGGTTGGTGAGGTTGGTGAATGTCAAAGAAGAGTTGGTGAATCTTGGTAGGTAGCCTAATTTTTGTTTTGATTTCACATTACCTTCCAACATATATAAATAGCATCAATGGGTAAGTTAGAAGATGCACCACTTGAGCTCAAAACAAGAGTTATAAATTGTAATCTTGTGAGCATTAAGAAGATTTCTCTAGTTGTAGCCCGTGGACGTAGGATTTGCACCGAATCCGAACCACGTAAAAATCCTTGTGTTCTTCTTGCTTTATTTTCGTGAGTTTGTGTGTGTGATAGTGTATTTCCGCTGCGTGTACCCCTGTCCGATTCCTAACAATTGGTATCAGAGCTTCAGGTTTCGGAGGAGGTCTCGGTTTTAGAAATTAGAGTATGCTCTGTGGTTGCAGTTTTGTCTGATCTTCCACATCAGAAACTAATTTCTATTAATCGTATTAAAGGTATCTCGGTACTTTGAAGGGTACTGTTCTATCACACACGAGTACACTGAACGAACCGGTCAGGTCCGTGCCATTGTTGTGTCTGTTTCGTTGTCTCAATTTGTTTCTTGTTTGTCGTAATGGCTGAAGACAAGGTTGTAATCGATAAGTTCAACGGTTCTGACTTTAGCTGGTGGAAAATGCAATTAGAAGCATTGCTATGTCAGAAAGATTTGGACGTGGTACTTGGAGACAAACCGGAGAAAATGGAAAAAGCTGCTGAAGATGCATGGAACTCAAAGGATAAGAAAGCTAGGGCGGTTATTACATTGTCGTTGTCAAAGAGCGTTGCTTTCAACATCATGAAGGAAACCACGGCACATGGTATGATGGATGCTCTGACGAACATGTATGAAAAACCGTCGGCGGCTAACAAGGTGTTCTTGATTAGGGAATTGTTCACGACAAGGATGAATGAAGACAGCTCAGTTACGATTCACATTAACAATCTAAATTCAATTCTGTCCAGATTGTCATCTGTGGGAATTAAATTTGATAACGAGACTCAAGCTTCACTGCTACTAGCTTCACTACCTGATAGCTGGTCTGGAACAGTAACCGCTGTTACAAGTTCAGTGGGGACCAGTGGTATGACTTTTGAAGGGGTTAGAGATTTGGTTCTTGGCGAGGATGTCAGACGCAAGAATCAAGGTGGATCTTCTTCTTCTGAGTTATTAAATATCGAAAGAGGTAGAGAGAATAGCAGGAATAGTGGGAGCAGTGGGAGTCGGGGAAGAAGTTCATCTAGAACTTGGAAGAATGTGAAGTGCTGGAACTGCCAGGAGGTGGGACATGTTAAGAGTCAATGTCCAAAGAAAGAATTGAACATTGCTGGTGCTGAGGGTGTGTCTGAGGATGATGCACTAATACTAAGTATGGAAAGTTCTGTAGACTCTTGGGTCATGGATTCAGGGGATTCGTTTCACGCCATGGACAACGGAGAAACGATGGTGAATCTAAAAGAAGGAGATTTTGGAAAGGTATGGTCAGCAAATGACGAGATGCTTCAAGTAACGGGCATGAGAGATATTGATCTGGTTACTTCATTAGGAACTACATGGAACCTAAAGAATGTCAGGGTGATTCCGGAGCTGAAGAAGAAATTGATTTCTGTTGGTCAGCTGGATAAACAAGGACTGGAAGTAAGGTTTGGTGGTGGTAAATGGAGGGTGGTGAATGGTAATTCGATGATTGCTCAATGTATGAAGCGTGGGTCATTGTATATGGTTGAGGTACCTGCTGAGGGAAGTATGACCGTCCCCATTAAGCATGACAAAATCTGGTTCGCTAAATCTAGTGCTAAGAGAGTTCATTTTGCAAACATGAATTCTGGAGCCAAGGGGATGTTAACTGAACGAGTCGGAAAGTCTAAACCATTCAGGGGATTTTGTGACAGTGGGAGCTCAGTTACAGTTACAAAGAGCCGTTGGGTTTTGAAGACTAAGACTGAAAAATTCTCTCCTGTTGGAAGTTTGCAAAGTTTGGAGAGTGTTAGTGGTCCTCGGTGTATCTCTGGAGTTGGTGGAGTGTCCAAACCGGTTGAGACAGAGGATGAGTCGGTGGTGGGATTAGCCACGGCTGAGTTGGAGCTAGTGGGAGCTTCAACTGGCCCTTCTAGTACTTGAAGATGAGGGGTGGCTGCAATTAGAGAAATTAGACTAAGTTTAGCTTGTTCTTGGGAGCTGGAGGCTTGGAAGACTTGGTTGTTTTAAGATTACTGGAGTTGGATGACAGTAGAGAAAGACTATGTTGTTCAAAATCTTCAAGTGGGAGATTGTTATGTGAAAGTGAAGATTTTTCACTTGGTTGGTGAGGTTGGTGAATGTCAAAGAATAGTTGGTGAATCTTGTTAGGTAGCCTAATTTTTGTTTTGATTTCACATTACCTTCCAACATATATAAATAGCATCAATGGGTAAGTTAGAAGATGCACCACTTGAGCTCAAAACAAGAGTTATAAATTGTAATCTTGTGAGTATTAATAAGATTTCTCTAGTTGTAGCCCGTGGACGTAGGATTTGCACCGAATCCGAACCACGTAAAAATCCTTGTGTTCTTCTTGCTTTATTTTCGTGAGTTTGTGTGTGTGATAGTGTATTTCCGCTGCGTGTACCCCTGTCCGATTCCTAACATATAGTCCAAAATATGGCAAATGACTAATTTGCCCCTTTTTCATAGTTTTACTATTACACATAATTATTCTATATTTTATTACAAATTTCTACGTGTTCTTACAACCTCCCCCTTAAGAGGATTCCGTCCTCGGAATCTTCTCATAGTTCGTAAAATCGGGGTATCTTTTCTTCATGTCTTCTAAAGTCTCCCAAGTTAAGTCTGAACCCGATGTGTGCTTCCATTTGACTAAGACTAAGTCAATTTCCTTATTTCTCAACTTCTTGGTTCTCACTTCCAACATTACTTCTGGTTCTTCTATAAGCTTATTCGGGGCCTCTACTTTTAAGTCTTCCAACGGAACAATAAGCTCACTTTTTCCAAAGTACCTTTTCAGGTAACATACATGGAATGTATCATGTATACCACTCAGTTCATGTGGTAATTCTAACTTGAAAGCTTGTTCACCAATTTTTCTTAAGATCTTGAAAGGTCCAATATATCTTGGACTCAATTTACCCCTCTTTCCGAATCTTACCACACCTTTCCATGGTGATACTTTGAGCATCACTAGATCACCTTCTTTTAAATCGTAAGGTCTTTTTTTCAAATCTGCATAACTCTTCTGCCTATCTTGAGCGGCTTTCATATTAGCTTGAATTATTTTGATCTTTTCGTTTGTTATCCTTACAATTTCCGGCCCAGTTATTTTAGTCTCCCCCGCTTCCAACCAACACAAAGGGGTTCTACACTTTCTGCCATATAGAGCTTCGAATGGTGGCATTCCAATACTGGAATGATAACTGTTGTTATAAGAAAACTCTACCAATGGCAAGTGTTCGTCCCAATTTCCACCAAAATCCAAAACACACGATCGTAGCATATCTTCTACGGTCTGAATGGTTCGTTCACTTTGCCCATCTGTCTGGGGATGATAAGCTGTACTCATTTTAATTTTTGTCCACATTCGTTCATGTAGTGCCTCCCACAATTTTGAGGTAAATCGTGGGTCTCTATCAGACACAATTGACAAGGGAGCTCCATGAAGTCTTATAACTTCATCCATGTATATATGTGCCAATGCTTCCAACTGTGTAGTTTCTTTAATTGCCAAAAACATTGCACTCTTGGTCAAGTGGTCAACAATGACCCATATACAATTATGACTTCTTCTAGTTCTTGGCAACCCAACTATGAAATCCATGGTTATGTCTTCCCATTTCCCCGCTGGAATTTGCAGTGGTTGAGTATTTCCATACGGGGCTTGGTGTTCCGCCTTCACCTGTGCACAAGTTGCACATTTGGAAATATACTTGACTATTCTTTTCTTCATTCCCGGCCACCAATACTGTTCTTTGAGATCCCTATAAGTTTTCGTACTTCCTGGATGAATGGAATACTTTGACTTATGGGATTCTTCTAGAATCAACTTTCTGATTCCACCAGCTTTTGGTACCCATACGCGGTTTCTGACTGTCTTCAATCCCTGAGTATTTTGTCCAAACACCAAATCCTTTCCCAGCTTTTCCTTCTTTAAGTCACCTCTTTCCAATACTTACTTTTGCGCGTCTTTAATTCTTTCTATTAGACTTGATTTCAGTTCCATCTGCATCAACCTTTCTTGACTTTTCTTTTCGTGAAATTTTCTGCTTAAAGCGTCCGCTACCACATTTGCTTTCCCAGGGTGGTAAGCGATTTAACAGTCATAATCATTTATCAGTTCCAGCCACCTACTTTGCCTCATATTAAGTTCCTTCTGTGAGAATACATAATGCAGGCTTTTGTGATCTGTGTACAGGGTACACTTTGTTCCGTATAGGTAATGCCTCCAGATTTTTAATGCAAACACAATTGCTGCCAGTTCCAAATCGTGCGTTGCATATCTTGTTTCTGGTTCTTTTAATTGGCGAGAAGCGTACGCTATCACTTTCCCCCGCTGCATTAGTACGCAACCCAATCTTCTGTTCGAGGCATCACTATACACCACGAAGTCTTCAGTTCCCTCCGGCAGGGTAAGAACCGGCGCATCACATAACTTCTCTTTCAATGTTTCAAACGCCTTCTCCTGTTCCGCCCCCCATTCAAATTTTACCCCTTTTCTTGTTAACTTCGTAAGAGGTACTGCAATTCGAGAAAAATCTTGGATGAATCGTCGGTAGTACCCGGCGAGTCCAAGAAAACTTCTCACTTCTGTCGGGGTTTTTGGAATCTCCCATTTCATCACTGCTTCCACCTTTGTTTGATCTACTTTAATGCCTTGGATTGAGACAACGTGTCCAAGTAATTGCACCTCTCTCAGCCAAAATTCGCACTTCGAAAATTTCGCGTATAACTTCTCTTTCCTTAAAACTTCCAGTACCGTCCTCAGATGACTCTTGTGTTCTTCTGCATTCTTCGAGTAGATAAGGATGTCATCAATAAATACGATAACAAACCTATCAAGGAATGGTTTGCACACCCTATTCATCAAATCCATGAAAATTGTCGGGGCATTCGTCAAACCAAAAGGCATGACCAGAAATTCATAATGCCCATATCGAGTGCGGAAAGCAGTCTTCTCAATATCTTCGTTTCTTACGCGTACCTGATGGTAACCAGATCGAAGGTCAATCTTAGAGAAATAGTCAGCACCTTGCAATTGGTCAAACAGGTCGTCTATGCGTGGTAACGGGTAACGATTTTTAATGGTAATTTTGTTGAGCTCGCGATAGTCAATGCACATTCGCATCGAACCATCCTTCTTTTTGACAAACAGCACCGGTGCACCCCAAGGTGACGAACTAGGACGTATGAAGCCTTTATCAAGCAATTCCTGTAATTGTGACATCAACTCCCGCATTTCGGTCGAGGCTAAACGGTATGGAGCACGGGCGATAGGAGAAGCTCCGGGTACAAGATCAATTCGGAATTCTACTTGTCTCTCAGGTGGCAAACCGGGTAGATCGTCTGGAAATACCTCAGGGTATTCTCTCACCACATCAATGTCATTTACTGTTTTCTTTGCTTTATCTTCCACTATCACATACGCTAGAAAGGATGAGCATCCTTTCACCAAACATCTTCTAACTTTCGCTGCACTAATCAAACTTGACATCCTTTTGGGTTTTTCACAATAAACATACACTTTGCTACCATCCGGAATTTTCACCGACACTATCTTCTTTCCACATGCAATTTTCGCATCGTTGGCCCCAAGCCAATCCATACCAATGACAACATCAAAAGTCTTCACTCCTATCGGAAGAAGATTCAACGAGAATTTCTTATCATCTATGCTGAGTTCACAGCCGCGATACACGTGTTTTATCTCCACCTTCTTACCACTTGCCAATTCGACCTCACATACATAATCTAATGGTTCTAACGGCACGTTGAATTTTAGACCAAACTCATGAGACACAAACGAACACGTAGCACCAAAATCAAATAATACGTAAGCAGGCATCTGATTAATTAGTAAGGTACCTGAGACCACGTCTTGTGTCTCTTTTGCTTCTTCCCGTGTAAGCTGGAAGGCGCGAGTCTTTACTTTTTGGGGTTCCGTCTTCTTCTGTGCAGTTGACACCATGGTTTCACCACCTTTCCTCGGGCAATCGTAGCTGTAGTGTCCCTTTTCATGACAAGTAAAACATTCGACTTCGCTAAGTTTCGGGTAGGTACACTCTCTAGCCTTGTGACCAACTCTTCCACAGTTAAAGCATGCTGTGCTTCCCATCTTGCATTCGCCCGTATGCTCTTTTCCACACTTATCACACGTCTTCCGACTACCCTGTTTACACCACCGACTTCCCCTTCTTATTCCAACTACTACTCCCGCCACTGAATTTACGTTTATCCCTAGAAACTTGCCTCTCCATTGTTCTCCTCTTCCACACATCCTCCACATTCCTTGCTGCTACAAATGCTTCATCCATTGTTTCCGCCCGTTTCACTTCCAATTCATACTCCCAAGGTAGGCCTTTCACGTAACGGTTGATTCGTGCCCGCTCCGTAGTGTAAATGTTGCCTACAAATGGTAGCATATCGCTAAGCTTCTTAGTGTACTCAGCAATAGTCAAACTACTCTTCTTTAAAGTAAGAAATTCGTCTTCAAGTTTTTCTATGTCCCGAAGGGGACAATATTTGTTCTTCAAGCGAGTGGTAAATTCGGTCCACGACCATTTATAAATTACATCCTTTCCAATCAACTCGTATAAAGTATTCCACCAAACCAGCGCATCGTCTTTCAGCATTCGTGAGGCATAATAAACTTTATCTTTCTCATGACATTTGCTGACCTCCAGTACTTGCTCCGTCTCCCGTATCCATAGCATCGTAACTTTGGGCTCAAAGCTACCATAGTATTTTGTTGGTTTACATGCCAGGAAGGTTTTGAAGGAACATCTCTTTTTGTCTTCTGTCCCCACACTATCTTCTTCTGTAAGGGAATCTCCATTGGTAGGTCTCCAAGAGACATCATCAGTAGAAGGATTAGGACGTGGGTCTCCCAGCCGTGTATTCAGCATTTGGCGCATATCTTCCCTCATTTTTGTTTTTAAATTGCTAATGAGGTTTTGTATAGCCTCCAAAGTCACAGGTGGAGGTTGCGGTATTGGGTTTGGCATATCACCCATATTCTCCGCATCGTTGACGGGAATACTCCCACGAGATGGAGTATGACTGGCTACCCGTCCCTCACTTGAAAGGCTATGATCACCGCTCTCCATTTACTATATAAAAATAATAAAACTCACGTTTGTTACTTCTCATAAATATGTTTATCAATATATTCAAAAGCGGTAGCATGTGATCTTCCTATGGAACTTGTGTTCCCAAGTATCTCTCTACTAATTTCCACAACCAAATTCCTCAGCCCCCCCCCCCCCCCCCGGTGACTTCACCATTTCCAAAGCATATCCTGTGGTTACAATAATACGGGCCCAATATTATTTTAACCACCTATATACTTTGGCTCTAGTGTCATCACAAGACCCCCCTGATTCATCGGTTTCTGTGGATTCCAACGTTGTAAATTACCGACTCTACCCCGTTAGTTAGTACCTAGTACTACTACTTTACTTACTATTAATCCAATAGTTTAAGCCTAGGATGGTTACCCAACCTAATTCGCTTAAACCATGGCTCTGATACCAAATTGTAACACCCCAACTTTCACACAAATTTTTTTTAAAAAAAAAACTTATATTACAAACTTTTAGTCATACAAACCACTTAATTTTTTTACAAACGGAGCATCACGAATTTGCATCATAACCATAGTTCAAACCTATTTATTTTACACTTTATACAGCAGAAGCTACAGTTCCACACCTGACCCTTCTATCACCCTTCTTGTTTACCTGAGTACATAGCATTTTAAAGAAAAATACGTGAGACATAACGTCTCGTGAGCATTATGAGTTTAGACCCAAAACAGTTTTTCTAATAATAACCTCATTTCACAGTTTCCAATATTTTATTTCCTATGAGCGCACCCATAGGTATTCCTTATTATGTGATGGTACATTCCTACGAGCGCACCCGTAGGTTTTATACGAGACGCACCCATATAACTCCTTCCTCAATAGCATGAAACGGATTCATCTACCAAGGTATCAATTAGACAACTACTTCGCGACAGGAGGTACCATCCCAATAGTGTCTTTGACCACCCCTACCGCAGCAGGCCGTGATCTTTATCCGGATACTAAGCAACTCATCATCATGGGCCAATCACATTATTAGTTCACTGTATTTCTGATTCTCTTTCTATACACATTATAAGCATATTTTTCATAAAATACTTTTAAAGCCATAAAACCACTTTGACTCCAAAACATTTTTGAATAAAACTCATTTTGCTATGTACTCAAAAATCCACATAATACTCACCTTAAGTCACCTAGGAGTTACTTAGCTTCGTGGACCCCTTTATCTTTCGCTTGGTTCACCGTATTTGAACCACCACCTATTTACACATTTAGTTCACATACTTGGTTAACACATATTTATGCATTACAACTGATTCCACAGTACTAAAGTCTAATAGTATATAGTTAAGGGTCATAACCAAGCTATAACCCTTAATAACTAGCTTCTTTTAATTTATAAACTTTCCCTAAAATACACGTATTTTGCTACAGTATCCTCGGGAGGTCGTATTCGGAATTTAAAAATTTTCCACGTAGTTTCACACCATTTTAAACCTATGTTCAAAGTTTCAGGTCAAACAGACAAGCCTAGCATCGAATTCATACTTCAAAATTTTAACAGAGAACAAGTTTGCTTCTGCCTCGACCATGCGTCGCGACCCAGGGCCTGGTCGCGTCGCGATCGCTGCTGGTACAGACCAGAATGTCCGATTTTTGTGCTATAAAATCTCATTTTCTCTTGTTAAGCCCTTATTACGTGACTTAATCACTAGGAAATGTTCCAGGACCAAAACCCTTCATTTACTTCAAGTTTTAAACAATGGAATTGGTGATTCCAACCCATTTCTATAACTTCCCGTCTTTTACAATTTTGGTCCAAAAACCAAAATTACCAAATTATAATTGTTTCTACTGGTTTATTTCAATCAATATAACATCTGAAACTTATTATAAATCATTAAAATCAAGTTAATCACAAGAACTCACAATCTAGGGTTCTTGATCAAAATCTCAATTCCTTAACAATAGCAACCTACTTTCACATTCTTGGGTTATGTTCTTAAAACATCACTTATTTCAACCTGGAAATCACTTAAACATCATAGATTGTAACTGAAATTACAATTTCAGTTCATTCATTGAAACCCATCAAGAAAATCTAGGTTAGAACTTGAATTACTAACATTTTGATATAAGAATTCTTTCTCGATCTTCAATCTTTGCTTCTAATTCCTTGAATCTTCCAAAACCCTGCCCAAACTCTCGCTCTCTCCCGATGCTTCTGCAACTTCTGGAACCTATGGAGATTTTTCTCCTATTTATACCTCCACATTTTTTTCCATTTTACCCCCTTAAGTTCCACTTCTTGGATTTTTGCCACCATAACTAAACTTTTATTACAATAAGCTTTATATATCTTACATTATTACTCACAATACACAACATATCTTACATTATAGTCCAAAATATGGCAAATGACTAATTTGCCTCTTTTTCATAGTTTTACTATTACACATAATTATTCTATATTTTATTACAAATTTCTACGGGTTCTTACATCAATGCTTTGGTTGGAAGAGTAGTTTAACTTTCTTTGGACTTGCGAGCTAGTCATGAGTGGTATCCTAGTTGTTTCTCTTTTGTTAAAACCAAGATTTTGTTTAGAAATTTATAAATAACAGTGTCATTCTAAAGTCTTCATTTACGTGAGTGTGGCTTAGGATTACGCTCTGACGCCAAGTGACGGTGCTTCACTCAAGAGTGTTATATCTTATATCCTATTTAAAATATATTCGTGTACAATTCGATTGTGCCGATGTCGGTCATTGGTTTCCATTTCATTCTTATTAAAATACCCTGAGCTTTTACATTAAGATATTTCGTATCACGTAATTGTCGCATCAACTACACAAAAGGCTTAACAAATCTCCATTATAGAAAAAAAAAAAAATTAACGGTTAACAAATATTCATTGTAGCAAAAAAAGAAAGGGCAAAACTTATTTACGAGTCCTATCAATATAATACATAAAGTAATGAGTCATGTATTATTAGAAATGTAAAAAGAAGTTTATCTATTGAGTTTGTAAAATTATAGACAGTGAACAAGAACTTTCAAATAAAAAAAGGTTTTTCAGTAGTTTTTTAATTTTATATTAGTTTATTTAATTCGAAAAACTCTTGAAAAGCTTGATGTCAACTTGCCATATTACGTGCCAATTCAATTGTGTCATAATGACGATTGTACGATCAATGTGAACACTGTTAAGGCTGCACGGAGTGGAAGCATTTTTGCCGGAGGCATCCGACGTGGAGCCTTTTTGCCGGCGGCAACACCGCCCCCCAGGTGCGGCATCGATCAGCGGCAAGAGAGGAGCGGCATGCCTTTGCCGTTTCTCTCTCTTTGGAATATGTCGGGAATCTTCAGGCTTTGACCGTTGAACGGTCCATATTTTTAAAAAAAAAAAAAAATTTGTTTTTTTTTTTAACTCAATACCATGTCTATATATATACATACACTTATTCAGATTTTTTACCCACACTTGACTGAGATCAAACTAATTTCAAAAAATGGCTTCCAACAATCCCTCCAACAATCCGCAAAACAACCCAAACATTTTTGGGTACGATCCGTCGTCTCCGCCACCGTATCGTCCACAATTCGAGGGTCCGATGTATTCGCCAAACCCGATGTTGAGCGGTTCACCATTTTATCCGCAATACGGGATAATACCACAACAACTTTTTCAACAAAGCTTCAATCCGTTTCCACAATCGTCATCGGCCAACTTCAATTTCCAACAAACCCGAAGCCCACCCGAGCAAGCACCAATACAAACCGATCCCGAGCCCGAGGAGCCGCAAAACGAGAATGCGGTGGAAAATTCGGATTCGTCATCCGAAGCGGAGGAGCCCCAACCTACGCAAAGAAGAGGACGGGCCGCAAGTACAAAGTGGACGGTTCAAGAAGAGACGGAGTTAGCCCGTGCATGGGTCGATGTGTCCGAGGATCCAAAAACGGGCAAAAATCAACAACGTGATCGGTTTTGGTTTCGAGTGACGAGGCGTTTCCGCAAAGGCATGAAGAAAGGGAACTCTTACCGCAACAAAGATCAATGCAACACGAAGTGGAACAACATGAACAAATGTGTTATGGCTTTCAACGCCATTTACATTAATTTGGTGAATCAATGGAGGAGTGGAGAAAGCGAGTCGAGTATTTTGGAGAAAGCCAACTACATGTACCGAGACGACAACGTCAAGCCGTTTAAATTTCCACACGCTTGGAATGTTGTTCGTCATAGCCAAAAATGGGAACAAGTCTTTAAGTTGGAATTTGGTGGTGGTTCGAGCTCCAAAAGAAGCAAAACATTGGAGTCGGGCTCATTTCACGTTTCTTCGGATGGTCATATTGGCGTCAACCTTAACGATGACGTTGATGAAGTTGAAGAAGTGGAACCATCACCGCCTCCACGTCCGATGGGTCGGGATCGGGCAAAAAGAAAAGGGAAGGCGACCTCATCCACTTCTTCCGCGGGTTCTCGGATGGAACAATATGAAGAAATGCGCGACGAGTTTAGAGGTTTGCGCACGTCGTTGGACAATCAATGGCAAGAAAACACCCGGCTAGCGGAAATGCAAATGTTTTTGCAAGACGTTAGTCACCTAAAAGGGGCGCATTACGAATCCGCGATGGCGCTCAAAGACCAAATCCGCAAGAAATATAATTTGTAGTTTTTTTTTCAAGTAGCGACGTCTTTATTTTGTTTTAAATTTCGAACTTTTAATTTCGTAGGATTTTATGTTATTTGTCTTTTTATTTTAATGAAATGGTATTTGGTGTGTTTTATTTTAATTTAAAATATGTAATGTTTTATTTTTTATTTAAAATATGATTTTTTTAAATTAAAAAAAAATATGTTGCCAACGTTCCACCCCTTGAGTGCCACAACAAAACTGGTGTTGCCAACAAAGTCTACGTGGCGCCTACGTGGCATGCTTGCCTCCCAAATGTTGGAGGCACCACTCCCTTCAGCCTAAGAAATAAATTTTGCAATTTGACTTTATAAATTTCGTGTCGCAAGATCAAGAGCGAAGATGTGAATGAGAAATTGTGTTTTTTTTGAAGAGTCAGAAAAAAAATCTAAGAAAAAATAAGAAACATCAAATTTGTTTAAAAAAATATTATTTAAGTGATATAAGTTTAAAAAATATATTATTAGACTATTGTTTTTATATACATTATTCCATCAAAGTATATATTTTATTTTAAAAAATATCATTGAACTATTGTCTTTGTATATATAATAATATTATTGAGCCATTAAGTTATCTTTAAATAGAAAAGTGTACTTCAATAATGTAATATGTATAAAAAAAATAGTTAAATGATCATTTTTTAAACTTATAAATCTTCAATAGCTTTGTTTTTAAACAAATTCAATAAAGTGGTTTACTCTTAATAATAATAATAATGGGTGATGTCACAAAAACCATAATATTTTGAGGTGCCCTTTGTATTAGCCCAGAACATTGATTTTTGTTTCCCATTTGTCATTAAAGGTAACAGTTGATTCTATTTTTGTTACGTTAACGTAATGTCACAGATTTCTAGGTAAAAAGTCAATAGTGTAAAACTTAGTTTTTTTATGAAATATATGTTACAACTTAGTGGTTTTTGAGGAAATAAAATGCAGCCCTGACTTAGGGGGTGTTCAAAATGTGTGACTACACAAGGCTCATGTCATTTAATAATACTTGTAAAAGATTTACGTTTAAAATATTAGGGACAAAAAATCCATCAGTAATCCTTCAATAACTTGTTACTAATCATTAGTGACGGAATATTTCTATTGCCAAAAGTGTTATGTCAGAGGACTTATTTGTCGCTAATTCTTTGTAAAAATCCATCTCTGATACCTCATAAAATTATGTCGCTGATCCCTTGCAAATTCCGTCTTAAAAAAGTTTTATTGAGAGCCTCTTTTTTACTATTCGCACAGTCTTCAAAATCAATGGACCATGGTTTTACAAAATAGATGACAAAACTTAATGACTTTTACGGAATAAATGACAAAATTTAGTGACTTTTACGAAATAGATGACAAGCTAATTTAGTTGTTGTTTCCATAAAAATCATTATGTTTTACCCTCTATTTTGTAAAAAATCATAACATTTTATTTCTATAAAATCACTAAATTTTAACATATATTTCGTAAAAATTACTAAATTTAAAACCTTTAAACTTTTTATCTTGAAAATCTGTAATATGATGTTAAAATGACAAAAACATAGTCGGTGGTCACCTTTAATCAGTTAATGATAAATAATAAAAAAACAAAAATTAATATTATATCAAATGTAACTCAAAATATTATGATTAATAACCCTAATAATAATAACTAAATTTTGTTTTTACGTTTTCTTGATAGAAAAGTAAACAGAAAACAAATGCTCAAGAAAAGAGTTCTGTCTCCAACATCAAGAGCAAGAAGCGGCTTCGTTTTCTCTCACAACGCACATATTCACGTAATAACAACGACTTTGATCTGAAATCCCATCATCCTAATCATGCCGAAGGAGCAAGCAAACTGGTCGCCTTACGACAACAATGGAGGGTATTCTCATTATGCCCTAAATTATCTCGCTTTCTCCCTTTCTCTCCATACATGTCAATGTCTAATTTTCCCTCTTTGCTAATTGTCTATGTAAACGTACAGAACTTGTGTGGCGATTGCCGGTGCGGATTACTGTGTGATTGCAGCGGATACTCGGATGTCCACTGGTTACAGTATTCTCACCCGAGACTACTCCAAAATCTGTAAATTGTATGACCATTTTCGTTCCAATTTTCTGTTAATTAACTAATCGTCTTAACCTCACTTGTCATTTGAGTTTCATTTCCACTGATATGTTGAATTTCTAAAAAACTTGTCTCGAATAACTGATAATCCGTAGTAATTTAGTCCACCTTTAGGGTTTAGGGTTATCATGTATTTACACATTCGGCAATTTTCAGAGCGGACAAAAGCATCATGGCTTCTTCAGGATTTCAAGCGGATGTGAAAGCATTGCAGAAGGTCCTGGCTTCTAGACACTCGGTAAGTACTGTACAGATAAAGTACTGAATAAATATTCCATCAAATCATAAGGAAACTTATTTACAATCTACAACAGATCTATCAGCATCAACACAACAAGCAGATGAGTTGTCCTGCAATGGCTCAGCTTTTATCAAACACCCTCTACTACAAACGCTTCTTTCCATACTACGCCTTCAATGTTTTAGGTGGACTTGATAGTGAAGGAAAGGGTTGTGTGTTCACATACGATGCTGTTGGATCATATGAAAGAGTTGGGTACAGTGCACAAGGTTCAGGTGCCACACTCATCACTCCATTTTTGGACAACCAACTTAAATCCCCGAGCCCTCTTCTGTTACCAGCAAAGGTTTGGGTCGAGTTTTTCATTCTTCTTTTGGAGTTATATAAGTTTATGTGTTGTTTAGTGTTTATGATGGTTGTTTTTTACAGGATGCTGTCACGCCACTTTCTGAAAGTGAAGCCATTGATTTGGTGAAAACTTGTTTTGCATCCGCAACCGAAAGAGATATATACACAGTAAGTTTCTATGTCATTTGGCCCTATATCTGGTCCCCATCTTAAATAGTATCATGGTTTTTCTATCCTAAAGATTTTATTTCATATGTATACAGGGAGACAAGGTCGAAATTGTAATTTTAAATGGTGATGGTATCCGTCATGAATACGAGGAACTTCGCAAAGATTAGTTTTTTTCTGAAACAAAAGTTACAACTTTACGGATGTGAGGCTCTTGTGATCATGTTATATGTGGTTTTATACCCGAGTTCTTGTAATTTACTCTTGATGTTAAATGTTTTTAGTTTGCAATCACATAAAACTTGTGTTCTTGGCTTTTTCCCTTCTTGCCTTTCTTGAAAAGTAAACCGTTTTTTTTTTTTTCTGGTCTTTAAGGTGCAAGTATTCATGTTCAGTTAAGTGTCAGTTTCAAGAAAATGGATAATTCTGTCTTTGCTATGTTCTAGATGGCATTTTGTAGTTTTGCCTAAATAATATCAGTATTGGCCTGATTGATAATTTCCGTATAAATGTTTTGCTATTTGTTGAAAGAGCATTTGACTTTTTGATTTGGAAAAGTATTCCCCTATCAATACGAATTGCGAATACAGTTTCTTGAACTTGACACTTTGACAGCATTGTGTTTGCTCGTGGGCCAGACCTAAGGCATCTAATCTGGTCAAAGGTGGTCCAACAAAAGCCCAATCCATGGTTTGGAAAGAGACGGTGGGTCCAGCCCTGCTAAGGTCCATCTAGTACGAATTTTTGGATAAAATATACGTGATTTCAAGTATTATATGGGGTAAATTTAAAAAAAAAACATTAAGTTTTTACAAAAGTTTGATTCTAACATTATGTTTTTTTTTTTTAATACATTAAGTTTTCAAAAAAAAAAAATATGATTTTAATACTATATTTTTCAATTTGTTTAAATGTTGACTATTTGATCGGTCAACCTGGTTATCAGTTGATGTGGTATTGTAGTGCGTTAGTCTATGATGATGTGGTGACATGGCGTGATAATATGGCACTTTCTGATGACATTGCTTTCTAAGTGTCAAAGTTGGAAAAAAATGCAGTGACTTAATTGAAAAAAAAAAATATAATGTCAAAATCGAACTTTTGTGAAAACTTAATGTCTTGTATGCAGCATGTCCTTTTTTGTATTTTTTTTCTAGTTATAACTCTATTATATACATTATTGAATGGCAATTAATAAATTTATATTACAAAAAGAAAAACTTTTTGTTTTTTTTTTCTAGTTATAACTCTATTATATACATTATTGAATGGCAATTAATAAAATTATATTACAAAAAGAAAAACTTTTAAACAAAAGGATGATAAATAATATGCTTAGTTATTTATAGAATACAAAATTGTTTGTATTAAATTCGTGAATTATTTTATTAATTTGTGTCATTACAAATTAGGTAAATAAAGATGGTTATCTTGTAAGTTTTCATTTAAGTTTCCACGATGAAATGGAAATACATGAAAAATTCAAGAAGAAAAATAATGGCTTGGAAGACTAAGAAAATCAGTGTATGAAAGATAGAAAGAAGAATAAGAAGGAACATCATTTTCTTTTGGGAGAAGACGTATTCTATCAAGATAGAAATAAGGATATGAAGAAGTCTCCTTTTCTTTTGGAAGAAAATGTAAAGATAGAACAAAGAGAAAGATAGAAAGAAAGAAAAAAAAAAAAAAAAAAAAAAAAAAAAGAGGAGTCCTTTTCTTTTGGAAAAAACGTACCATAGTAATATATCTAGTAAGGCTGTTAGTTAGAATAGTCTATATCATATGATACATACAAGTATAACGTAAGATTGACATGAGCTTTTTTTTTTTAATTATTATTATTCTATTATTTAAAAACCGTCATTTTTTTTTTGTACATTACGTGCTTTTATTTTTCCTTTGTTACATCCACAATTTGAGACACGCGGATCTTCTCTTGGATCCGAATTTTTGGTCGGTTTTCTTTGGCTTCCGGATCTTATTTTCATTATATATAAATGACAACAAAGTAAGATTGGCAAGTAATTACCTTTTAAAATAATTATTATAAATAATTTTAACTGGTCTATAGCTTTAAGATACGATCTTTTCTCATTTAAACCCAAATCATGTCTAATGCGCTTGGATGCGTAAATGTGCACCTGAGGATGCCCTCGAAGTCGCATGCTTCAATGCGTATTGTGAAGCCTCAAATGTGCTTTTTTAAACCAAGACTATACTTCATTATGTGACACGCTTTACAAAAATTCATCTTAGTGAGGCATACTAAGGGTGATCTTACTACTAGATACTTGAGCTTAAAGATATATACTTTTACCAAGTTTTGATTGGATGTATACGCGTTAATTAAATAACCATGATATAATATTAATAAAAATAAGAATGATTTCATCTAAAAACAAAACAAAAATAATGGTTTTATATGGAATGTGATACTAAAACAAAACACAAAATCACATACAAACTAAATAATAAACATATCGAGAAATCATTGAAATCATTGAAATCAAGCAAATATAATCTTTTAAAGTGACCGTATAAGTGATAACAACCATGCTTGCAAATATATGATATATATGTATGTATATACCAACATTAAGCATCATAATTAGGGATGTACAAATGGTCTTTGGAACCGAGCTTAAGCCCATGAACCGAGAAACCGGACCCGACATAAGAAACCGAACATGTAACTCGATCGGTACTCGGTCCATATATTTTTCGTAACTCGGTCTTGGTCCGTCTCGGTCTTTGTCCATCGGTTTACTCGAGTATTGGGTATAAAACCCGACCGGAATTTTAAAAGTTAGATTTTCTTTTTGATATACATTTCCATATTACGACATGATTGATTCTTCTCGATCCCAAGACCAAACCCGGACCCAAGTGTATTTTCTCGGTACTTCTCGGTCTCAAGACCAAACTCGGACCCAAATGTATATGCTCGGTCCCGGTCGAATAATACCCGACCTAACCCATACACGAATCAAGGACCAAGTGTTATCCTTTGCTCGGTACTCGGTTTCCGTGTTTACCTTTTCTCAGTCTCGGTCTGGGTCGGGTCGGTCTGAGTACCATGCTCACCCCTAATCATCATGCTTTCTCATCAAGGTTATTAATAAACCTGGACACATAATTATTTACCATAAAACAAATCATTTGCATATATTAGTGTTAGTTGTAACCATGAACATGTTATGACGGTTTATTATATACATATATTTTTATATTTTAATAGGACAAATTACACAAAAAACACTAAGTTTTCATAAATGTCTAATTTTGATAGTGTGTTTTTTCAATTAAGTCATTATATTTTTTACAAGTTTAACACCTAGAAAGTGATGTCACCATATAGTCCCAAATCATCATGTCGTGTTAGTGTCACGTCATCATAGACCGACATATTACCATCCCACGTCAGTTGACAATCGGGTTGACCAGTCAAATGATCAACATTGAAACAAATGGAAAATGTAGTGTCAAAATCGGTTTTTTTTTAAACTTAGTGTCTTAATTTGAAAAAAAAATAACGTAAAAACAAACTTTTATGAAAACTTAGTGACTCTTATGAAATTTGCCATATTATATATTATATATTGTAAATAGAGCTAGAAATTTCAATCCGAACCTGTCAATCCAACCCAATAATTAACAGGATGTGTTGAGTTTTTCAACTCATTTAAATAAATGAGTCAACTTATCTAACTCATTTAATTAAATGAGTTGGGTTAGGGTTAAAACTCTTAACCCGATTTCAACCCGTCATACCATTTACAAATTTAAACTATTTTTAATTTATATTTATTTAGTATCATGATTTAATTGATTGTTATATTTTAATTGTTTTTATTTACCAAAAAACACAGGTTTGTAAATAATAAGATTAGGCTAGACAAATACACAAGTTGAAAATCATATTGAAAGTAGAAGTCGAGTTGGTGAAAGTGAAAATCAAGTTGTATAAGATTTAGAAATTAAACTTTTATAATGTTTTGTCAAACACTTGATTTTGTTTGTGTTATGAACTTATGATTGTATAATTTTCAAACTTTGAACAATTATTAGAGTTTTTAAGTTTTATATAATATCAATCGAATGATTATTTGATTTTTAAGTTTTCTTTTGGAAATTTAAATTGATCAACCAATTTAATAAACATATTGGATTGAGAAGAATAATAAACAAGTTAACTTGATTTCAACTCATTTGGTATACAGGTTGGGTCCAATTTCTCAAACCGTTTAAATTGGATTGAGTAGAGATTTTCAATCCGTTTAATTCAACCCAAAACTGACCCAACCCAACCCATCGTCGCCCTTAATTGTAAATTTATTACAAGAATTTTAACATTTGATTCATCCATTACTTTAAAATTTATAAGAAATCGAGTATCACAAATATTGATTTTGAGATACAGTTTTCAAATATTGATAATCGAGTCTTTGTTTAATTACAAGCATTGCAATTGACCTTTGAAATATAGTTTTTAACTTATGATGAGTTTTTTCTTTTTCCTTTTATTGAATTTAAATATGATTTTCAAGTATATGCTACATATGGGTGAAAAAAAAAAAGCCTAAAAACTGAAACCCCCAATTCAGACCAGGTCCAATTAATAACCGATCCAACTGAAGCCTTGTCAAAACTCAAAAGTCGTCTTCAGAAGCCCATCCCTTCTTCTCTAACGCCAGCCGCAATTCCTACCAACATAAACAAAAACAAAAAATTACCTTAAAATCACGTAATTGCTTCTTTATGCACTTGCAGAAAATATTCCAACAATCAATTCTGTGAAAGTACCTTCAAAACGATGTTTACAAAACTGTTACACTATTAAGTATTAACCAAATGCCTCACATCTCAAAGGTATGCCATCATTCATACATTATGCAAAAAACCAAATTATTGATTATCAAACCGCTCCTGTTTTTGAAAGCTTTCATGTAAAACTTATTTGCAGATATTTGTTATAGTAGTAAAAGACTTATTACCTTGACTCTCTTTCTGTTTGCATCAGAACCAAACCCAAAACGCGATGCTGACCGGTATTGTACGAGTGGTTTTTTTCCAGGAGGGAACCAAAACTCAACATCATCAACAAACTGATACAGCAAAATAAACTAACTCAACACCATCATTTCAACCAAAAAAAAAAAAAAAAAACGTGTTTTTTTCTTATACTTACCCCTAAAATCGGGCTTTCATACTCCACTTGTATATAATCGTCTTTCTTCTGTATTACCCTTGGTGTGAAGTTGTCCGGTTTTGTTGATTTTATCTGTCATAAACCATAAAAAAAGCAAGTAAACCCCTTTGAAATTTGAAGAAAAATGGGGTTTTTAAGTTAATACTTGAAATGTTATTATCTAACCACTTCAAGAAGCTCCTCCATTGCCACTTCTTTGCTCACTGGTTTCTTACTTCCACGTCCTTCGTTTGGATTATAGTTCCTGCAGAAAGCAAAGTTTATGAACATCGATTTGAAAATTGAAGTGGTTTAATTGATATTCAAACTCAATGTATGACAACTTGAATGGTTACAAATGAATGCATATATGATATCTTACCAAGGTGGTGCATAGTGGACAGAGTCACTGATATTTTCAGAAGTTGAAATACAATTGTTTGTTGCAGGGCATAAAGCTAAAGCAGGAGGATTCTTCTGTACGCCAAGGTAATTAGGTTTATTTCCACTGCATCAAACACATGAAAACTCGAAATTTCTCATTTCTGTTAATAGCTCATGAAGTTGTAACTTCGGTTGTCATACGCCCAAAGAAATTGAAAATTTCAAGGGTTTTTTTTAGCATTTTCCACAAATTTGCAATCAATTGATAAGCACGTCTAGTGAACTCTAATTCACATGAAATATCAAGCATTCAATAGTAGAAGACTAATTTTCGATAAATAGGTACCTGAAGTGAAAAATAGCACCAAGAACTGCAAGTTCGCTGCTCCTCAATATGACCTCCCTGTAAACACCACTCGTTTGGTAAAATAATCTAACAATTCATCGGCATTCGTAGATTGATGTGAAGGAGAGAGATGAGATACCTTCGAGTTACTTGTTCTTGTTGGTCGTCGGAGTTATTGTTCTTCGAAGATGATATGAATCGGCGAGACCAATCGATTCTACTTTTTATGCCATTTACTTTACCTTTTGGGTGAATGGAGCTATTGTGATTGTACAAATGCTTATAGATACTTGGTGATGACGGTGCCATAGACGCCATTGATGTGAATTTCAAAGTTGGTCCCGTGGTGTGTGTGAACCGGAGATGAAGGTGTGGTTTCAAGCACCAAAAAGCGATTATTTCGTTAGAAATTCGGCTTTTTCTTTCACATATTCATCGGATACTTGTACGCTACACTTATTGATGCATTTAATACTTGTACATTACATTTTCATTCCATAAGTTGGTGTAAAAGAACTCGCGACACAGAATTGTTACACACGTTTTCAAACAAAATACAAATTTTAACTCAAATGATTAATTTAATATTTTCAAAACTAAGGTTTCGGCTTTTCAGCATGTCGAGTAAAATATACTTTTACAACCTACAAGATGCTTAAAAGGGCTTTTGGCACTAGTTAAAAGTTAAAATTACTTTCAACTCGAATTTGTATGCAATAAAAAGGACCTTGGTCTCAGACTCTGTGGGACTAGAAAAAGGACCGGTTTAAAAAAGAATAAAACGTTTTTTACTTAAAAAAATATTTTGACACCTCACTTTGTTGACATGTGCATATATGTGTTTTTTATTGGTGCTTAGTCATGATACTTTTTCTACTCATGCCACGTATAGTATAGATATACATGTTAATCAATTTTTTATCTCGTTCTTCCGCGTATGCACATAGAGATCACCAATTCAACACTCCAAACTTAGGGATGATTGTCGGTTCTAAATTGGTCCGAATCGGATCAGGAATCGGTAGAACTGATGACTGCCGAAGGGTTGAGAATCTATCCACCGAGTATTTCTAGGTACATAAACTAAATTAATTTCAGAACAGACTAAAGCACGAATATTACCTTTCTTAACGCACCAAGCATGGTATTTCGGACAATCCGGTTTTATATGACCAGGTTCTTCACAAAAGAAGCATTTTGGAGGCCCCGAATGTTGTTTCTTTTTATCATTTCCTAAATGCGGTTTCTTTTGTCCTGGTCCCTTAGGAGCAGCTTCTTTCCTCTTTATTTTGCCCTTATCTTTAGAGGTACTAGCCAAATGAGCACTTTCAGTCGTTTCTTGTTTCATTCTTTCCTATTCTTGCACACAAAAAGAAATGAGCTCATTAAGAGTCCATTTGTCCCTTTGGCAGTTGTAACTGACATTGAACTGATTAAATTATGCAGGAAGGGAAATCAACACCAAATGCACTAGAAAATCATCCGAAATGTCTAGCTTTAGTGCCTTGAGTTTTGAAGCAAGATGAGACATCTCCATGATGTACTCCCTGATGTTTCCTTTGCCTTTATACCTCATTGAAATCATCTTTTGCAAAAATGTACTTGTTTCAGCCTTATCATTTTTAGCAAAACGTTGTTCAATTTCAGCAAGAAACTCTTTAACCGTAATAGCATGCTCATTTGTGCCTCTAAAAGCCTCTGGAACGCCACGCTTAATGATCATCAGACTCATGCGGTTTGAGCGGTCCCATTTTTCATGGTCCCTCCTATCATCAGAAGTACTTGCAATAGTGATGATAGGTTGCTCATTCCGAAGTGCAAGGTCGAGATCCATGCAGTCGAGAACTAACATTATGTTCTCTTTCCATTCCTTAAAGTTAGTCCCGTTCAGTACGGGAATGTGATTCATGTTGGAAGATATTGTTGCACAATTCATATTTGCTGTATTTGAGAACAAAAAAAAATTATATTAATTGTATGCTCATTACACCGTAATTTATAATCAATAAATTCAATTTATGACAACATCACAAGTTATCAACACAACATTAATATCAAGTCTTTGGACAGTAATATTAACTTGCAACAGATAAATTGTTTTAGTGATAAAACATTGACAATAAATCATGTCAATTAATAAGCCTGTAAGAACCCGCAGAAAAGTTGTAAAAAGGGTAAAATGGTCTTTTGTCATATTATAAGACCATTATGTAAAATAATATGTTGTTAATATGTTGTTTGTAAAATAAGAATGTAAGAAATAAAAGTTTATGTAAAATTTGGAGTTTTACCACGTGAATAATGAAATTTGGCCAAAAAGGGCAAAATGGTCATTTGACATGGAAATGACCAAAATGTTAAGAAAATGTTAAGTTGCTAGTTAATGGAACTTGATTTGCAAAGATATGAGCCATGGGGTTAGTTTTGAACAAAGGAAGAAATCTATGGACTAAAATATAACTATTTTATATAAATTAATTATATATATGAGAGTTATCCAGCTCTCATTCTCCAGAAGACAGTAGAAGAGTCGGGAGAGAGCGAGAGAGCACGGGAAGAACAAGAAGCTTACGAGTTCTGCAAAGGAATCAGAGGAAAACACTTGGAATTGGTGATTCCATGCTTCAAGAGGTAAGATTTCCAAGTTCTAAGCTCCAAATCTTGAACGGGAATCATGTTTTGATTTTTGATTTTTCCAGAAATTATGACTCTAATGAAATCATCTAGCTCATCTTGCTCAAAATCATCAATTTAACATGTTTAGTTGTTGAATATGTTGAAATACAAGAAAATGATGATTTTGGTTCAAGAACATTAAGCTACGGGTTTGGATGAACAAGTGAATTTGATGAGTCTAATAGGTTAGAAATGATGAAAGAAACTTGTATCCATAAATAATTCGATGGAATTGAAGATTTGATGCAAAAATGGTGAAATGGGTTTTTAGCTCATGAACCCTAGAAATGGGTTTATGAGTTGAAACTGATTTCATATGGTTCTAATGGTTTTGTTAAGTTAAAAATGTTATAAAAGAAGTAAGAAGTCAGTTCATAAGCTTGACAATTCAATAAATTGGTTTTTGGTGAAAAATGACGATTTCGGAAGAATTTCCAAGTTTATAAAGAAGATTTGATGATTTGGTAGTTTAAAACCAAGTGTAAGTTGGTATTTAGGGCCTGGAAATGACCCTAAACTGATTAAGTCAAGTATTAAGAGCTTAATGGAGTGAATAGTGAAACTGCAGTTTGGAAAATCGCCAGAAATAGCAATGTACTATAGATCGCGACGCGACCACCCCTAGGGTCGCGACGCGACCTGGTGGCAGATTCAAAAATTCAGTTTTTGCTATGAGTCTCCTGCCAAGTGAAATTGGATTTTGAGATTTAGTCCTAAACTTGTCCGTTTGACCTTAAATTTTGAGCATAGGTCTATTATGGCCTAAGACTTCATGGAAAATTGTCGGAACCGAAATACGACCTCCCGAGGGTACTGTAGTAAAATACGCGTATTTCGGGAAGATTGTAAAATTAGTTTATTAATGGTTATACACTTGCTATAATCTGTAATTGTGTCATATGAGACCCCAAAATTGTAGAGTCAGTTGTAGTATGTATTTATTAAATATATAAACATGATACTTGTATAGGTGGTGCTTCAAATACTGTTGAGCACGGAAAAGGAAAAGGTGTACGAGAAGCTTAGTAATCCATAGCAGAACCAAGGTGAGTATATGTGGACTTTTTGTACATAGCAAAAATGATATTTTCAGAAAATAAGATTTCCAAATACTTTTGAATACTAAAGTTGGAAACAGTTTTAAAGTAGCTCTATACAAGGGCTAAGTGTTTTTAAGCAGATTTTAAAGTAGTGTAGTTTGTAAAGTTTCTTGAAAGAAGCTCCATATGAGAGCTAAAGATATTGAAGTTAGTTTTGAAAGTATTTTTGATTATGAGTTAAAAAGTCTATGAGTTTGAGTTTATTATGAATTGTGTCACTTTTGACCAATTTGATATGAAATAAATAAAGTAATGAGATAAGAAGTAGCATAAAGAAAGTAATGAGAGTTAGTTGTCCGGACTAGGATCACCCACATAATCGGGAGATCTGAAGACACTACTGGGGTGGTACCTCCCGTCGCGAAGTAGTTGTCTAGCTTAGCATAACCTTGTGCTTGGATCTGTTCCAAGACACGAAGGGGAGACAGAGATAGCATAACCTTGCGGGTGGATCTGTTCTGTACCGCGAAGGGGAGTTAGTAGAATGAATTAAATTAAACTAATTCATGAGTTTCAGTTGGTCACAAGAAAATAAGAAAGGAAGCAGTTTTTGAGAAAGAAAGCAGTTTTTGAGAAAGAAAACAGTTTTTGAGAAAGAAAGCATTTTTGAGAAAGAAAGCAGTTTTTGAGGTTTGAAAATAGAGAAGAAAAGAAATTTTGAGATTTGTTATCAAAATAAGTTTTAAATAGTTTACTTGTTAATATTTCAAGTTTTGAGCAGAAAAGTTTTGGGTCTAAAACCCATATTACTCACGAGGCTTTATGTCTCATGTATTTTTTTTAAAATGCTATGTACTTAGGTGAGATGAGCAGGAGCTGGAGTTGGGACATATGTGTATAATACAGATAAGTTTAAATTATGGCTTTTGAGTTCAGTCTGTAATTACCCCTTGAGAATAAATTTGTAAAATAAAAAAAAGTAAGTGATTTTTTGATAGTCACGCGTTGTAAAATATTTTGTAATATAAACTGTATTAAATTATGGTTTGAGAAAGGGGTGTTACAAAGCCCCTCTTTGGATTGACTTATAAATAACATGAAACCAAATAATTGTCACATGTTTACCACCACATATGTGTTTGTCCGACCAAATATCAACCTACCTTTGGGTCGATTAATACCCGCATTGACAAACACATAAACCGCAAAATTTAATATTCTTTGTAAATTAATTTTCACAAAAGAGACCGCTTTGGCGATGTATTGTGTCAATCAATTTATTTTGAAAATAAATTTGTCATAATTGAAATTATTGACCAACCAAACCAAAAAATAAAAATAAAAAATTTTAAGTATCACAAAATTTTATAAACAAACTTTTGATAATTTCTTAAAAACATATAACATTAATAATAATAAAATGAACTTCTTTTATTTAAATCACCACAGTGCATATCAAATTGAAGATATGTAAATAGATTACAATATTATAAAGACGTATGATTGATCGTACAGCAGAAGCCGTCACTGTAATTACAAAAGAAAACAGAAGGGACCTTAGAGCATCCACAATGGTGGAGCTTTTTATAAGAGCTTTTTCAAAAAAAATTATGACATGTCATTGCCACATAATTCTATTAAAAAACTTATAAATCTTCCACTATAGTAAAAGCTTTTTCATTAAACTTTTTCATAAATCTTGATACATTTAATTATTTTGTATAAATACAAATATCAATAAAATAATAATAAATATTAAAAAGCTTGAATGGTAGAGCTTTTTAATGGCAAAGTTATATGAAAAAGCTTTGCTAACAAAAAGCTTCCAATATGGTTGTTAAAGCTTTTTTAATTGAAAAATTTCTAAAAAAAACTTTGAAAAAGCACCATAGTGGATACTCTTATTCACATATAAAACAAATAGTTAATTTTAAAACGCGACTCTAATTTGACGGTCAAAAAACATGACTCTATATTAAAGAAAGTAGATGAAAGAACACTCAAAAGTCAAGAGATTGCAGAACATGATCGCATCCTTTTAATATAGACAATATTAAAATATAATATAAAAATTTAAATCTATACTAAAGCCAGAATGAGTTTGACGAATCGTAATGACAACAGAAGAAAAAAAAACACAAGAAACAGGTACGTTTGTGTTCATTACATCTTAAACCTAAAAATTTCTTAAACCAGGTATGCTTGTTTCAAATATAAACTTGACGATTTTAAATCAGTCAAACCTTTTTCTAGTAAGAGATTCGAGAAGGCTCTGATACCAATTGTTGGTTATATTTCATTAACCAAAACATAAAATAGCGGAAGCTTAAATACAGATCTAGAACTCGAATCTGTTACAAGAAACCAAAACAAAGAAGGATTACATACCTGCTTCCATGTGGATTTTCGGATCTGATGAGAAGGGTTGGTTTTCCAGTTGATCTCAAAAGCTCTCTCTAAACCCTCAGCAAATTAAACCCACGAATTTTGTGTATGTATTTCGTATATCTGATTTGCTACTCATCACGTGTTTATATAGATGGAGATATAACCGAATGTGAGAGTTTTAAGGGATAGAGATGAGTTTGATTCAACCGGGAACTCATCCCACAAGATAATGATTATCTACTATTTAAAATCAGTCCATCAACAATTTTAAATAGCATTACTTATTAATTTCGAATTTGTGATAACAATATATTATTTAGATATTAAATGGTCCTATAATTATCCAACATCGGACGGTCCGGACTGTTGACTACTATACTAGTTCCGGTTCCGGTTTGCCGGTTACAAAACCGTTTTACCCGTTAAGCAATTTTAAGTCTATTAAGAGATACCATTAAGACAATCTATCATCTCATTTCATTGATTAAAAATTTTTCAAAGTTGAAATTTGAAATCGTTGCCAATAAGGGTTTTTGAGCGATCATAGTTTGGTCGATTGTGGTTTTTGCGCAATCACACTTTGGTCGAATGTTGCTGTCCTGATCGCATATGAGAGTCGAGAAGGATTTATGAGTCTTGGGGTGGACTTTGAGATTGCTATATTTATTTTTTAATAAAACATGATTCGGAACCACATTTTATTGAAGATTATCACCACAAAAATTGTCATATGTTTATTATTAGTCGTGGCCTCGTGGGTTCGAACTCTTTTCACAAATTAATATAGTATAATGTCTCATAAATGTTTCATTAGTATACTATTACTATTGCTATGTTCATTTTTTTTATGTCTCGTAGCCATTAATTTATTCCTCACAAATTAATCACACATATATATAAGACCTAATTAGATTTGTCACAAAATAACTTAAATCCCAAAACATAAAACAGGTTCGGGTCCGATATTTTTGAGGAAACGGATGGAACCGAACCAGAAGAACCGGGAACCGTCGAAGCCCAAAACATAAAACCGTGAACCGGACTAACAAAAAGTATACCGGTTCCGGTCCTTAGCCGGTTCGGTTCTGTCCGACCGGTTTTTTTGAGCATGGCTACTCCAACCCGTTATATATTATAACTTCTTTATATTTGTTATTCTTTTCAACATATAATACATATGTTTAAAATAGATAAAATTTTGAATATTGAAGAAATGGATTTAAACCGAATCGGTTCATTCATTTTTTGGATTGACATTGCAAATTTTTAGTCGGTGTGTAAGAGGTGTTTGAGATTGGTTATTTAACACAAGAAGCTAGTTGGTTTATACAATGACAAAAGTCTTTATTATATTGTCAATACTATTTTTGATTTATTGACTTTTTTAAAAATCAATAAGTCAATAAGATACTTTCATAAACAATCTCAAAAACCCCTTTAAATATATTTGAAATTGCATGTTAACATACTTACATAAACCATAGATATAAATCATATTATTGTTAGCACAATTACATAAACCATATATATAAACCATATTATTAAATTGGCAATATTCAAAAATTTCACACCTTGATCTATTTATCTTCTTGATGAGGAACTTAAACTATAAGATCTTCATCATCAACGGTCTCTTAATTTTCTTATAGTAATGTTGATGAGTGAGTAATCATTATTAATCGAGTCTCAACACCCGATGTCTCTTTGAACTCATTCTCAATAAGCTATCTCATTCGCTCAATGTGATTAAACTTATTTTGAATGGACTATCTCAGTCCCTCAATGTGATTAACACACTTAACTCTTTATACCAAAACAATATCAACACCTTATGAAACTCATATAACTCTTCTCTTTCTGCAATGAACAGCTCAACCACAACATAATTCATTTAAAAGAATCAATAAGTAACTACTAACCTACAAAACATCTCATCATATATATACAAACTACTAACCTGCAAAGCATTTCATCATACATACATAAAGCAAAAACAACATATATAAAATCATTCCACTCTCAACTCTATTCCAGCTCAATAGCCCTCATGGCTATACAATTTGACTCAAAACTCTTTAATGCGACCACACTAACACCTACTCAGTTTATACAATCAATATGTATGCTTAACTCATTTGTTGTTATTCACAGATAACAATTCACTCCACAATTGGATTACAACAATAACAACCTAATATATATATATATATATATATATATATATATATATATATATATATATATATACACACACACACACACACACATATATATATATATATATATATATATATATATATATATATATATATATATATATATATATATACTCAGTCTACTACAATGCAGAATTCTACTCAAGTACATAAGAGTACTCACCTGATATCGGCTTAGTATGTGGAATCCCAAGCTACACGTACCGAGCTCCTGTCCACTAGGCTTGGCTGTATCACAATAGCCCAATCAATACACGATACTAATACATCTCAAAAGATAAATCAATTCAAGGTGAAAAGGAACTATAACAATAGATAACAATAATATCTAGGTTATAGCTCTCAATTCCGCAAAACCTCACTCAATCGACCACAAAACGCAATTGCTACTACACCCATGGCTAGGGCTTAGGATTATGACTCTTAAACTCAAGAACTACTCACTTCAACCATATAGTTACAGGTGGTTTAGCAACCCAACCTGAAACTAACTCACCTCAAACCACACAACTCTTAAATTGAAGCTAGAACACAAAATTCTTACCTTATAAACGCAAGATGACGATTCATATACCAAATCTTCAAGTTCTAACCTTCCAATTTGATCCCTAGCACTCCTGCACCTTTTCTAAGGTTTATATTCGTGTTTTCAAAAGGAAATTCCTCAAAAACCCGTAATTCTCGCAACTTATAGGATTTAAATCTGAGTCGGCACACGGGTCGTGTGTTTTAACACAGCCAGTGTCAGCATACAGCTTGTTTACTGCATTTGAAACACGACCCGTGTATGCTCCACACGACCTGTGTAAGTTTCTTTTGGCATTTTTCAAGCTCAAACTTCTCCTGAATAGGTTTCTAACTACCCAAACTTATATGACAACTTAACTAATCTTAATCACACCAATATTAGTACATAATAAAGACTTCAACCTCTTCTTACTCATCAAACAACTCAAAACTCAAAGGCAATCGCAAAAGATCGTCACACCCCTACTCTAAGCAACTCATAACTAGAACCATACCAACTATAATGTAATAACTTTACTTACCTTAATAAGCATCTCAAAAAGAAATGAGTCTTACATGTTGGTAGCGGTGGGTGACGACAATGGTGGTGGTGTTGGGTGGCGGTGATGGTGGTGACGGTGGGTAGCGGTGGTGGTGGTGACGGTGGGTGGCGGCGGTGGTGATGGTGGTGGTGGCGGCAGTGACAATGGTAGGTGGTGGCGGTGGTGATGGTGGTGCTGGTGGTAGAGGGTTTCAATTTGAAAAGTATAGAATGAGCATTATGGTAATCTTGCAAATTCCTTCATTCATTGCATTTCAATTCCTTCCATCAATATAAGGAATTCAATTTCCTCGTTTTAATGGAATTGAAATCTAATTCATCAACCAAAACTTGAACCAAACACAGAATTTGACGGAATTTGATTCCAATTCCCTTAAACCAAACATTGTCTAATATTTATGTTCAATAGAAAAAAATCATAGAATGTCAACAGGTTGGATGATAACTAAAGAAAGCAAACCATGAGGACTACTTTTTACAATTTTCTTTTAATAATAATGATGGGGATGCTAAAAGTCCTTTTTAATAATTTTAATTAAATACGTAATTTAGGTCACTAAAATTTGTAAGAGGCTAAACACTTGACATGATTTGTATTCATACATTGTTTAAGTTTTATTTTATGACTATATGCTTGTACAAAAAATAATATGGGCCTTTTGTGCATGACAAGTTTGTACTTTAGAGTTACCTAAGACCGAGTGGCGTAGTTGAAATTGGGGGCGGGAAGGGAAAGAGGAGGAACATCTTCTCTTGGACGATTCAGACCTCCGTCTTCATATTTTCTGTCCAGAGAAAATGGCTCGAAACAAGGTCAGGTTCATTTCGTTTTCCGTTTTTACAGTATTTACACTCGCAAATATATCACATGCAGTCGGTTTAATGCTTCGTTGCTAAGCTTTTTAACATGAACTGTATAAGGGTTCCGTCATGTTAATTGCAATATGTCGAAACTCCACTTAGCATCGTTCATGTTTCTTTCCATGGAATCACTGTTCGGTGTTTGTTTAGGGCAAGAACTATCAGAATCAGCTTGTTGCTTTTGCGTATTGATTGTATTTGCTTGCGTAGTGACGCCCCTCAGATGATTGCGCTTAAACTTTACCTTTTGTTTGAAAGCCATGAACGAGTTGACGCGGCTCATCGTAATTTCTGCTATAATGCTGGAATCCGCATCTTATGGTTCATATTATTCTGTGTAATTACTGGTTAAATGTTTGCTTGGGCAAAATATGGCATTAACATGTCGGCTGTAATGCTAAGCACTTCATTACTGAGTTCAACAATTTTTGATCGTGTTAATTGCTAAAATCTGAGAAGGCCACCTATTGTTGGTTCATATTTACATGTGAAATTGTTTGTTACTGTTTCTATAAGGCAAAAATCGGAAATAATAACAGTTAAAACGAGTATGGTGTTAAGTTGTTAACATTTATTTCAATTGATATGATGTTTTTTCTGTTATGCTCATCCATTGACTTTATCAAGTTTTAATTGTGCTACTTGTTAGAATCTTGGATCAGCGTCTAGTATGATCAATATTTCTATCTGAATTTACTAATTAGTATCTCATTTGTGCAAAAAAAATCATAATTGATAATAGTTGAAGAAAGTTTGTTGCCATCAATTAAAATCGACTATTTATTGTTGAGTTTCTTATGTTTTGATGATGCTAAAATTGCTAAATCTCCAAAACTTAACAGAGTATAATTGTACACTTTTAAAGAAAAATGAAATTTGAAAAGGAAATTGGTTTGCTTACACTTTTAACTGTTATTGTATTCATACAGGAAGCATTGATCTTATTGATTGATGTTGGTCCATCAATGCACAGTGTCTTACCAGAAGTTCAAAAAGTTTGTTCTTTGCTAATACAAAAGAAGGTAATTCATTATTTTTTTTTCACTTTCTTGCTTTGTTAAAAGGGGCAAATAAGTAAATTTTCTATGTTTTACATCATTTAACTTATTTTAAATTTCCAATTAATCTTTTCAGCTGGTTTTCAACAAATATGATGAAGTAGGAATTGTTGTATTTGGAACAAAAGGTGTCATCATCAATCCCATCTATTACATCAAGTGATCAAAAGGGTGTCTATTTTTGTAATTTTCTTGTCCATTCTCTTATTTAAATTACCACTTTAAATATATACAGATACCAATAACGATTTGATGAAAGAAGTGGGTGGATATGAACACATCACAGTTTTACAGCCAATCAAAGTTGTTGATGGAGATCTTGTTGATGTTACACACCAACTTCCTCAAGGAACAGTTCCTGGAGATTGTATCCTATTTTTATGTTTCATTATTTACATTATTAATAATCTAAAACTTCTACATTGTGTTTATTGTTTTTTTTTTTTTGTTGTTGTAAATTTGGCTATTTGGTACCTTGACTTATACAACAGTTATGGATGCCATTGTTGTTGGAATGGATATGTTAATTAAAAAATACCAAGATACAATCAAGGGTAAAAAACGTATATGTCTCATTACTAATGCAATGTACCCTATAAAAGATCCATATGAAGGTACAAAAGAAGATCAAGTCTACACCATTGCTGAACAAATGGCTGCACATGGGATGAAAATTGATTGTATTATATATAGGGGACACCAAAAACAGGAACCACATAATACCACGATTGAAGAAAACGATATGCTGTTGAGTATATTTTCAAAAAAGACAAAAGCAAAAGCGGTTCATGTTGAAAGTTCAACTTCATTATTAGGTGCATTGAGGACTCGTAATCTAGCTCCTGTAACCACTTTCAGGGGTGATCTTGAATTAAGCCCTACATGTAAAATCAAGGTGATTTCATTAACTTTTTCTGCCCGTTTTTATTCACATTTATTTGCTTTTTTTTTTAGGGCAAATTACAGAAAAATCATTATATTTTGGGCAGTTTTGTGGTTTAATTACTTATACTTTGTTTTTCCAATCAAACCATAAAAGTTTCAAATACTATTCCAATTTAATCATTTTGACATGTTATTATATAAGTCTATAACAGCTCAAAATGGTTAATTTGGAAAATTACAAGTGAAACAGATATATCGAATTACGGGTGAAACCTGATATAGCATGTCAAAATGGTTAATTTGGAAAAATGTATGAAACTTTTATGGCTTGATTAGATAAAACAGAGTATTACTTTTTAAACCACAAAACTGCCCAAAGTATAATGGTTTTTATGTAATTTGTCATTTTTTAAGAAAAGTTGCAGGAAATAGCAACATGCTTTACTTTTTTTCCAATAGAGGCATTAGGTTTTACTTTTCACCAATAACAGCAATATACTTGCATTTATTTACCCATAATTACACTTTTTACCGATAATAGCAGTATATAAGTCATAATAGAAACATACTTACATTTTCTTTACCCATAAAAGCAACACACTTACAATTCTTTACTGAAATTAGCAACGTACTTACATTTCTATACAATAATTATAGTCTGTAAATGCCATATTGGTAGCAAAATGCAAGTACATTGTTATTATAGGTAAAAAAAAGAAAGTACATTTTTATCACCAGTAAAGAAATGTAAGGGCGCTCCTAGTGTGGGTAAAAGTTAAAGTACAATGTCCATATTGGTAGTGAAAGTAAAGTATGTTGCTATTTATCCCCAAATTGCCCTAGCTTTTAAAATTATTTAGGATATATTATGGTATTATATTGGCTGTTTAAACACATCAATTTGGTTATTTTTTTACTTCCCTTCATACTCTTGTGATGATTAGGTTTGGGTATACAAGAAAACATCTGAAGAAAAGTTCCCAACTCTAAAAAAATATTCCGATAAAGCCCCTTCAACAGACAAATTTGCCACTCATGAAATCAAAATAGATTATGAATACAAAAGCATTCAAGGTCCTAATACAGTAGTTATCCCTCCAGAACAAAGAATAAAAGGTTACAGATATGGCCCACAAGTGATTCCTATTTCATCTGCTGAATTTGATGCAACCAAATTCAAACCAGAAAAGGGCGTCAAACTTTTAGGCTTCACAAATGCTTCAAATATCATGCGGTATCACTTCACTTTTCAATCTCTATTCCAACATGGATAGTTATTACTTATTAGTTATAATTTATAAACATACATGACCTTGTTTTTAATCTTTTCAAGACACTACTACATGAAAGATGTCAATATTATTATTGCTGACCCGGGCAACAAAAAGGCGATTCTTGCGGTTTCTGCATTAGCAAGGGCAATGAAGGAAACAAATAAAGTCGGAATTTTGAGATGTGTATGGAGACAAGGACAAGCAAATGTCGTTATAGGAGTTTTAACTCCTAATGTATCTGACAAAGATAATATTGTGAGTCCTTCATTTTTTAAATGGAAGGGTATATTCGTCTTTTTTGATGTTTATTTTTTTGTTGAATGACAGGCGGATTCTTTTTACTTTAATGTCCTTCCTTTTGCTGAAGATGTACGGGAGTTTCAGTTTCCGTCTTTTAGCAACCTTCCAAAATCTATTCAGCCGAATGAAGAACAACAAAAAGCTGCAGATAAGTTAGTGATGATGATGGACTTAGCGCCAGCTGGCAAGGAGGAAGCTTTACGTCCGGAGTTCACACCGAACCCTGTTTTAGAGGTAAAATTACGAATAATGCCCTTGGTTTGGTATGATGGAATCACGGAAGGAATGGAATCGTTCATTCCATTCCGTTGACATTTTTGTGTGATTTGTGCAGCGTTTCTACCACCATCTTGAATTAAAATCAAAGAATCCAGATGCAGCTGTACCGCCACTTGATTCAACTTTAAAAAGAATAACAGAACCGGATCCTGAAGTTATATCACAGAACAAGCTTATAATTGATGAATTTTGCAAAAATTTTGAACTCAAAGAAAATCCCAAGGTTATTTTATTTCGTTATTAATTACGGGACCTGTAACTTTTTTTCATTAATGAAAATAACAATCCACGATTCTGTTTTCAGCTGAAGAAGTCAGCTAGACGCTTATTAAGGGACCAGAAGTCGGGATCTTTCGAAGGGCAAGTTGGTAAAAGTAAAACTGAAGACAAGCCAACAAACTTAGTGGGGTCCACATCAGGAGTGAAGGTGGAGACAATTGGGGACGTGACAGCTGTACAAGATTTTGAAGCAATGATATCACGGAGAGATAGCCCTGAATGGGTCAGTAAAGCGATATTTGGTATGAAAAATAAAATATTTGATTTGGTGGAGAATTCGTGTGAAGGGGATAATTATGCTAAGGCTTTAGAGTGTTTGGTTGCTCTCAGAAAGGGTTGTGTCATTGAGCAAGTAAGTTTTCTTTTTATATAATTATTTTTGAAATCATGGATAAGTTATTCGTATTTGTTTAATCAGAATATTGTTTTACAGGAACCAAAGCAATTCAACAATTTTCTGCGCCATATTTATAGATTCTGTCAGGAAAAAAATTTAAAACGTTTCTGTGAGTTTCTTGCTTCGAAAGATGTTACGTTTATTACCAAAACAGAGGCTGAAGACAGGTATTAATTTTTGTTTTTTCTATTTGTATGATTGTTGTTGCCTGTTGGGTAGTAAATGCATATAAGTCTCATACTCTTTTTTTTTTTTGGTGATTTGAGCAGTGACATTGCAGAAAGAGATGCTAGAAGCTTGTTTGTGAAAGGAGAGACTTGAATCTTATGCCAAGTAAGAAAATATTTTGTTTAAGGTCTGTAATGAAGCTTTGTGGATTCTGTAATTATAATGGAGGTTATGAGGGGATACTTTTTGTTAGGGTTAACATATCCCAAATTCCAGCTTTGTACCATTGTCTAGCGATGTGGAGTTGGTAGTTATGCTTGTCATATGATGGGTTGCGCTAAAAAATTATAACTTTTGCACATGATTTTACCATTATAGCCATTAATAATCTTTACATAACTAAAATCATTAGAACCGAAAAGAGTTGCTAGTAGTTGATTTTGTCCTTGACAAATTTTGTGCGGATTTATTGTAGAAAATAGAAAAAACATCCCAATAGTTGAAACTTGAAAGGGAAAAGAAGAGGTTAGCCATTTAGTATATACATTTGGTATTTGTATTATGCACATACCAATACCAAGTTGCAAAGGCTTGGAACTCAAATAACATTTGTTTTATCAACCATAGTTCTTTGGATATTTTTAAGTTAATTGACTTTTCAAAACAGGCATGATCTATCGAATATAGTCAGTCATATATATTTTCAAACTTTTAAATCTTCCTCAAACCTTGATCAGTAGATATTTGATTTATAAATATAGATGCCAATTTGTCAACGACTCAACGTCCACATCAGTTGGGTTTTAATTGAAAACCACAACTCTCGTAGGCATGTCCAACCCAACACCATATTTGGTGTTTGACACCATTATTTATGTAAAAAATAATACAAAATCACTCCAACCCAACACCGTTTTCTACACCAAATTTGATGTATGTATAATGTATAGTATAACACCAAAATTGTATCTAAAGTTCAATGTCATTTATGGTCCTTCGAGTTTGGCGCTAAAGTTCAGTGTCATTTATGGCCTTTCAAAATTGAGCATAAATGTATCTGGTTTATTTTAGTTCCTTCAAGTTTGATTTTATAAATTTAGAAATAATTTAATCGCATAGTTAGATTTAAATGTAATAATTCTTTCAAATATATTTAAGAATTTACATGGTTACATTCGTTTAAAATAAAAGGATGTAAGAATGTTTTGTTAAAAAACTAATAAACAATAGAAATATATTTGAAAATCTAAATAAGTTATAAAAAAATGTACTTATTATTTTTGGTGCAAAAGATGATATTAGTGTTGGAGATGGTCTTTGTGCAACTATTATAAAATTTGACGTATAAAACAATATACCAGCTACAGAAACACAGCACAAAAAATGTACTTTTCTTGTAAAATTCAACCCAAAAATAAAGAGTTCATTCAAGAAATTGCAACAAATATGTTTGTAATTCAAAACATTGCCAAAATTGAGCCTTTCATTACCATCTTAACCGTAACAAAATGTCCTCCGTGTGCATACAAAAATGTTTCTCAACACATTCTTACAAAATTTTCTATGTATTGCAAAAATTCAACAAGAATATGGTACGGTATCAATGGACACTACACATTTCCACATCATATACCAGCCATGAATTTGGAGGGACATTCTCACCCGTTCCTTTATACCCCAAGCTGCACAACAGCATATCCATACTTTAGTCATGCAAGAAACACAGTTTCGTATCATTAAAAAAACAATACTGTTTAACCATATTTACATACCTCATTGATGGTGGAATGGTAAGTCTCCTTTTATCACCAACTCTCATACCTACAAAACACATGTAACATCAACTAATATGCAAAAACATACTTTTTTTAATCTAAAGTTGTTAATAGTTAAATTACCATCTAGACCAACATTGAGCCCCTCTATAACTTGTTTATCACCAAGTTTAAATTTATAAGGAGATTCCCCATTTGAATCAATAACTTGTCCATTCTCTTTTAACTTCACCACATATTGTACTTTCACCTGTACCAAACACAATATTTCTCACTAAAAACTCAATTAAATAATAATCCATTAATAAAAAATAAAACTTGCCTTTTTCCCAGGAGCAGCTATTTTTCCTTTAGTATTGCCTGTCACTAGGTCTTCAATTACAAGTCCATTAGACAATATCTTTTTGTTACATTCCTCCATTTTTTCAGATTTAATTTCTTTTTCAACTTTTTCATCAACATCAGGTGTTTTGTTTGTCCTTCGTTTTTTCTTTTTAGCTTTCTTTTCCTCTGAATGATTTCCATTATCTAACTCATTAGAATCAATATCAAAACACCTGCATCCATAGTAGATATATTTGTAGACTAATTCTAGTTAAATAAAAATATATAAATAAATAGTTGGAATTTTCAGCATACTTGTCAATTGGTTGTTGATCATCCTCCTGTTTCTCAAGTGAATTGCCACGTGTTTTTCTTTTTTTCTTTGGTTTCACATTGTCTTCCGAATTCCCAACACCCCTGATTTATAAAAACAATAAATCAAAATACAAATTATTCACTTTTTGGTAAACCATTTGAAGCAATTTTAAATAATAAACTTCAACTTACGCATCATTAAGCTTTTCCTCATCTTTAACAACCAACAAGTCTTCATCATCAGCTTTAACAGCATTCCCCTTTTTTGTCTTTTTCTTCTTTGTTTTCACTTCATTTATAGGAACTTGTAAAGATTCCCTGTTTAAAAAAAGATTAAATAAAGATAAAACAGACTATATAGTAGACAACAATACAGCAATACTCACTCATTAGCAACAGCCTCAAGGGCAGATTTGTCATCAACATTGTTGGAATTTTTGTCCCCATTAATAGCATTGTTCTCATTAACAGAAATAGAAGCAGTATCCTTTTTCTCTTTAGATGCCCCTCGTTTTTTATTTTTTGGTTTTGATTTACTTTCTGGCACTTCATTTGGTTCATCTCCTTTCCTGTTAGAATCATTAATAAATAAATAAAATGCATTAATCAGTAAACATGAACACTAAATTTGCAGAAAACAAGTTAATCACTCACCCTTCTGTTTCACCATTTACTACATGTCCATTAACCTCATCCTTTAAATCAACTGCTGTTTTTGTCTCTTTGTCCAACTCATCTTTTGTTTCTTTTTTGTTTTTCTTTCCTGTTGCTAATGAAATTGGAGAAGATTTTTCATCATCAATCTCTATGACTTCCATTTCATCATCATCATCATCAGATTCAAATATCTGACACTTCTTGTTGAGTCTTTTACGACCACCCTTCACATCTCTTTTCTTCTTCTTCAAGTATTCTCCATCATCATCATCATCATCATCATCATCATCTGCAAATTGAAAACCAAATTCATTTGAATGTGAATCATTTACTTCAAGTACCAAATGTATGAATTTATTAATACCTCTGATACTTGAAACAGGAGAAGGTGTAAGAGGGTCAGGTTCATCATCATTGATGAAACTGTCCTCATATTCATCTTCATCATCATCACTATAATGATTCGATTCTTCAGAATTTGCAATGTCTTCTCCATATGATTCTCTTTGCCATTACAGTAAAGGAAAAAAGAACATTGTCACATTTTATTAGAGTGTGAAAAGGACTAACAAACAGTAGTAATACAGAAGGATACGTGTCATCTTGCATTATTGAATGTCTGCTGTGACCAACATAGTATCCAGTTAGATATACGCCTCTTGGACCAATAACAGAAAAGATTACATCTTCAGCTTCATCAAATTCCAAATCCAGTTGCAATGACTCGGTTTTATCTGGTAGCAGTGCACATAAAAGAACAGGACTCTTATCTCCTACATTGCATTGCACCAAACTCTTTATTGTTGCAGATCCAGTAGCCAATGTCGCCTAAAATGAAGACAAGCAAAGTAGAATTACATGCAGAATATCATCGATTAAACTCCATTTACCAAATGTGATGTCTGCTTTGAAATTGATCCCGAACTATGATCAACCCTTTTTTCTTTTCCTTTTTTCTAATTAATTCAGAGAACATAACCCTAGGTTTTCTATTTTTGTAAGAAGTTTTACAGAGATTAAGTGGCAAGCAAACGCAGTGGATGAAATTCGCAATACACATGGAATTACGTAGATCAGGGTTTTCCTGGCCCGATTTCATCAACCTAGAGTTTTAAAAATGGAATGTTTCCTCTTAAACCTTCCAACATATTTTTTGTTCCTTATTTTTGTTATTTGATAGCACAAAAACCATAGCCATGGAGTAGAAAAAGGCACAATAATCCTTCAGTGCAAGATAAAACATGTACCTGAGAAATTCGCAGTCGTCCTCTGCCATCTTTGGATGAATGCGTATACGGCTTTCCAGGTTTAACTTCGATTCCTAACGTATTGTAATCAAGATAAGAAACAACAAATATCAACAAAAAGAATTTCCCTTCTGTAAATGCAAATCCATGATTCGCATATAGAAAAATACACACATGATGCAATCGGAATCATACGATTGAAATAAGAGCAAAAGAACCTAATTAAAATGAAATTGGAAATGAACGTCAAAAATTTCAAGATAGTTTAGTCAAAACTGACCCCAGAAAGCCATGATTGGAATTTGCGAATTGAATTGCTAGGGTTTTGATGTTTCTATTTCTTCTGTGTTAAAACGTAAAACCCTTGGCCTTACTAGGGTTTATATAAGAAGGTTATAAAGTCCAAAGATGGCAGCATTTACGATTTGGTGGTGGACCACCTATTGTCGACGTGGACGGTTAGATGCCCGCGACGTATATTACTTTGGCGCGCGAGAATTTAAATGACAATGTAATCAAAAAGTTTAACTATTTAATGTAAATGTTAATTTTGTTTTTGGTTATTTATTATATTATTTTTTGAAATGGAACTTCCTTAATGAGAATATCCTGGAACCACAGCAGACAAACCTCTATAGTTACAAAGGTTAAACAGTGTCAAATTTTGAACATGTCTTATCAAGTCAAGACAACCTAAGTGGTTTTGTTTGGTTATTATTTGTAAGGGTAACGAATTTTACCGTCTGTACGTATTTATTCATTCATGTTTTTTTTTCGTCATACCACCGTTAAACTTGTTTTTCATGTTTAAAAAACATCATTATGACATACTATTGTAGGTTTAGCCGATCAAACTTGATTTTTCCAGCTAAACATTAAGTTCCTGGGCAATCTGGATTCAAATGTTTTTGAAACTCAAGAACACGATGAACTTAAGAAGAAACCCTCTTCACAAACAAGTTTTTCTTGCCCTTTTTTAGGATTTGGAATGATTTCTTGAGTTCTTGAACACACACAAACAAAAAAAAAAACATAAGATCTATAACTCGATCTTTTATATGTTCATCAAGATCTTCATCTTCAACCTCAAAACCTTTGATAAAGAAAACATGTATAAAGACAAACACATATCTTCATGAACACATGAACAATTTTTTAAAATGTTCAACTTCAAGATTTTCTGGAATGATTTGCAAAACCTTATGAACTCATGAACACAAACACATATCTTCATGAATAATTTCTAAAAATCTTCGTGTAATCTATATATTTATATTTATCTTTGTTATTTATATTTTAGATTTAACCATATTTTTATAAATCATATAAAATGGTCATGCAAATTAATATACTTCATAATAGGTCATCATTCTTACACCATAAATCTTATAATAGAGGTCGATCATCCAAATGAATATGTTTCAAGATAAATGATCATTCTTATATCATATTCATTTGAATCTTCACAACCTCTCAACTTTCAATCAATTAATCACAATCACTCAATATGTTACCTTATATCTTATGATTATTAAGGTTCAAGGGAGTGCTAACATGGAAATAGATTGGCAAAGACATTCCACCTCACTTTGAACATGTGTTTGCTATACGATGGGAGTGGTGGTGTTAGATGCATTTTATGTACCCTTTTTGGATGATCATATCTTATATTTGTCTTGCATTTTACACTAAATTCATGCATTTTATCTATTTTGGGGGACATTTCTTACTTTGCTCGAAGACACTTTTACTTTCTTATTTTTTGTGGATTTTAGGTATTTCAGATTATGGAGCTTGGAAATGCGGAAAATAAGCTTAGGCTAAATATTTTTAGGGCATTCCGGCGAAGGATGACGGAGTTACAAAACTTAAAGATCGGGTTGGCAGGCAAAACACATGGGTCGTGTACCGTGTTGACTGATTAAAAGAAAGTTGCAAAATACACAGGCTGTGTATCTTGGGGAGTGTGAACTTTTGAAAAACACATGGGCTATGTAAAATCATGTGGGTCGTGTGTCACATAGTAACCACCTTTGGCGGTTTTTTCTCATCGACTTATTCCGCAATTTTTGGGACATTTGGGTATGTATTCACTTATGGAGAGTTCTTAGGCAATTTTCATCATGGGTTTTTGGCTAGGAAACACTTGGAAACATTTTATTACTGGGATTTGTAAGTCGATTCTGAACAATTATTCGCATTTTTTGTCTTTAATTCCAGTTTAACAATGTGTGGCTAAACTCTTTCATTTTGATTCTGTACGCACACTTGTGATTTGCGGTTTAATCATATTTTTTGAAGTTTTATTCTTATTTTTATCAAGCGTTATTGGTTTTGTGTTGATTTTATGTTTGATTTTTAAATAGGTTCATGTTGGACGCTTGAATTAGGGTTCTGTCATTCTTGTTATTCGATTATTAAAACTCGTAATTGTTTTATGAATTGATACTAATTAATGAACATTTAATTGGTTCTACATTCGGATCAATTTTGGTGTAAACTAAAATTTCAAGTTTTACTCTTCTGAGCTTGTGAGAAGTATTAAATGTTGTTTGGGAACATTCACATGAAACTTAATGCAACATTCCAATTCGATTTTAAGAACTTGTTTAGATTTATCTTGAAATGTTAGGTTTAATCCAAAGAGCTTGATTTGGTTAAATAATTTGGTGAATGAGAAATATCAGAGATTGTTGGTGTTTTCAAGTACTAAGTTATATAGAACTTGAGTTAACATAATTTCATGATTGTATTGCATTATCACTTGTGTATAACACACAATCAAACCTTTGTTATTATTGAAATTCATTAATTTTAATTGCATGTAAATAGCTTGAAGTTCTCTTACGTAAACCGCCTATTTTTGTTAGTCTTATTGTGTATTGTGCATAATCTTTATACTTGTGTCTTTGTGGACCAACCCTGCTTACTGTGTGTTACATTATTAGTGTAATTGAGCAGTGCTTTAAAAGTTTTTATCATACCCCCTTTCATTTGTTAAAAGTGACCCCCAATAAATTTACATCGTTGTCGGGGACACGATAGTACTGATTGTTTATGCAAATATATTTTTGCAAAGGTACACTTTTGACAATTGACTCGAAGACAAATAAAACTACCAAGAAGGGACGGAAACAAGCAAATATTCAATAAAAGGTAACCGAATTCTAAAACTTCTTCATAATCTAATCCTCCGGCCATTAACATTTGGAATGAAGTACCCTTTAAAGTGAAACAGAAACAGAGACACCCTCCTCACGACAACCATCCACATCCAACGAGTCTACACCACTACTCTCACCCCATAACATAACCGAGGTAGAGATCACTGGATCCCCTACCATTACCAAATACCATGGTTAACGAGAGAACTCTTCGAGAATGAACGACCTAAGATGTCACCCAATAACCCTTTTGCATAACATATCCAACCATGACCAACTTCAAGCTAAAATTTAGGCTCGTTTATTTGTGGCTTATGTTTCGGGGCCTGGAGAACGAAGTTCCCTACAAATTTCTAAAAGGATTTCATGTAATATGCATAGGTATGAAGCCTCATTATGACATGGAACACCAAATAAAGTTACAAGCATTTCCTCTTTTCTTTGCAAGATTCAACAAAGGAATGGTTGTATGACCTACCACCGGGGTCGGTTACAACATGGAATAATCTTACATGGTTATTTCTTGACAAATATTTTTTGGAAACAGGAGCATCAAGCTTAAGAAGGGAAATCATTAAGGCAAAGAAATGGAAGAGAGAAACTTTGCATACATATTAGGAGCGATTCAAGCAGTTGTCTGCCTGATTCCCACAACATGAGATTTTTTAGTACCAGTTATTTCGATATATTTGTGAAGAATTAAAGGCAATGGACAGACGCATAATCAATGCATCAAGTGGAGACTCACTGGTTGACATGATACTGACTCAAATATGAGCCCTAACTGAAAAGATATAAGAAGACTCCAAACACTCTAAAGAAGAAGATGAGTGGTACGCCGATCCACCGAGAGGAGTAAAAGAAGTAATTACTCCACATATCAAAACACAAATTTCCAAGTTGACGATGCTATGATGCAACTCACCAAAGACAAAGGTATAAAACCTACGGTTAGAGCATGTGCATTTTGATATAGACACCCAACCGATATGTGTCCTATGTTGCAAGAGGATACCGAAAAAGTACAAGTCATAGGGGATTTTTCGAACAACACCAAGGCATTTTGACCAACCCCAAAACAACTAAAATTGAGGACATCCGTCCGATCCCAACTAACAGCCAATACCTTTATAATCTTACTAACCGAGATCCTCGTACCAAATGACACATCAATAAATTTTCCAGCCACCACAAGCCAATTTTCAGTCTTACCAACCCCAATTGGGAGAGGATCGAGATTTAGGTTGATATCATGCAGAGTTTGATAAAATTCACCTTAACTATAGGTTATTATTGATTAACAATATATACATCGAAGGTTACATCAAGATAGGACAAGGATAATTACATAATCAATACAAGAAGATCCAAAATAATTTAGGAATTAATATCATTAGGTTATATCTTCAATAAGAAGTATTTGTTTTCGAACAATTTCTTCTATTTTCATTCAACGCTTTAACTTGTAACATTTTTTGTTAATAAGTTTAGATTTGTTCATATTATATTGTTATACTTGTCCTGACTATGTTTTACCATATTCTCCGAAAAAAATATGTGGTCTGTATTTATTGTTACAGGATTGGTGGCTGAGGGTCGGACCCCATAAGTAAAGGTTATCCGTTTAACGTCGGCTTCAGTTTAATCAGGCTCTAGACTCGTAAGTTTGGAATAGATGACTTTGGGTAAGGGTGACTTCGATAATTGCGGTTTTAATAAGGAGAAAGTCATTATAGGAAGAGGTTTGACGATTTCCGACTTCAAGGAGAAAGTGGTATGGTTCCAGGTCTCAGTTTGTAGTCGAAACATGTTTCATACCCTTATTATATAGACGCCATGATAGGTTCACATATCATATGTCGAAAAAATAATTACTTTCTAATTTAAATTAATTAAATAATTTTAGTAGATTACGATCCATAATGAAGATTTTACGCTTTGAACCATATAAAACATGTAAATAATGATTAACCCTTTAATTTTGATCAACATATATAATTAGTACCTCAAATCCAGTTGCATACTCATTAATTTTTGCAATATCTATATCTATATCTATATCTATATATCTATATCTATATCTATATCTATCTATATAACTCTTATAATAGAGGTCATTCAAATCATTATGAATCAAGAAAACTAAATACTTGCATCATATTCATTTGAAACTCCCAACTTTTCATCTTATACTTAAATATTTATTTGTAACTCATATCTCTTCATCTTATGCTAATTAATTGTTTTTGCTCATTTAAAATATTTTGCCTATATAAGAACTATTCCACACTTGATTACTTCAACTTGCTTCTCTTCAATTTTTGTTATTGTTATCTAGAATATAAGCATGAGAGCTCAACAATGTCATAGGCTTATTTTTGTTTTGGATATATATAGTTATAAAATTGTGAGAATTCCACCATATTGTAGGTTAATTTTCGATTTTGTCTTTATTGTTTTAAAATGATGAGAACTTTATTATGTTATAGATGTAGATTTTTTTTGGGAAATAGCTATATTAGTAGTATTTTCTCTCAAAAAGTGTTCATGTCGTTGAAGAGTTTGCGATTCAAATATAAAGTGTTGAATAAATGAGTTTGTCACATCAATAGTAAGTCCAATCTATATTTTACTTTGGATTAAAGTGTTTGAAATGAGAAGTAAAATTAAACAATGAAAAAAAATGAGAAATTGATGATTTTCGGTAAACTAAATATATTATTATTTTGTTGATTTTTATATATCTTTGAAATTGTTTCTACAAACATTTTGATGATTTTCGATGAACCAAATATACAATTCTTTTGTTGATTTCAATATATCTTTGAAATTGTTTCTACAAATATTTTATACAATTTAGGAGTTTTTAATGTGTTTTTTGAAAATAAATGTTATAATAAATGTTTCATTGTTTTTATGTTATTCAAAATTGTAGTAACTATTAATTTATGTTATTTATTATTTATTATATTGTGATTACACACACACACAACCTAATGAATAATAAATAATATGAAATAATAATTACTACAACTTTTAATAACATAAAAACAATAAAACACCTATTATAATATTTATTTTCAAAAAACATGTCAAACACTCCTAAACTATACAAAAGGTTTGTATAAACAATTTAGAAAAAAATATAGAAATCAACAAAAGAATGATATATTTAGTTCGTCAAAAAAATCATCAAATTACTATTTTGTTACCTTTTTCCCGATCGTTTAGTTCTATTTCCTATTTCAAGCACTATAATCTAAAGAAAAATTCAAATTACAAATACCGTTGATGCGAAAAACTTATTTGTTCAACTTCATATTTAAATCACAAACTCATATTTGAATCGAGAACTTTTCAACCATAAGAATGATTTTTATGAGAAAAAATTAATAATATAACAATTATTTCAAGAAAAATATACATTACAATATTTTAATCATAAACTCCACAACCACGCAAAAGATTTTTGATAAAAGACTATTAACATTGTTGTCTTTATGTGTGTGTATGTATGTATGTACGTGTGTGTGTATATATGTATATATGTATATATATATATATATATATATATATATATATATATATATATATATATATATATATATATATATATATATATATATATATATATATATATACTCTAATAGAGGCCTTTTAAACTAATATGGTTAGATATATTTTGTTATCTCATGCCATAATGATTTGAAATCTAAATGACTCTTCATAATTCCTAAATTAATAGCATTTACTAGAAACTTTTTGTATCCCTCTTATTTATACATGTTGTTACTGTATGAGTAGATTTTTTCTCGTAAAAACATTAATGTTTTTCAATGTTTCTGATTAATATATGAAGAGTAGAATAAATGAGAAAATACACCAAATGTATGTTGATTTTATATATTGTTGAAATTGTTTTTAATTTTTTTGTTGAAATTGGTTTTACATTCTTTATATGAGTTAGGTGTGCTTTATTTATTTTTTAATGCAAATGTTATAATAGTTATTTTGGTACTTTTTGTTATTAAAAATTTGTAGTATTAATTTTTTCCGTAGTATTTGTTATTCGTAAGATTGTAATATATAAAATCATAAAATTGCTTCTACAACTTTTTTTTTATAATTTTAGAGGGATTGATGTGGTTAATTAAATGAAACAATTTAATGCAATTAATCGATTTTTTTTACTTATGTCTTTTCGGTTGTAGTTGGTTAAAGTTTTTGTAGAAAGTTGAAAAATCATAATATTTAAACAATATTTCTTTGGAACTAAAAAACTTTTTTACTTATATTAGTTCATTACCAATAAATCGGAAAAAAAATTCCACAATAAAGATTCCAACTATACTATGATTGTTTTTTCTTATTTTAACCATTATCTTATGAAAATTTCTTATTGTTTATTTATAATGATAAAAACTAATTATTTATTTATTTTTTGATTTTTTTAGAAAGAATGTCTTAATATAAGATAATTCAATAGTTATACATCAACCTTTTGATTTCTTATATATAATTGTTATTTCATAATTGATGACATTGCTTAGATATTTTCAAACAAAACACATATAATATTATTTTAACTACATAATTTTGTTCCTGCGCAACGCGCGGAGATTCGCCTAGTATCAATCATATTGTCTCATACAAACAACGTCTTAACTCACAAGTAATGCATGTATCTGCAAATCTAACCGCTCTATATTGATGGTCTACATATTAGTTCACTAACAATTCATTTCTTTCGGTTCAGTGATTCATGATATACATTTAGTTTTTGATGTAGTTTCTTAATTCATATTACCATCGAGTGAAAATGATAGAACTAATATTACAATAGAAATACAATTACGTAATTGATAAATACTCTTAATGACTAATAAATTAAACAACTCGGTTTTAAAATTTCGGATGTCAACTCTTATCCTCATGTGACATATTTGTTTTAAACATAACAAACCTTGGTCATAGATTGCTTCTACTTGCAAAATAAGACAAAATTTCAATTAATTACATTCATAACTGATCAAAATATGACTTTTTGTTTGACTATACAATATCTTTATTGTGTATTATCTTAAAAGCATTTTCCCTTTTTTCCTGAAAACATAAAAATAAGCTACTAATCAATTTGTATTCTAATTTGAGTATAATCGTTAAAAAATCGTATTTAGGGTAAAAGCCAAAAAGGCCAACAAATTTAAAGGTATTTATTTCAATATCCTACATAAATAATATATTTTGATTAAATTCTATAGGAATGAATTTTATATGGGTAATCTTAAATAAACGAGATGTTTTATATCCTCCTAAAATATCTTTCTAATTATATTCCAAATCATATGATCAAAACAACAGTCAAAATCAAGAAAAAAGATAAATAATGGATTCTACATGTTATAGGAGGAAGAATTAGGAGGATAAAATAGAAAGAAATAGAATTTTCCTAAATAACCCCCCCCCACCCCCCCCAAATTATGTTAATATGTGTTGTGTGTGTTGACTCACATATCACATCAAGATTCACATATCAAATCAAGATGATTTTTTTACCAATACCCTTTTTATATACATGCATAAATACCTACTTTAATACACAACTTGATATACATGACATCATTGACTTGATATCTTGCAATTATAACTATCTAAGGTAGTTGTTGCCGTGAATGTGAATCAGAAAATCATGGATAGTAAATTAATGTCATTACAAGTTGGGGCTAGCCCACTTGGCTAACATGGAGTAATAATAACTTGGAGGTCCAAGGTTCAAACCTTGGCACTAACATAACTAGGAGGATTTCTAATATATTTGCTGTTCAAAAAAAAAAATGTCATTACAAAAGTAGTAAACTCTATCACTCATTATTAAAATAATATTTCGATTGCATGAAATTTTATTTTTTTGTGCATCAAAATGTGTTGTTTATAAGTTATACAAAATCTTCTTCAATTACGATTTATATGTTTCAGTACTCTTGTTATAATACATATGTTGTTATTGAAATTTAGTCAGATTGCAATACAACGAATGTAATCGAGTTAATTTTATTTTAGGAAATATATTTATAAAACCAATGTTTAATCATTTATATTAGAGTAAATTACAATTTTGGTCCCTGTGGTTTGCATGAAATTTCACTTTTGGTCATCGTTTCATTTTTCCACGCTGATGGTCCCTGAACTACACTTTTGCTTACACTATTGGTCCCTTGGCTAGGTAAAATGACCAATATACCCTTTTTAATTTCTTTTTCTTTTTTCTTCTGAAATATTATTATTTTGGTAATTAAAAAAAATAAAAATTCAACCCCAAGATGAACTCCCAGCCGGAGCTTTCTTCAACACCGTATCTCCTTTGTGGTTCACGATTTCTAGGGTTTGAGACAATAGCTGCCGAAGATATTTTGCATGATATGGGGGCGATAAGTATTATATCATCTGATTCAAAGGCTATGGGTCGAATTGGGGAGGTTAGTTATTACTTAATACATTTATGGTCTTTTTTTAAAAAAAATTTTACATGTGAAATGGTTAATGTACCAGGTAACAAGCAGAACATGGCAAACAACTCACAAAATGAAGTTACAAAGAGGTGCGATTGATGGTAACATACCGGAAAATGACAATCTTTGCATCAAACGGTTTATTGCAAAGTACACGATAAATCCAGCAATTGCTAACGGGTTTTCCGACTATGTTGGGTCGGTTGAGGTGCGTAAATCGTAATTAAAAAAATTACTTTTGCAATTCACATAATAAAAAGATTGAATCGTTGATGTAAATGAAATTGTTGTTGCAGGTAGGAAAGTTGGCTGATCTTGTGATTTGGAAGCCATCGTTTTTTGGGGCAAAGAAGCCAGTTTACCGTGTAAATGAAATTCTTGTGATTACTTTTGCAGTTCACCCAAGAAGCCAGTTTACCGTTCTTGACCCACTACATGCTTCCATCGTCTCAGGCCACCGTCGGCCACCCAAACCCGCTGTTAAGGGCGGCGTTGCTGCCCTTTTTGTTCTCCATCTGCCTTCACCACTGGACCATTTCCGACAGCAGTAGGTGTTTTCAAGCTTCGATCTCTCTCTAACCCCCCATTCTCTTTGTATGTCGTTCTTCAGACTCAGACGGATATCAGATCTCGTCCACGCCTCCTCGTCAACCATATGAGCCACCTCTCCCTCCGCCGCCTCCACTGCAACTGCAAGCACCAAATATCTTCCGGTAAGCAACCCGAAAACCCCAAATCCGATTCTGGAAAGCAACCCAAAAACCCCAATCCGATTCTTCCCATCCAATCAGTGAAACAAGGATCTGAAACCTATTAAAATACGGATTTAATTTCCTAAGCAGCCATGGATATAACCGAAAGCCGGCTAGGTGTCGGCCTGAAATCAAACCACCGTCTAACTCTCGATCCTCCTCCGGTGAAGTTGATTGAAACAATCTCGATCCTCCTTCGGTTAAGTGGATTGAAACAATCTTCAATTTCTAACTCTCGATCCTCATCCGGTGGGTTTTTGTTTTTTTTAATTATTTTTAATTAACTTAATAAATAATACATAAAAGAAAAATGAAAAAGAAAATAAAAAGGGTATATTGGTCATTTTACCTAGCCAAGGGACCAATAGTGTAAGCAAAAGTGTAGTTCATGGACCATCAGCGTGGAAAAACGAAACGATTACCAAAAGTGAAATTTTATGCAAAACAAAAGGGTCCAAAATTGTAATTTACTCTTTATATTATTAGTCTATAATTAAATAAAGAGTAAACTGCAAATTTGGTCCCTGTGGTTTGCACAAAAGTGTGACTAAGGTCCAAAAAGTTTTGGACTTGCATCAGTCGTCCAAAAAGCAAAAAGGTTTGTGGATTTGGTCCCTCTGAAACATAAAAGGACTATTATACCCTTTTAATTTCATTTTTCATTTTTTCAATACTTCTTTTAATAATTTTTGATTAAAAATTAAAAAAAATACAACCCCCACCCCCACCAGCGTTCTCTCTCTCTCTCTCTCTCTCTCTCCTTTTCTGATGAAAAAACCCACATAAGAAATCTCACACCATTGCTGCAACCATTTTGTCCCGACCGTTGATCCTTTCTCACACACCGAATCGATTCTTTCTAACTTCGGATTTGTGCGTCTCCACACTCGGATTGAAGCTTTTCAAGATCAATTTTGTGATTCAAGCACCGATACTCTCCCCCATGGCTCCTCCCATGCCAAACGGTATTCAATTGGGTTATGTTCCCCAACCCTTACGCAAATGTCGGTGAAATTGACGGTGATGTCGATGAGGTTAAAAGCAGAAACGGTATTCGATTGGGTAGATGCAGAGGTCAATTGCCGACTTTGTAGGTAAGAGCTCACTGAAGTACCAATCAAAAGAAGTGAGGAACGTGTAACCTTTCAATTTGATAACTTCATATGCACCCTCGACAACTTCTTTGTGAATTTTCGCAAGTGTTTGCTTCTCGTATGCGATTTGTTGCCTCTCTAAAAAGCTAAGTATCAGCACCCCTCCGACGCTTATGCTTGACCATAACGCCACCGATGAGTCTCCATGTTCTCCGACGATGTAGGCCTAAAATACGAACAAAAGGGAGTACCGGGGTACCAGATGACAGATTGAAATCAAACCAGAATCGAAATGGGTAAAGTGATGAATAAATTTTGAAAATAACTCACCTGCACATCCTGAGCATTGATATCTAGATGATCGGCAATGAGGAACCTGAATCTAGATGAATCGAGGTTTGTACCCGATCCGATAACTCGATTTGACGGAAACCCGGATAGTTTCCAAGCGACATAAGTCAACACATCGACCGGATTCGAGACGATGAGTAGGATAGTGTCCGGCGAGTCTGCTGCCAACGGTGGGATCATCTTTGAGAAGAGAGCTAAGTTCCTCTGCAACAAGTTGAGTCTAGACTCCCCGGTTATCTGCCGGGCGCCGGCGGTTACGATCACAAGATCTGATCCGAAACTGCAGGAATAGTTAACGGAAGCGGATATTTTCGTTCGTGGGAGGAAGGCGGCGACGTGTTGGAGGTCTAGCATTTCTCCATGGAGCTTGTCGGCGTTGACGTCGACAAGGGTGATCTCGTCGGCGAGTGCTTGGGTGAGGATGGTTTGGGCGATGGCCATACCCAATCGAATTAATCTTGAGAGAGAGAGAGAGAGAGAGAGAGAGAGAGAGAGAGAGAGAGAACGCTAGTAAGGGTGGGGATTGTATTTTTTTTTAATTTTTAATCAAAAATTATTAAAAGAAGTATTAAAAAAATGAAAAATGAAATTAAAAGGGTATAATAGTCCTTTTATGTTTCAGAGGGACCAAATCCACAAACCTTTTTGCTTTTAGGACGACTGATGCAAGTCCAAAACTTTTTGGACTTTCGTCACACTTTTGTGCAAACCACAGGGACCAAATTTGCAGCTTACTCTTAAATAAATAATGATCATATTATCTAAAGTTAAATTTTTATTTAATGTAATTGACTTCCGTATTTAACAATGAATTTAAAAGCTGGTTTTTAAATGTTTATTTAAAAATGTCTCCTAAATCATTTATCGTCGGAAACTATGTTTTTTTATGGTGCAATTTGTCTTTCAAGTTTTATGTGTATATCATGGTATTCACTAGAATTGAAATTACATCTTAATAAAAGTTTATTAATTTATCAAAAAGTTTTAAAAATTAAAATATGGAACATAAAAAAAAAATTAAAAGTTATTCATACATACCGCATCCTACTCTATCCTATCCTATCCACTCACCACCACTCCACCTCTACCTACTCCTAACCCACCCACACCACCCTTACCCACCCACCCTAACCCTACCCCTACCCCTACCCCTACCTACCGCACCCTACTCCATCGGTCCATCCCACCCTACCCACACCCACTTGTCCGATATTACTTGTTATTCGATAACAATTTTTATTAAAGGTTGTAATTTAGATTTTGCTCCACAATTATCTAATTTTGTCCTTGTGAGTTGTTAACGAATATTTAAGTCGTAATCTTTTTTGAGTAATGAATGAGGATAAATATTTTTTAATCAGTTTCAAAATGAAAATTTTGTTAACAAAGTTAGAGCACCAACTCAAAGTCCAGATATCTTATTCTCCTCTTAAGTTTCATCATCGGAAAATTTTACAGTCCCTCATGAAAATATTGAGGATGTAGGGGTGAGTAATGTTATCTTTTCTTATCAATCTTATAAAAGAATTTTAAAAAATACTTGACAGGAATTAAAAATATCTGTCAGATGTTTTTAAAATTCTTTTTCTATAAAAGACCGGTAAATGAATACGTCATCACTCTAAGGTTTATTCAACTCACCATTTACAAAACAAAACGCAAAAACTACACCATCTAAATCATCCTCGAAACACATGTTCTTCACCTGTCTTTCGATCTATTCTTGTAATCCAACGACTGTGGTTTTTAGATGGCGATTTTTCATATTCACGATTCTCCTTTACATAAGCGATCTTCAATCCTTGTCCCACCGGAATGATCACCGATTTCACAAGACGCGCCGTCTTGCCAATGACCAATTCCCATCGGAACCCAACCATGCGCCGCCGTGTAGCATTTTTGCACAGCAAGACCGCGCCACGGCCAATTTGGCTACCCCAAACAATTCACGTAAGTCTTTGCGCCGACCGTCCACCACCATGAATTCAACCTCCGGGAGCCTTTCCAAGACTTCCTTAGCTTCTCCCACCATTAATTCAGGCACCGGCAACCCATGTTCCTTCATGGCGGCCACATATTCTGATCTTAAACTTTTGTATTATGCAAACATAACGTCCACCCAAGTTGCGTGCTGCAATTTCCAAGTATTAGACAATTACATTAATTATATTCCATGACCCTTGGTATTCCATGACTTTTGGGTTCCTTGACATTTGGTATTCCATGTCCCTTTGTATTACATGAGAGCCTCTATATAAAGGCTTCATGTCCTCCTCATTTGTACACACAAATTTACTGATTTACAATACAATTACCAAGTTTATCATGGTATCAGAGCTCTAGGTTAAAACCCTACTGCTGATCACAACACGCTGCCGCCGACCGCCACCTCCGACGACCTTTTAGTCGTCGGAGGTGCCTACAATATTTTTCCCTTTTTTTTCATAAATAATAATACAGCCGACGGCACCAAACAGAGCCCCGTCATCGGGAAGCCTCCGATTTGCAGTCAACAAAGTCTGCCAGTTCATGCATGCTCCTACTGAGATATCACTTATGCAATCAACAAAGTCTGCCAATTCATGCATGCTCCTACTAAGATATCACTTATACAGTCAACAAAGTCTGCCAATTCATGCATGCTTCTACTGAGATATCACTTATGCAGTCAACAAAGTCTGCCAAAACATGTTGAACTTCACTTTCACTTTGTCAGAAAAAAAAAAGAAACTGTCAATTCAGCATCTTTCTACAGATGATCAAATTGCCGACGTGTTTACGAAACCTCTATCATCCCAGCGGTTTGAAGCCATTCGGTCCAAGCTACAGGTCGCTACCCGACCTTAGCTTGCGGGGGAATATTAGACAATTACATTAATTATATTCCATGACCCTTGGTATTCCATGACTCTTGGGTTCCTTGACCTTTGGTATTCCATGTCCCTTTGTATTCTAGGAGAGCCTATATATAAAGGCTTCCTGTCCTCCTTATTTGTACATACAAATTTACTGATTTACAATACAATTACCAAGTTTATCACCAAGCCTATGCTTGTGGTGATTTCACTCCCACCTGACCATGCCTCCACAATCAATCTAGGGTTCCACCCGCCTGCCATGGCGGAGATCATCTCAGCTTTGTCTGATTCTTGAAATTTTTTGCACTGTAACAAACAAATGAATAAATAAATATGCACAAATTTACAGTAGAATTTGCGTATATGAGACATTAATTTCACAGGCTCGTATATTATAAATGCTTACGGTGTTCACTGTATCTATGAATGCTTTCGAAGCCATCTCCGGTGACCGAACCAAGTCCATCTTCGTACGGTGGGGCAGCGGGGACATGGAAGTTTGATATGAGGAAGGTGGTGGTTCGTCGCTTTACTTTTATACTTTGAATAAAGAGATAAATAGTAGTGGTTATCTATTTATTTATTTAAAGTCCGTGGTTCGTTTGTTCACTTGTGTACTTAGAAATTTGAATATAGAGATAAGTAGTTGTGGTTTTTATTTATTAATTTATTCAACTTTCCATCGTTGACATTTTATATGGTCTTATAAAAAGTTGTCTTTTGTAAGTAGTGTTTATGAATTATGATTTTTATCGGTTGAGTTTGAGATTTCACAAGACCTGAGGGTATGGCCTCGGAAAAACCTCGGCAAGCTATCGGTAAACATGGTGAACACCGTCCCTAGACTCGGTAAGGCTTGTTCGGTAGAGGGGAACAGTGAACTGTTAACATCTCTCTCTCTCTTCTCTTCTTCTCTGCTCCACACTGTCTTCTTGTCTTTTCTTCTTCTTTGCTCCATTCCTTCAACTACGTAAATATGGTGGGAAGAGGGTGATGGAGCTCAAATGGCTAAGGTGGAGGTCAGTAAAACTATTATCACTCCATTGAGCCTCATTACATGTACTTGAAACCAAACAAAGCTCGATGTTACAAAATATTATTGTCATCCCTCACAACAATAATTGATAGTACCTTACAAACCAACTCTAATCTATCACTTCATAAGAGGATAGAGGATAGTTAGGCTATATGGTATATGGTATGGTTATATACCATCTGTAACACCCCAGTTTTTAAAAGAATACAATTTATTTAAAATGAATATTTTACAAACATTTAAAAACATTTTAACATCAATTTACCGTATAAATTCCCAATAAGCAGCATCAGTGTGTACCTGCCATGCCAAGCCGTCAATTTCACCTGTATAACCTGAAATGGTAATTTAATAGAGAAAGGATAAGCACACGGCTTAGTGAGTTCCAACATCTACATAGTATATCAATCATACATACTTAACCCCCCACAGGAAAAATACTACCATTTATCACGCATAACCTGCTATACTCAGTACACCGAACTATAGTCTTCTACTCAGCATTTTGAGCCGCGCATGCTCTGTACGTCGAGTCATGCGTATCTGCTCAGTCGGAGCCGCGTATACCCTGTACGTTGGGTCATACGTATCTGCTCAGTAAGTCTAACACCTCTGCTCAGCACTCAGAGCCGCGCATACTCTGTACGTCGAGCCATGCGTATCTGCTCAGTGCATCTTGCAGACATCTCCATATTGCTCAGTACGTCGAGCCACCCTATAATGCTCAGTTCGTCGAGCCCGTACTATCTACATACTAGACCTAGACACGTCTAGTACTAACCACACCCTATACCCCAACACATACAACTATAACAGGAACGTATAATATTAATAAAATACACACAACCTGGTACTATCCACAAACATCTTACAAGCACACAAAATTCGGTAAAGCACATATAACGTCTATACAATGTAGTGAGAAACTCACCTCGATATAAACTGGGTCGATTAGCTCTGTTGCTCGTACAACACGATGTCGTCCCCACTCCTCGACAAATATAGACCTACATTAGGTTTTCAACCCCATTTATAAATCATATGTATGTACCCTCTTGAAAACCTAAATCGTGAACTTGAAGGAAATAACTTCAATATCAACTTTCTTAGAAATTATTCATTTTCCCCTGAAATTTGACCTCTGTTCACAATCGGATTTACTCAACTTTAGAACATTTATTCATACATATTTCAATTTATCAGCAAACTACTCATTTTTAGGTTTCTAGGGACACCAATATCATCCCCAAACGATTTTTCTACAATTTACTATGATTTTTGCAAGATTTCATATCAAATCTGTCCAAACTAGACCAGTATGTGAAAATTACGTATTTTACCTAGGTTAGAGGTAGAATCACGATTCACACCTCTCTGGACAAAAGATAATAGACTCACTTTCTAAACTAATGGCATTTGTTTCACTCCTAAACGATACTCTGATTATTTATGGTGATTTTTACAATAACAGCAAATTTACCTCAATTCTGCAGTTTCAATCGAAAGGCTATATCTCCTCTTCCAGACCAACGAATCAAAATTCCTACGGTCAAAAGTTGAATACCGACCTCCTGAAGCTTCGATCCAAATTTCACGATGATCCAACGGTTGAATCTCCGGGGATCAACCGATCATTGTAGCTAGTTCTTGAAAATTCGGGATTTCTCTCCAAGGTTTGAGTGATGAAGGCTTACACCGACTTTAGGAGATAAAATTTAAGGATTTTGGGTTATTAAATGATATTTATAGTTTTAAGTTTGATTCTTATACCCTATTAGTCCCTCAACATCCAAAGTCGTCGTTAAAACCCCCGAAACTTGTCGTGATACCAATTTTCGCTCTATTAATAATATGAAGTCTTAAGTTTAAAAGTTTTGCCTCATAAATAAACTTAATATTCATCTAGGTCATTGACCAAGTTAACCTAGCCCATAGTTTGGTCATTTGGCAAAAATGACCATTTTTCACCAAAATTCTTACAATTTGGTCCTTGTTCGAAAAAGTACCGTACTAACACCACCTTATATTAAACATACTTCTTAGAAATATCTAGAGAGTAACACATACGTACCAAATCAAAAGTGGTGTTACAAGTTCTCCCCTCCTTCAAAAGATTCCGTCCTCGGAATCAAATAAACAACTAGGGGTACTTCGCCTTCATTTCCTCTTCGGTTTCCCAAGTCACATCAGAACCCTTATGGTGTCGCCACTGTGCTAACGGCTTTTCTCCTAACGGCTTTTCTCCTAACTCTGTCCAACAGGTCGGAGTACGGCACGGTGCTCCGTATAATGCTTCGTATTGTGCCATCTGAATGCTGGAGTGATAAATATTATTATATGCAAATTCCACTAACACCAAGTGATCCTCCCAGCGCCCACCAAAATCTATAACACACGCACGAAGCATATCCTCCAATATTTGTATAGTACTTTCGCTTTGCCCATAAATACTAATCCAACAACACGAGCCCAAATATGTTAAACTTTAGCCCATTAGGTCTAGAGTCCAACACGGGATGAAAAGTCAACATAAGTCAACGTTAATATCTCTCCAATGTTAACAGATTGGTCTTACACCTTGTTTTTATGTGACATCATATCACTATTAATCAACGGCCAACATCAGTCTATGCATTAAAGTAGTCAGTAAACGACACCACTTTATTCACCTTTATTCCAAAGAGTCTCTTCAATATCCTATTATCACTAGAGACAAACAGCGAATTTGAAAAAGAAACGGCATCTAGGGTAATGAAGAGTCGCATCCACTGTAGATGGTTTGAATTTATGGTAATAAGAACGTGAAATGTGCTTTCAATTACATGCGTCCTTTCGGTTCCAGCTGCAAAATGCTATATATACACACACGTAAGTAGCATCATTTATTTCCATGTTCATTTTCAGTCTCATTCTCTTCTATCACTAGATTGTTCGTATACAAACTCATATTTAAAGCTGAGTCATGGAAAACAGATCTTCAATGGGCGATCTGTCAAACCCTGGACCTGGTTTTCCGCAAGGAGAGGGTCCTTCAGATCAGACATCTTTACCGGAGTTCGGTGACTTTAACATTCTAAACATCCATTATTTGTTTTTCATTTTTTTTCTTTCTAATGTTTTGTTTGATTTTGAATTACGATAAAGTCTTCCAGATATACTACCAATAGAGCCACTCAACGAAGAGCCGAGAATTTTTCCCGAGCTAAACATTAACTCAGAAGATCCGGTGCACGCATCTTTAGATGTTACACCTGATCAGACTCCATACATTCTACCAGGTTAAATTCTTTTAAATGATTGCTTCTATGAATATTCAATTTTGTTTTATCATCTGACAATTGTTATTCGTAGACCCATCTGTGGATGATCTATCTGGCTACAATCCATTCATCGACGTACCCTCAATGAGTAGTGAGATCATCCCCATGAATCAAGAATTCATGACTGACATTCAGAATGAAAGTCAATTACAAACAACTCATAACATCAATATTGAAATGAATCCCGAACTTGGGGTTGGTTTTCAATATCAAAATCACCTTCAGGTGATTCAGAGGAACTTAGAAGGATTTCAAAATCCTGAGTCCATAATTGAAAACGTACAATTACCACCGATAGAAGCTACCGATTTTAATGAATCAATGTCCATATTTGGTTCAGAAAATCAGGATCATGTTCAAATGATCCCAAATATTAATAGTACATTTGAACTCAATCTTCCGATTCCGACAACCATAGTAGCTGGCACTAGAAGAGGTTTCAGACACTCATTAAGTAGAGAAATAATAGCTGAACACTTTAATAAACCAATTGAGGAAGCTGCGAAAGAACTCAACATTGGATCGACACAGTTAAAAAAACATTGTAGAGATTTAGGCATCGGACATTGGCCCCAACGACAACTTAAGAGTCTGCAAACTCTTATTGATCGTGTTGAGGTAAAGAATTACATTTTTGTTTTTTTTAATTCCTTTATATCATAATGTTATTATTACTAAAGTTGTTTGTGCCACAGGAATTTGGTAACGAGTTTAGTGGAGCAGCAGGATTATCGAAAGATTTAATACCCAACCTGAAAAGAGAGAAAGAAGCAATAATTGAAGGATCACAATCGGGTCTAACAGACAGCACAAAGAAACTGATACAAGCTGCTCATAAGGTTGTATTTAGGAAAAGAAAATTTCTGGAAAAGGGGGAAACTTCATCAAGAACTCATACACAGCAGCAATCTCTGCCATCTAATTCTGGTATGAGTAGTATTAATCCTGGTTTACTCGAGCCTGTAAGTGAGGGGAATTTTCGAGGCTCTGTAAGTAACCTAGCCTGGTTTCCTCCTCCTTATAGCTATCCCCAACTGGTTCCGAATTGGAACCCTTCCTCATCACTTCCCTACTTACACACTCCCCAAACGAGTCAATTTTTAGCCCACACTTATGGGGTTACGGGTTCCAACCCTATCGAGACCCCACACCTTGGAGCTCCTCCTCCAATAACTGAAAACATACCCCTTCCAAATCCTCAAGAAGGTACAAATCAACCTAATGATGACAAAGAGTGGAGTGTAGAAGATCTTTTCTCGCTTCCTTCTGATTCTTCAGTTTAGGTTAGTAGCTCTGTAAACTTTTCTTAATGTATTAATATAAAATTATAGTAATGGATCACATGTATCGACGTGTTACTACTTTTACTTATTATTTTTGTTATAACTACCCACACCCTCAGCTAATTGGATTCCTCATGACCAACTCCCGATTCGAACGCGGATCCTGTGCTTTCAATAGTAGGAGCTCTACTACTACCTTCCACACCTATCCACGTCCGTTTCAGGACTTGTCCAGAAGTCTCCAATTCACTTTTCACCAACACATATATCCCAAGGTTGTTTCACGAACAAAGTTGTATACAATTATTGAATTATAAAATCTTTCAAATAAAAGGATTTACCCTATAAATACAACCAAACAAGGAACATAAAATAGGGTCAACTCAAACATTTTAGGACAATTTAGTCCCTACTGCATACACCTTAATGACATTCCTTGAACAACCTATCAACACCAGCATTTATTCAAAACAACAGGCAACAAATAATCTGTACACCAATATGTGGTTTTCTAGCAGGAATTTAGGCATACGTATATCATATATTACAGAAACATCAACAAAGACTAAGCACTTAAACCTTTTCCCCACTGACGTCGGCTGGCGGTACACACTGCGTCTTCACAACAACGTTCATTTAACTTCTTACTCGAAAAACAACTTTTAATTTCTTGTAAAAATAACTTTAAAAGAACTTTTGAGTCTCAAGCTTGAGATCAAAACCCACCAAGTGAGTCTGATTCACTCAAGCCAGGCTCTGATACCAACTTGTAACACCCCAGTTTTTAAAAGAATACAATTTATTTAAAATGAATATTTTACAAACATTTAAAAACATTTTAACATCAATTTACCGTATAAATTCCCAATAAGCAGCATCAGTGTGTACCTGCCATGCCAAGCCGTCAATTTCACCTGTATAACCTGAAATGGTAATTTAATAGAGAAAGGATAAGCACACGGCTTAGTGAGTTCCAACATCTACATAGTATATCAATCATACATACTTAACCCCCCACAGGAAAAATACTACCATTTATCACGCATAACCTGCTATACTCAGTACACCGAACTATAGTCTTCTACTCAGCATTTTGAGCCGCGCATGCTCTGTACGTCGAGTCATGCGTATCTGCTCAGTCGGAGCCGCGTATACCCTGTACGTTGGGTCATACGTATCTGCTCAGTAAGTCTAACACCTCTGCTCAGCACTCAGAGCCGCGCATACTCTGTACGTCGAGCCATGCGTATCTGCTCAGTGCATCTTGCAGACATCTCCATATTGCTCAGTACGTCGAGCCACCCTATAATGCTCAGTTCGTCGAGCCCGTACTATGTACATACTAGACCTAGACACGTCTAGTACTAACCACACCCTATACCCCAACACATACAACTATAACAGGAACGTATAATATTAATAAAATACACACAACCTGGTACTATCCACAAACATCTTACAAGCACACAAAATTCGGTAAAGCACATATAACGTCTATACAATGTAGTGAGAAACTCACCTCGATATAAACTGGGTCGATTAGCTCTGTTGCTCGTACAACACGATGTCGTCCCCACTCCTCGACAAATATAGACCTACATTAGGTTTTCAACCCCATTTATAAATCATATGTATGTACCCTCTTGAAAACCTAAATCGTGAACTTGAAGGAAATAACTTCAATATCAACTTTCTTAGAAATTATTCATTTTCCCCTGAAATTTGACCTCTGTTCACAATCGGATTTACTCAACTTTAGAACATTTATTCATACATATTTCAATTTATCAGCAAACTACTCATTTTTAGGTTTCCAGGGACACCAATATCATCCCCAAACGATTTTTCTACAATTTACTATGATTTTTGCAAGATTTCATATCAAATCTGTCCAAACTAGACCAGTATGTGAAAATTACGTATTTTACCTAGGTTAGAGGTAGAATCACGATTCACACCTCTCTGGACAAAAGATAATAGACTCACTTTCTAAACTAATGGCATTTGTTTCACTCCTAAACGATACTCTGATTATTTATGGTGATTTTTACAATAACAGCAAATTTACCTCAATTCTGCAGTTTCAATCGAAAGGCTATATCTCCTCTTCCAGACCAACGAATCAAAATTCCTACGGTCAAAAGTTGAATACCGACCTCCTGAAGCTTCGATCCAAATTTCACGATGATCCAACGGTTGAATCTCCGGGGATCAACCGATCATTGTAGCTAGTTCTTGAAAATTCGGGATTTCTCTCCAAGGTTTGAGTGATGAAGGCTTACACCGACTTTAGGAGATAAAATTTAAGGATTTTGGGTTATTAAATGATATTTATAGTTTTAAGTTTGATTCTTATACCCTATTAGTCCCTCAACATCCAAAGTCGTCGTTAAAACCCCCGAAACTTGTCGTGATACCAATTTTCGCTCTATTAATAATATGAAGTCTTAAGTTTAAAAGTTTTGCCTCATAAATAAACTTAATATTCATCTAGGTCATTGACCAAGTTAACCTAGCCCATAGTTTGGTCATTTGGCAAAAATGACCATTTTTCACCAAAATTCTTACAATTTGGTCCTTGTTCGAAAAAGTACCGTACTAACACCACCTTATATTAAACATACTTCTTAGAAATATCTAGAGAGTAACACATACGTACCAAATCAAAAGTGGTGTTACACCATCACACAAAAAGTATTGTCACATCAGCATTACATCATTATTATTACCATTTCACATCACTCACCTAAGAAAATACCAATCATCATTCCTAATTTCTTAATATAAAAATAAATTTTATTTTTAAGAGAGAAAGACAGACACAGACATAGATGCAGAGAGAGAGATGCCCGTGAAGGGTCTGTGATTCACGAAGAGGGTCACCCACCACCACACCAAGTATTTATCACACACACGAAGGATGGTGTTTGTGTGTGGCCACCGGCGCCATGTATACATGGCATGCATACCATATAATGTTATATGAGAATTGCAGATTCGAGTTAATTTCAATAAAAATCAGAAAAATTGTTTTGACGCGGTTATTTTTTTCTTCTATTTGTGTTATTCGGTATTTCGGGAGTACTATGTTTTTTCACGACCAAAAGCCAAGAAAAGATTAAGTTTTAGTCGATATTGTTTTGCAATTGTTTTTTTGATTATGCATAGGAAATTTATGAAATTTTTTTTGAACTATGTTGGTTGATTACAAAACCACACCTAAGCATTTCTTCTTTGTAATATTTAATTTTTCAAGTTTATTTTTAGTTCTATTAAAATTTAATTAATCAAAAAATATAAAGAAGTGAAGGCCTCTCTCTATCTCTAAATAATATTGCATCCATTGACCACCCAACAATATAAGTTAAGTAATGACAATGTACTTTTGTTAGGGGCGGATTTCTTATAGGGCACTGGGGGACCGGGCTACTCCTAAATTTCGGACATGTAGTGTAATTATTTATTTATTTTTTTAATAGGGTGGAACCCCGCAAAAAAATATCTTATCATATTATCTCAGAAAAAAAATTCGATGCCACGACTATTGGTAAATCCTGGGTCCGCCATCGACTTTTGTATACATTTTAGTAATTTACATAAAGCAATATATCATCCCAACCGGTCAATCTAGCAAACAAATTCATCTCGGATACTTCTTTACACTATCCATCCACTATCTGAATCCAAGCGATGATAGTTGTACCATATATGACTCTTACTTTCTTCCATGACCAAATTAATAATATGGAAGTCAATAATGTTTACGCTTAATAGTTTACGTAAGTAATCATATTTAGAAAAAGTGATTTCATAAAACTTGTAATGTGTTAAAAGCATTATCATAAAAAGAATAGTCACACTTAAAGATTACATTGTCACATAAACTAGTAATACATTAAAATTAATAGTAAATAATAGTCAAATTTGGACGACATGTTTAATGTGAGCCATCCTTCACATGAAGAGAAAATCGCACGTTTAGTCTCTGTTGGTTTCTTTGACATAGCTCAGTGACTTTCAAAATTATAAATATAGTCTTTCTACGTTATTTTCATTGGAGATTGATCACTCAACCTTGAAATGTCTATACCTAAAATTAATAGTAGATAATAGTCAAATCTACCTCATCTCTAAACTTCCACCATAGCCGGTGATCCCGACGTCGGTACGCTACCGTCGTTTGACTAAGTTCATCGGCATTCCCCCTCACTCCCGAACTGGTATCTTGTGCATGACTGGAAAAAATGAATCGTCCCAATGGTGATGAAGATTAGAAGGTTGTTGACAGGCGGAAGAATGATAGGCGTGACCATCCGACTTCATTTTACGTGAGTAATCTCCCAGAAGGTGTGACAGTGAACGAGATTTGGAAGAAATTTGAAGGATTTGGCAAGCTGGTCGATGTGTATATCGCTCGCAAAAAAGAAAGGAGCGGTGCTAGATTTGGCTTTGTAAGATTTGCCGGAGTACAAGACGCCAAAGCTCTGGAAGAATCATTCGGTAAGATATTTCTTGGTCATAATAGTCTCACTATAAACATTGCCCGGTTCCACAGAAAATCGAATATGAACATTCCCATAAACCAAAGCAAACCCAATATCCCCATAAACCATCAAAATTCTCGTATCCCACAACCCTCCCATCCTCCAGCTTCGGCTTGGAACCTTAGAGGATCAAAGACATTTGCGAATGTTGTATCCGGAATTCAATCTAGTGTAAACAACAACTACTTGAACCCTGTTAAAGTTAATATATCCCAGGATCTTGATAAGTTACTGTTTGACAATTTCCTATTGGGAGAGGCCATAGATTATGAGACATTAAAATCTCTTCCAAATATGTTCAATGATGAAGGCGTAATATTTGGAAAACTATTCTTTATCGGCGGTCTATGCACCCTAATTGGTTTTGATGATGTGGAAAGTACTACCGGATTATTAGAAAACAAGGAATGCTGGGGAAAATGGTTCAAGTGGCTCAAAAAAGGTGATTCAAACTTATATTGGAAGTATGAACGAATGGTAGATATGAAGATCATAGGCCTACCCATCCAATTGAGAACCCCTGAAAACATCTCTAAAATTCTCAATCGCTATGGTAAAGTTCTGTCGGTTGATGAAGATGTTTGGAAGTTTACCGATCTTTCCTCATGTGAAGGTCGTACCCTAACTGAATCAAGAACCAGAATTAACGATGAAATCGTCATTCAATTTGGTCAAGGGAAATTCATGAAGATCGGAATCATTGAACTTGAAGTCAACCTTGCTCCTTTTGAGGCTGGTGAGATCTGGGGCGAAAACAATAATGACATTAATGATGAGAATGATTCCAGCGATGACGATGACGATGACGATGACGATGACGATGACGATGACGATGACGATGACGATGACGATGACGATGACGATAACGATAACAACAATGATGCATATGACTCGGGCAGTGACATGGAAGGTATGTCGAATACGTGGAATAACAACACCAAAGATGAGCAGGAGGAAGGAGAGATACATGATGATGAACAGATGAATGTCAAGGAACACTCCTGTGGATCCCCGACTGATAATAATGACGTTTTAGATGCCGTGGAGTCCGTCGCAAACGCGGATGACGCGGGACTGGAAAATATGCTCGAGGATGATATAGTTGCAGAGTCACAATTTAATCCGCCTGCCGACGAAATAGGAGATACAAATGATGTTCTAATTAATGATCAAGGTCCGGTAAATAAAGATGCGACTGCGATTTGAAAGCGACATCACGACTTAACTACATCCCCAATATGGATCTCGGACTCCTCAATTTTGGGCCTTTTCCATCTTGGACCCAAATAGACCCCCGTGTATTACCGAACCTGCCAGAAAGCCCAAAAAACTTTGAAAGCACATCCCCATTTGAAGTGGATCGGTCCAATGACAAAAGGAGAAAAATATCTAAATTTACCCACACTAAATCTTGCCCTCCCATTACCGATAACGACAGAAACTCTTTCTCAATTGATCTCAATCGTGATGTTCCTAATAGACAAACCGAGGCATGCGATAACATTAGTAACGACGAGTCACACGCATCTCAGGAATGAAGGAAAACGGTTGAAGTGGGTTTGGACTTGGGATTCGAAATTGGTGCTGATAACCAAATCATACAGGAAGTGTTGGCTGGTGCGGGAGTCAATTTTGTAGCCTAATGTTTTGCCTTTCTGTAAACATTAGGGGTGTGAGCGAGGCTCGTAAGGTTGAGTGGATCCGTAAACTTAAAATTTCTCATAACATCGAGTTTGTTGGGCTTCAAGAAACCCATCTATCGGACCCAAATCGTATTGATATTAAAGGCTGTTGGGGCAGCAGTGATTTTCAATTTGATTGCGTGGATGCGGATGGCAGATCAGGAGGTATTCTCAACATTTGGAATCCAAGGATATTTAAACCCAATTTTCACATGAAAAATCAAAACTTTCTACTAACTGGGGGAAAATGGTCGAACTTTCCTCGTGATGCTTTTCTTGTAAATGTATACGCTCCCCAAGCCATTGCCGACAAAAGAATATTGTGGAATGATCTTCTAGAGCTAAAGAATTCGATGCAGGGTAATTGGGTCTTCTTTGGTGATTTTAACGCAGTTAGAAAGGAGGATGAAAGGGTTAATTCAGAATTTTGCAAATCATCAGCGGACGACTTCAACAAATTCATCACTTTAGCTGGTCTTCGTGAGTTTAGTATGGGTGGTAGAAGATACACGTACTTATGTCCCAGAAGCGCCAAATTGAGCAAATTAGACAGATTTCTTGTTTGCCCTAACTTTATTGTTGTTCAACCAAACTCGTTTGTCATGGCTTATCCTCGAGAACATTCTGATCATTCCCCAATCACATTATGTGGCACTCACCTCGATTTTGGTCCCGCTCCGTTCAGGTTTTATAATTCCTGGATCATTCGTGAAGGTTTTTCTAATATTTTCAATGTTGCCTGGGTTTCTTTTCGTGGTTTTGGCTCTCCTGATATGTTCTTGGCTACAAAAATCAAAGCCATAAAACAAGCAATAAGAAGTTGGAGGAATATGGGATTTCGATCGGAACACAAAGAATTGGAAGATTTAAAGAAGCGAAATAATGAATTAGACCTCATTGTTGAATCAAGACATCTATCGATTGGAGAAACCACAGAGCTACAGAAGAACAAAATTCGCATCAATGACCTTGACAGGTTTCGTAGACTTGATTTAAAACAGAAAGCTCACATCAAGTGGACGATAGATGGCGATGAAAATTCCTCATTTTTTCATGGTGTTTTAAATAACAAGAATCGTAATAACAAGATTCATGGTCTCTCCATCAACGGTTCTTGGTGTAATGATCCAGGCTCAATCAAGCAGGCGGCTTTTGATTTCTTCTCTTCTAAGTTTAAAGAAAAATGGCCGATGAGACCAAAACTTGTTAATAGCAACATCAAAGTTTTGAGCCATCATCAGCAGCGCAGCTTGGAAGAACCATTCTCGGTGGAAGAAATAAAAGCGGCTGTCTGGAGCTGTGGTGGCGAAAAAGCACCGGGACCTGACGGTTTGACTTTCAAACTAATCAAGTCGCATTGGGAGATTGTATCAGCTGACTTTATGAACTTTGTTACTCATTTTGAAAAACATGGTGTCTTCGTGATAGGTGTATAATTATACACCTTTTTGCACGTTTATTTACCGCATTCAACATCGTTTATTGCCTTTAAAACATGCTATATGCATGTTTTCGGTCTAATGTGTTCATTTTGGAGCAAAAACCATTTGTTTGTATAAAATGGTATGTTTTACAGGCATTAAAAAAAAATATGGGCCACCATACAATGTCAAAAGGAAGCCTCACACCAAGTTTCGAGCAAATCGGGCAAGAAACGGAAGAAATAGCCTTAAAAAGTCCCTGTTCAAGGAGCACGAGTCGTGCCTTTTTATGCCTAAGGAAGCACGAGTCGTGCTCAAGCTGGAATGACAGATATAGCATTGTACTTTCAAGGAGCACGAGTCGTGCATTTTGTAAGGCTAAAGAAGCACGAGTCGTGCGCTTACTGTAGACCATGTGTAGCAGGAATCTTCCAGCAAATCAACTTTTGAAGCATGGGGTTTTCACCATTTGATTAATCCGAACTGAGATCTTTCCAGGGCCATTTGAGGACTATAAATAGAGCATTTGAGAGGAGTTATCAACACACTTCAATACACTTAGATACACTTGAATACTCTCTCTTTTCTTTACATTTCTAGCTAGTTTCAATGTCTTTCTTTGCATTTGTGCAGATTTTAGTCAACATGAGTGGCTAAGTCTCATAACATTCGGCTTTTAGTCATTTATCTTTCTTGTCATTAATATTTGTGCTTGGAATGAAGTTTTGAAGTTATTAAAACTGTTTTGGTTTAGTTTTGTCATTTAAATTTTATTACAAATTTGGTCCCTACTTTGGAATTTAGTCGATCACTATATTCCGGTAGTTAACCAATTATAGTTATATGTATTTTCAATTGTTTTGAAGATCATTGTTGGTAACATCTTAGAAATAACTTCACTTTTTAAAAGCTTGACACGAGAGATCAATCAAGTTCTTAAGAAGTAAAGAACCAACAAAAGAACGTAAAGCATCACTCTTGGTCAATTATAGCATTAATCACTAGTTGACCATTGTGTTGTGCATACCTTTTATAGAATTTTAGTGTTATTCCTTGTTCTATATTAGTGATGCACGTTTCTTTTGTCCCGGTTAATTTCTATGTCTTAAATTACATGCTTGTTCTTAGTTCCTTCATCTAAAGGGACGGAATATTGAATTTGGATTATAACACTCGTATAGAAGTAGTATCTTGTCTCGGTTGAGATACATCTATCTCTTCAAGATGACCATTGAGATATTCACTTACATATGAGAAAACAATACTTCTTTCACAAATAGAGACCATTGAAGTATTGAACATATTAATTTGGATTTCTTCTAAGTTGATGTGTTATTGTCATTTTCCATTGACAAGAACCATTACCTAACTCTTAATTTCATTTAAGTACGAATATGCGACAAGATTGATTAGACTAGAAGCCGAATGTCCGTTTAATTATATTAATCACGTTCTTATTTATTTTCTGTTATTCAAGCGACTTGACAAATCCCCCCTTGAACTTTATATTTCTTTGTCCCAATCTCTAGAAGTGTGAAAACTTGGCAAGAGATTAACTCACCTCAATTCCCTTGGGTTCGACTCGTACCGCTACTATACTATTCTTAATTGAAGAGTATTTAGAGGTCTTTTGACATATCACATTTTCTGTCCCATCATCATAAACTGCATCCATATTACATTACTCTTTTATTTGTTTGGTAATTCGACGACCAACAAATTGGTGCCGTTGCCGGGGAATTAGCTTATGATTAACTCTTTATGCCCAGATCTGATCGAACAGGTACACCTCTAGAGATCAACAAAGAAATTGAAAAAACTGCAAAAATATTAAGAAAACAAACCAAGCTTCGAAAGAAGCTTGATTACCAAAAGTCTCACACTACATCAACACTCTCTCCTACACCACCTTCTACTTCTACTTCTACTCCTATTTCTGATTTTTCTACTAATCCATCAAAAATGGGTGACGAAGAAAAGACCTTAAGACAATGGGGTGCCCGAAAAGATACACAACAACCTTTGTGTATAAATTATCCCAATGTGGAGAATTTTGAGCTAAAGTCCGGGCTCATACACTTACTTCCAACCTTTAGAGGTTTGGAAAATGAAGATCCCCATAAATTACTTAAGGAGTTTCATGTGGTATGTTCGGGTATGAAACCGCATAATGTGACGGAGGACCAAATCAAGCTAAGGGCATTCCCCTTTGCTCTTTACGATGCCGCCAAAGAATGGTTGTACTACCTCCCACCGGGGACGGTAACAACATGGAATGACATAGCTCAAGCATTCCTTGACAAATACTTCCCGTAGCCAAAAGCTTCGAGCATCCGTAGAAAAATTCTCACCCTACATCATGACGAAGAGAGTCCTTACACACATATTGGGAGAGATTTAAAAAACTTTGTTCTCGGTGTCCACAACACGGTTTGTCGGAACACCAACTTCTCAAATATTTTTGTGAAGGCTTATCTCATCTTGATAGGCGAATTATCAATGCCTCTAGTGGTGGAGCCTTGCTAGACAAGACCCCGTCCCAAATCCGAGCCTTAATTGACACTTTGGCGGAAGACTCGAAACACTCGATCGGGGAAGACGAATGGTATCCCGACCCTCCACGAGGAGAAAAACACATAAGTACTCCTCTCATTGAAACTCAATTATCCGAACTAACAAAAGCGGTCATTTTGTTAACCAAAGAAAGAGGGATCGAACCAAAGGCAAGAGCTTGTGGAATTTGCCTCCAACATGGTCATCCAACCGACATGTGTCCATCTTTGCAAGACGAAAACGAACATGCAAATGCTTTGGGTGACCATACGGGACAAAATTCTAGAAATTTTGACAATAACCAATCGTGGAAAAATGCTCAACCAAGACCTCAATATCAACCACGATACCCACAACCACATCATGCCGCACCACGAAACTCCTCAGGTATGTCTTTAGAGGAAATTGTCTCTAACTTGGCTAAAAATACAATATCTTTTCAGCAAGAGACAAGGGCAAGCATCCAAAACTTGGAACAACAAATGGCACAACTTGCAACAACGGTTAGTGTAAGAACCCACGAAAAAGTTGTAGAAGGGTAACGGTCTTTTGATACGTTATAAGACTATTATGTAAAATAGTATGTATGTGTGAAATTATAATATAAGAAATAAAAGATTATGTGAAATTTGGAGTTTTACTGCGTGAATAGTGAAATTTGACTAAAAAGGGCAAAATGGTCATTTGACATGCAAATGACCAAATTGTCAAGAAAATGTCAAGTTAGAAGTTAAAGAAACATAAATTGCAAAGATATGAACTCCTGGACCATTTTTGAATAAAAGAGAGAAGCTAGGGGCTAAAGTGAAAATGTGTATAAATATTAAATATCTAATATATGAGAGTTATCCTCTCATTATTCAGAAAGTTTCAGAAGAGTCCAGAGAGAACGAGAGTGAGCACGGGAAGAAAACGAGAGGAAGAAGAAATACAATAATCGTTGCAAAGAAATCAAGAGAACACTTGGAATTGGTGATTCCAAGCCTTGAAAGGTAAGATTTTCCTTGTTCTAAGCCTAAAAACCTTGATCGGGAGTTGAACTTTAACTTCTGATTTCAAGAGGTTATGGTTCTAATGACCTTACCTTGCTCAAAATCATCCATCTAACATGTTCTAACTCTTGAATATGTTAAAAGCCAAGAAATGGTGATTTTGCTCAAGAACCCTAATTCACGGGATTGTAAGATCAAAGCTAGTTTTTATGGTTTTGTTGAGTCTAAATGATCACTTAGGATGTATTAAGACATACCTAAGTGATTAATTTCAAAAAGTTGGATTTTTAGTGAAAATCATCAAAAACGCGTTTCCAAAGAATTTGGATTGGAATCAGTGATTCCATGGCTTAAACCTTGATGTAAAGTAAAGGTTTTAGTCATGGAACGATAGTAAACGATTAAGTTAAGTATTAAGCACTTTATAGGGCAAAATAGAGGTCTGCAGCTCGAAAATCGGACCCGAAACCCTGCCAGAAGTATTACACGGCCGTGTAATTTACAGGGTATAAATTACACGACCGTGTAACTGATATTGGCCTGCAAAAGTTACACGGCCGTGTAATTTGCAAGGCAAAAGTTACACGACCGTGTAACTCACTGTGATTGATTTTGAGTTTTGATTTTTGGAAATTGGGGTTAGACTTGTCCGTTTGGCCTCAAATTTGAAACACAAGTCTAATATGGCCTAATACTTCATGCAAAAATGTCGGAACTGAAATACGACCCCTCGGGGGTACTGTAGCAAAATACGCGTATTTCGGAGAAAACTATAAAATGAGCTTATTAACGGTTACACATTTGTATGGCCAGTAGTTATGTCATATGAGACTCTTAAGTCATAGAGTTAGTTGTAGCATGCATTTATTAAATATATATACTACTTGTATAGGTGGTGCTTCGAACATTATAGAGCACGGAAAAGGGAAGGGTGTACGAGAAGATTAGTGACCCGTAGTTATACCAAGGTGAGTTTTATGAGGATTTTTCTAGTACATAGCAAAATGATATTTTCAGAAAAGTATGAGATTTCCAAATGTTTTTAGATACTAAAGTTTGGAAACAGTTTTGAAAGTAGCTCCAAGAGCTAAGTGTTTAAAAGAGATTTTAAGGAAGTTTTAAAGAAGTTCAGTTTTAAAGAAGTATAGTTTATATAGTTTTGAAAGAAGCTCCATATGAGAGCTAAAGATTTTGAAGTTAGTTTTAAAGTGATTTTCAAGAGTATGAGTCAAAGAGTTAAAGTTTGAGTTTGTTTTGAAATTGTGTCCATATTTGACCAATTTGAGATAAAGTGAAGAAAGTAAAAAGATGAGAATCAAATCAAAGAAAGTAATAAGAGTTAGTTGTCCGAACTAGGATCACCCACATAATCGGGAGATCAGAAGGCACTACTGGGATGGTACCTCCCATCGCGAAGTAGTTGTCTAGTTTAGTATACCCTTGTGCTTGAATCCGTTCCAAGTCACAAAGGGGAGACAGAATGAGCATAACCGAGTGGACGGATCTGTTCTGTCCCGCGAGGGGAGCTAGTAGAATGAATTAAATTAAACTAATTCATGAGTTTCAGTTGGTCAATAGAAAACGAGAAAGAAAGCAGTTATAGAAGGAAAGCAGTTTTTAAAGAAAGAAATCAGTTTTGAGAAAGAATACAATTTTGATAAAAGAAAGTAATTTTTTTTAGAAAGAAAGTAGTTTTGAGTTTTGAAGATAGAAAAGAAAAGAAATTTGATATTTATTATGAAGAAAAAGTTCTAGTAGTTTACTTGTTTATATTTCAAGTTTTAAAGCAGAAAAGTTTTGGGTCTAAAACCCATATTACTCACGAGACTTTATGTCTCACGTATTATTTTTAAATGCTATGTACTTAGGTGAGATGAGCAGGAGCTGGAGTGGGACCAATGTGGATACAGTAAGTTTAAATTATGGTTTTCTGTATTGAGTCTGTAATACCCTTTCAGAATAAAGTTTAAAAAAAAATTAGGTGACTTTTCATGGTCACATTTTGTAAAAATGTTTTGTAATATAAACTATATTGAATTATGGTTTGAGAAAGGGGTGTTACAGTTTTGGTATCAGAGCCATAGTTTAAGCGAACTAGGTGTCAGTACTTGAACCTAGACTTAAACTATGTAGGAGTTAAGTAGAGTACATACTTGGGTATGATGTAGAAAGTAAGTAGAGATAGAAGTAAATTCATAACAGTGGAACATGAGTCCTGGTGGTAAAACTGGAAGCAAATGTGTATAGGTGATTATAATAATATGGGCCCGTACTATTCTAATCACAGGATATACATCTGAGTCTGGTGGAACCACACAGGAATCATGTGAATCTGTAAGTGATAAGTGTAGGAGGTTTGAGGAGTATAGGTTCGATATACCTATGTAAGAAAATCAAGTATAAATGAAAATACTAAAGTATAAAGGAAAAATGTTAAAGATGAAGTAACAAATACGAAGTATGTAGTGGGGAAAATCCCATACCTTATATGAATCAGTGTAAAGTATATGTAATAAAACATAAGAAAGTATGAGTAAAGAGCACTGAAAATAAGATGTCAAGAATAAAAAAGGTAATGACGAAAGAAAGTTCAAATTTGTGGTTGTGATAACCATTGTATAATATGAGAAATAATGAAAGGAATCAGTAAAAGAGACATGGCCAGAAAGTATAAATGTATTGAAAACTTTAATGGAATTAATGAAGTATATAGTACAAATATAAAAGAAAGAGTATAACTGAAAATTTCCGTTGTCTAACGGAGACGAATTATGATTATAAAAAAATAAAATAAAATAAGAGTAATGTCACTACAGTGACCAAAGAAAGAAAGATTGGAAAAGAAAGTGAATACAGATATATGAATGAAATTCATATAAGAAAGAAGAATGAAAACATTTAAGTAGAAAGAGTAAAAAGGAAATGAGCTGGGTTTTGTAATTGTAGGCAAACCCAAAAGATGTATAAAGGAGTATAGAATAAATATTGAGAAGTAGTAAGATGTGTTGTTCATGGACAACCAAGAGATTAAAGTATGTATATAAAAGTTGTGATTAAATATGTTAATATAAAACAAAAGCAAAATACTTAATCAAGTATTAGATAAGAAATCAAGGACAGAAATGAAAATGTAAGAAATGGGAAGTCGTGACTTCCAAACTTGAAAGAAGTATAACAAGGAAAGATATCTAAAGATTTGGAACAATTAAATAAGTCGTAAGTATAGTGCTATAAAGAGTAATATAACAAAGTAAGTTACTTAAAAAAATCGTTAAAGACTATGAGCAAGTTGCATTGTTATAATGCAAGAGAATGAGTTGAGAAATAGAGATTAAATGCCTAATCAAGTGTTGGGCGAAAAGTTAAAGATAGGACAGACAATGATGATAATGAGAAGAATATAAAGACAGTTATCAAAGAAATGGTCAATTGAAATCAGATTTAGTAACTATATAAAATATAAATAAGAAAAATTGTGAATGATAAAAGGATAACCGAAAGAATGTGAGAAAAATGACTGAAAGTCATAAATAATACGAGATAAAGAGTAAAGGTGAATATCCAGATAAGTCTTAGACAAAGAGTCAAATATGAAATAAGAACTAAAATAAAGAGACAGGAAGTTATTACCTCTAAGCGGAAGTAACAGGTAAAAGTAGCCCAAGATTAAAAAAAAAATGGTCGGTACATGACTAGTAGTTATGGAACGTAAGAAAGTGTATAGCGTATATCGCTTTAAGATATACACAAATAAAGAGAGTAAAGAAAAGAAGCTTAAAGGAAAGAACAATGTAATGTGTTGGGCATATAGCCTTATGACACATAGAAAGAAATGGTAAAAAGAATATAAAAAAAAAATATGGGAATAATTTATATGAATTTGACAAATAGTGTATGCTTAATAAGTATAATAAGATAAAACAAGAAATTGCTGAGTCAGAAATGCCAATCCTTATTGAAATATGGTTATAATGCGGTCAGAATAAAAAGAGAAGTAAAAGTTAATTTGGCATTAGCCATAGCAAGTAAAGAGTAAGCAAAAGATAAAATGCTAAACTAAGCATTAGTGTGAGAAGTAAGAACTACAAGAAAATACTAAAACATAAGTAATAAGATGAGGATGGTACATGAGGTACCTAAGAAGATAAGAAGAGTACTCATAAGAGTACAGTAAGAAAGCTGAGAAATGAAAAGAACCTGATTATAGTAGAAAGTATAATGAGTAAAAGAGATTGAAATCTCATAAATTATAAAGAAAAAGGAAAGAAGTATTTAGATCGTTAATGTGTCGAAAGGTGAAAATAGTATAAGTAAAGATTGATACAAGATATGTATCTATAAAAGTAATACAGATAAGTAACGAAATGATAAAGGTAATAACCTTATGAGAACGTATGAAAACTAGTAGTAAAGACAAAGAAAAGTTTAGTAGTAATAGTAATTATAGCAACACCTTGGATACAAAAGGTTTTGTTTATAAAAAGAAAAAGATAGAAAAATTATTTGAGAATTTAAGATGAAAGATAAGACAAAAGAAGTAAGAACAATGATTGACTTTCGAAAAGTCAATTCTTCTAGTATATGTAGATATAAGAAGTTATAAAACTTCTAAAGAAATGTATAAAGTATGAAGTGATAGAACTTCTATAATAAAAGAGAGAAAGTAAATTTAAAATATGAAATTTACTCAAGTAAGAAGAATAAGTAAAAGCTTTTATTACATTAAAATAGAAGTCGAGTAATGCGTCTGTCCTTATATTACCAGATGGGACAGAAGATTTTGAAGTAAACAGCAATGCCTCACATAGAGGGCTTAGCTGTGAGTAGGTGCAGAGGAGTAAGAGTATAGCATATGTTCCCAGATAGTTGAGAGCCCTAGAAACAAAGTATATTACCTAAGATATAGAGCTAGCAGCGATTGTATTTGCCTTGAAATTTTGGAGGCATTACCTGTATGGAACAAAGCGAAAGCTATTCACTGATCACAAGAGTTTGCAGTATGTGTTCACTCAAATAGAGTTGAACATAAGACAGAAAAGATAGTTAGAGTTGATCAGTGATTATGTTTGCGAGATTGTATACCATTCAGGCAAGCAAGTGTAGCAACAGATACATTGAGTAGAAAAGTTCCAGAGAAAAGAATCAATGTAAGATTGATACGTATATAACTAGTGTCCAATATTATAGAACAGATTAAAGCAATCCAACAAAAAGTTGGAAAAAGCATAGACTTGAAAAATGAGAAACGAGGAGGACATGCAGTTTGAGATAAGTAGACAAGAGCTAAAGACTTCTAAAACCCGCAATTGAGTACCGAAAGCAGGAGGTTTGAGGAAGCTGATTCTAGAAAAGTCGCATAAGTCAAAGTATTCCATACATCCAAGGAGTACCAAGACTTATCAAGATCTTAAAAGACAGTACTGGTGGCCTGGAATGAAGAAGAGGATAGCTAAGTACATCTCCAAGTGGTCATTTGTGCACAAGACAAGGCGGAACATCAGGACCCACATGGAGATGCTCAGTCAATGCACATTCCAGCCGAAAAGTGGGAAGACGTAACCATAGACTTTATTGTCGGGTTACTGAGAATGAGAAGAGAAAAGGTTATGATAGTATTAGTATATGGGTCATAGTGGACCGGTTGACCAAAAGTGCACTATTTCTAGCCATAAAAGAAACTACTCCATTGGAGCAGTTAGACTAGTTATATATAGATGAAGTGTTTAGAAGATATGGTGCACCGTTGTCCATCGTGTCAGACAGAGACCCCAGATTTACCTCTAACTTTTGGAGAGCTTTACAAGATAAAATGGGGACGAGAATTCAGCTAAGTATAGCGAATCATCCACAAACGGATGGTCAGAGTGAACGAACGATTCAAACAATAGAAGACATGTTACGATCGTGTGGGATGAGCTTTGGAGGTAGTTGGGATGAACACCTGCCTCTAGTGGAGTTTGCATATAACAACAGCTACCATTCTAGCATTAAAGTGCCAACCTTTGAGGCACTGTATGGTATGAAGTGTAGAACTCCTTTATGCTGGTTGAAGGCAGGTGAGACTAAGCTTACAGGACCAGAGATCGTTGGAGTGAACAATGAGAAGACTAGTGTGATTTAAGCCAACATAAAAGTAGCGCGAAATCGACGGAAGAGTTACTCGAATCTAAAGAAAACGCCCTTATGATTTGCAAGAAGGTGACTTAGTGATGATAAAAGTGTCGCCATGGAAGGGTGTAGTCAGATTTGGCAAGAGAGGAAAGCTGAGTCCAAGGTACATTGGATCTTTTAGAGTCCTGAAGAGAGTTGGATTGCAAGCAATCAACCTAGAATTACCACCAGAACTCAGTGGAATACATGATACCTTTCATGTATGCTATCTGAAGAAGTACTTTAAAAAAAAAGTTAGTAATACAGCATACAGATTTGAGGGTGGAGACTCCTAGCAAACTAATTGAAGAACCCGAAGCGATCCTAGAAATGCAGACTAAGAAGCTAAGGAACAAGGAGACTGACCTTGTACCAATCAAGTGGAAGCACCCGTTAGAGTCAAACCTAACTTGGGAGACGCTAGAAGAAATGAAGAGAAGATATCCGAATTTCGCAGATTACGAAAGGATTCCGAGGACGGAATCCATTTAAGGAGGGGTGACTGTAAGAACCCACGAAAAAGTTGTAGAAGGGTAACGGTCTTTTGATACGTTATAAGACTATTATGTAAAATAGTATGTATGTGTGAAATTATAATATAAGAAATAAAAGATTATGTGAAATTTGGAGTTTCACTGCATGAATAGTGAAATTTGACTAAAAAGGGCAAAATGGTCATTTGACATGCAAATGACCAAATTGTCAAGAAAATGTCAAGTTAGAAGTTAAAGAAACATAAATTGCAAAGATATGAACTCCTGGACCATTTTTGAATAAAAGAGAGAAGCTAGGGGCTAAAGTGAAAATGTGTATAAATATTAAATATCTAATATATGAGAGTTATCCTCTCATTATTCAGAAAGTTTCAGAAGAGTACAGAGAGAACGAGAGTGAGCACGGGAAGAAAACGAGAGGAAGAAGAAATCCAATAATCGTTGCAAAGAAATCAAGAGAACACTTGGAATTGGTGATTCCAAGCCTTGAAAGGTAAGATTTTCCTTGTTCTAAGCCTAAAAACCTTGATCGGGAGTTGAACTTTAACTTCTGATTTCAAGAGGTTATGGTTCTAATGACCTTACCTTGCTCAAAATCATCCATCTAACATGTTCTAACTCTTGAATATGTTAAAAGCCAAGAAATGGTGATTTTGCTCAAGAACCCTAATTCACGGGATTGTAAGATCAAAGCTAGTTTTTATGGTTTTGTTGAGTCTAAATGATCACTTAGGATGTATTAAGACATACCTAAGTGATTAATTTCAAAAAGTTGGATTTTTAGTGAAAATCATCAAAAACGGGTTTCCAAAGAATTTGGATTGGAATCAGTGATTCCATGGCTTAAAACTTGATGTAAAGTAAAGGTTTTAGTCATGGAACGATAGTAAACGATTAAGTTAAGTATTAAGCACTTTATAGGGCAAAATAAAGGTCTGCAGCTCGAAAATCGGACCCGAAACCCTGCCAGAAGTATTACACGGCCGTGTAATTTACAGGGTATAAATTACACGACCGTGTAACTGATATTGGCCTGCAAAAGTTACACGGCCGTGTAATTTGCAAGGCAAAAGTTACACGACCGTGTAACTCACTGTGATTGATTTTGAGTTTTGATTTTTGGAAATTAGGGTTAGACTTGTCCGTTTGGCCTCAAATTTGAAACACAAGTCTAATATGGCCTAATACTTCATGCAAAAATGTCGGAACTGAAATACGACCCCTCGGGGGTACTGTAGCAAAATACGCGTATTTCGGAGAAAACTATAAAATGAGCTTATTAACGGTTACACATTTGTATGGCCAGTAGTTATGTCATATGAGACTCTTAAGTCATAGAGTTAGTTGTAGCATGCATTTATTAAATATATATACTACTTGTATAGGTGGTGCTTCGAACATTGTAGAGCACGGAAAAGGGAAGGGTGTACGAGAAGATTAGTGACCCGTAGTTATACCAAGGTGAGTTTTATGAGGATTTTTCTAGTACATAGCAAAATGATATTTTCAGAAAAGTATGAGATTTCCAAATGTTTTTAGATACTAAAGTTTGGAAACAGTTTTGAAAGTAGCTCCAAGAGCTAAGTGTTTAAAAGAGATTTTAAGGAAGTTTTAAAGAAGTTCAGTTTTAAAGAAGTATAGTTTATATAGTTTTGAAAGAAGCTCCATATGAGAGCTAAAGATTTTGAAGTTAGTTTTAAAGTGATTTTCAAGAGTATGAGTCAAAGAGTTAAAGTTTGAGTTTGTTTTGAAATTGTGTCCATATTTGACCAATTTGAGATAAAGTGAAGAAAGTAAAAAGATGAGAATCAAATCAAAGAAAGTAATAAGAGTTAGTTGTCCGAACTAGGATCACCCACATAATCGGGAGATCAGAAGGCACTACTGGGATGGTACCTCCCGTCGCGAAGTAGTTGTCTAGTTTAGTATACCCTTGTGCTTGAATCCGTTCCAAGTCACAAAGGGGAGACAGAATGAGCATAACCGAGTGGACGGATCTGTTCTGTCCCGCGAGGGGAGCTAGTAGAATGAATTAAATTAAACTAATTCATGAGTTTCAGTTGGTCAATAGAAAACGAGAAAGAAAGCAGTTATAGAAGGAAAGCAGTTTTTAAAGAAAGAAATCAGTTTTGAGAAAGAATACAATTTTGATAAAAGAAAGTAATTTTTTTTAGAAAGAAAGTAGTTTTGAGTTTTGAAGATAGAAAAGAAAAGAAATTTGATATTTATTATGAAGAAAAAGTTCTAGTAGTTTACTTGTTTATATTTCAAGTTTTAAAGCAGAAAAGTTTTGGGTCTAAAACCCATATTACTCACGAGACTTTATGTCTCACGTATTATTTTTAAATGCTATGTACTTAGGTGAGATGAGCAGGAGCTGGAGTGGGACCAATGTGGATACAGTAAGTTTAAATTATGGTTTTCTGTATTGAGTCTGTAATACCCTTTCAGAATAAAGTTTTAAAAAAAATTAGGTGACTTTTCATGGTCACATTTTGTAAAAATGTTTTGTAATATAAACTATATTGAATTATGGTTTGAGAAAGGGGTGTTACAGTTAGCAAGTTGGAAAGTAGGTTGGATTCTAACAAACTACCAGCCCAAACGGAAGCAAACCCAAGACACAACGTGAGTGCCATTTCCCTTAGAAGCGGGAAGGTTTGCAAGGACCCGAGCGTACCAAAGGATGCGGAAGGCACAAAACAAGCGGAATCATCAAGCCATACTCCATCACCCCCTTTTCCTTCAAGATTCTTAGAATCAAAGAAAGAAAGGGAAGATAGAGAAATCATGGCTACATTCCGCAAGGTGGAGGTAAATATTCCCTTACTCGAGGCAATTAAACAAGTTCCTAGATATGCTAAGTTCCTTAAGGAACTTTGCACATCTAAAAAAGAAACTTAAAGGGGATGAAACCATAAAAGTCAATGAGAATGTCTCGGCAATCATACAAAAGAGATTGCCACCAAAGTACAAGGATCCGGGCGTATTCACGGTTCCTTGTAAATTGGGAGACACGAACATACCGAGAGCGATGCTTGATCTCGGTGCCTCTATCAATGTCCTACCACTCTCTATTTTCAAAAACTTAAAAAAAGGAGCATTGAAATGCACCGGTGTCGTTATTCAATTGGCCGATAAGTCTACCGTACGTCCAAAAGGCGTGTTGGAAGACATACTAGTCCAAGTGAATAACTTGGTTTTTCCCGCTGACTTTTATGTCGTCGATATGGGAGATGACGACTCACCGAATTCAAGTTCTACACTCTTAGGGAGACCATTCCTAAAAACATCAAGAACAAAAATTGATGTTTTTAACGGTGCCCTATCTATGGAATTCGATGGTGAAGTTGTAACCTTCAATATTGATCAATCCACCCGCTACCCAAGTGATGTGTCTCCCGAGGACTTAAAGGAAAATGATACATTGTTGCCCAATGAACATGAAAAATTAAACAACTATTTAGTGGCAATGGTTTCAATGAATGAAACAACTATTGGACTTATTGAAGAGTCCAAGCCTGTGGATCGCCACGATCATCAAGACCATGATCTTGATTTGAGAAATATAGATCCATCTCCTATGCCAAAACAAACGAGAAACAAACACCGTCTCAAACGGTTCATCGAATGTTTCTTTACCGATCAAGAAGGAGTGGACATGAAGGAATGTCCAGGGTAACCTTTCCTAAGCCCTCGTGTATGAGTCCTAAAGCTCAAACACGGGCCCGTGTCGAGCCAACGACGTTAAACAAGTGCGCTTCTCGGGAGGCAACCCGATTTTCATTTTACGGTATTTGTGTGCTTCGTTTTCGCGTGTTTTAACATGTTTTTATTTGATTTTTTTTACTTTTTGATGTTTTTAATGTATAATAAAGTGTACGGAAGTGTCGGAAAAATTTTGGAGTCACCGAGCAAAAAAAAATAAAAAAAAAACGAAAAATTTTTCCTTAACAGGGGGTTTGCACTAGTCGTGCTCCTCCCCTGTACATACATGCACGAGTCGTGCTTGGTGATAACTCAAAGTTCCATGCCCTGAATAATGCACGAGTCGTGCTTACTTAAGCATTAAAAACGCATGAGTCGTGCGCATACCGGACAGATTAAGATCAGTTTCCTGTGACTTTTTCATACGCACGACTCAAACAATCAATCGTCTAGAGCAAATTAGGAGAGCAAATTAGGAGAAGGTTCTTGTGGGGTGGATCTGAAAACAATAGAAAGATAAATTGGGTTGAGTGGTCAAGAGTACTTGCTTCCAAAGAACGGGGTGCATTGGGGGTGGGGTCTTTAAAAGCTCAAAATTGTGCATTACTAGTCAAATGGTGGCGGAAGTTTAGAGATGGAAAGAAGGCTCTTTGGAAGGGCGTAATTGAGGCGATTCATAATACCAAAGGCAAACCGTTTCATGTCATGCATAAGAAAACCATCCCGGGAGTGTGGAGTAACATCAATAATATTAGAACGGATCTCACCAAGATAGGAATTGATTTTTCTAACATGTTTTCTGTGGTTGCAGGTTTTGGTAGCAACACTCTTTTTTGGAAGGATTATTGGCTTGGAAATTTTACATTACAAACCAAGTTCCCGGAATTATTTAAGGCGGATTCCAAAAAGAATTGTCTTGTAGCGGATAGATTGGGCATTAACGGCCCTGTTTGGTCTTGGAAACAGCCCTCATCGAAACCTTCTTTTGCTGTGGATGTAGCTCAGTTGACAGGCCTAGTGTCTGCACACACCTTTAACCTGCGTCCTGATCGGCTTGCTTGCCTATTATCTCATAACGGTAGATTCGATGTATGTCTTGTTCGTGATCTGGTAGATTCAAAAATCATTACTGTAGCTACCTTTCTACCTGTCTGGAATAGTTGCGTGCCTCCAAAGGTTTCATGTTCAATTGGCGCGCTGGTAGGGGTCGGATCCCGGTGGCATCAAGTCTGGTAGATAGAGGTATAGCCATGAATAGCACCTTATGCAACATATGCAACTTGGAGGTGGAAGATGTGGATCATGCTCTAATCGGTTGTCCTCGAGCGGTTGAAACTAGAAGATGGATTTGTAATTGGTGTCACATTCATTTTATCCGAGTAGATTCGGTGGTAGAACTTATCAACTAGGCGGCGTCTTGGGGTAATTGTCCAAGGAAAAGGAAGGTCTTTGAAGCCATAACTCAATACTTGATTTGGCAACTATGGAAGGCGAGGAATTACAAGGTCTTTAGTGGGGGATTCATGTCCCCAACTGTTATTGCGGACGAGATCATTGCTACTTCATTCGATTGGGTGAAACATAGGGGCAACTTGAAATACAATTGGGCAGAGCGGGTTTGTTCTCCATTTTCTTGTTGTAAACTCTTTTCAAAATTTGGTATTTTGTATTTCGTACTTTGTACAATTCCTTGCTTAGCTCCTTGTTAAGCTTGGTTTTTTCTTTTTGATTAATAATATTTGCTGTTTCAAAAAAAAATAATAATAATAGTCAAATCTGGAAGAAATATTTAATGGAGCCATCCTTCACATGAATGGCATGAAAGGAGTGAACCAATACTTTTAATAGTCAAAAGTATTTTTGTTTGTCCGCTCATGTTTTCTCGAAATAAAATAATTTTCAGCTATGAGGAATTGAAGATTGAGAACTCTATAAGACTATAACCCGCAAAAAAGAATATTTATGAATATAATCCGTACTGTTAAAGTCGCGCACTGAGATTCGGGTAACTTTATAATTTAATGCACAGCTTCGTATCAGTTGCACCATCTTTGCTTTTTATATTACAACCAATAAACACTTAGGTGCTGTTTGTTTTTGAAGAGGTAAAACGTCTGCAGTCTACGGACTACATCTGCAGAATAAGAGGTGGACCAAACGTCTGCAGTCTGCAAAAAAAAAGACTGCTTGTTTTTAAAGTCTGTAGACTGTTAAAATAAATTGAAAATTTATATAAACTGATTTTTTAAAACTTAAAATATTGTTTTCACTAATTAATAATAACTTCTAATAAATACAACAATAATAAAAATTCCACTAATAACAATAATCCAAATCAAACAAACATTTGAGCAAAATAAAGTAATATACATTCCACTAATAACAATAATCCAAATCAAACAAACATTTGAGCAAATTTGGAGGCATAATGGCAACTTAACTAAACTCCATCGTCAATTCATCAATTCTCCATATGAAACTCTTCTCTTCCAACTTTTACATTAATAAATATTCTCTTTTTGCATTAATACCTTGTGTATGTAATCAAGACCTAAATGTATGATGGGTTAAAGTAAACTCAAATACAGACGTAAGAAATCGATAATCACAAGTACCATTAATTTAAAAGCCATGAAGGAAGAAAATACATACCGTGAGTAAGGAAGTACCCTCCACTGTGCATACGACCCATATTCACACACAATCACAAAATAAAACGAAAATCAAAATCAATAAAACACGTATTCATGCACACACACAGATGCAGGGAAATAGAGTACGAAGTACCCTCCACTGTGCATACGACCCATGGCGATAGAGGTAGGAAGTAACCGCTGCTTGTTGACGCTCTGAGGACGGCTGCAAAACCCTAGTCTGCAGACGACAAGGACCGGAGAGTGCAGACGACGACAATGATCGGCGGTGGAGAGTGGTGTCTGACGATCGGAAGAATGGAGGGAGACGGTAATCGCCAGGAAGAAGAGACGGAGAAAGAAAATGGGGGAGGAAAGAAAACGATGGGAGGCGGAAAAAGATATGTAATTTTTTTAGGTCACAAATAAAACACGCGCAGACCTTTGAAGACCCAAAAAAGAGGCTGGACCATGTCTTTTCCAAAAAGAGGATTCTAAAAAACAAACGGTCTGCGGAGAAAACGTCTGCCCGCCCACAGATATAAGAGGTTAGAAGATTTTCTAAACAAAAAACAAACAGCCCTTTAGTGTTTGACCTCATTAAGAAAAGCATCCCACCAACTTATATATTAAAGTCCATTTTGGCTAATCGATATTTTTAAAAACAAATTGCATGTAAAATAAAGTATTTAGTCACTTTTTATTGCATGGGATGGGTTATTAAAATTAATCTCATATATATATATATATATATATATATATATATATATATATATATATATATATATATATATATATATATATATATATATATATATATATATATATATATATATATATATATATATATATATATATATATATATATCATTATTATATATAATCGCCGGTATCCTTAAAAATCAAACAAAATTATTAATGACAAATAAATGAAGTTTTTTCTGGAATTTTTTAGAATTTTTCTGGGATTTTCTTCATTTATGTCACATATTTTCCACTCTATTGCTTTCCCAACACGCAATTCGTGGGACAGCTGGTCACCGTTCCATCGTTTCCCAAGGCCGCCTCTAATCGTCTCTTGGCTTCACTTGAATATGAATTATCCCTTTTTTTTTGAAACGGCAAGATATTATAAAACGCGACCACCGGCTAGCAAGCAACTAGCAGGGGCGCCAAACGAAACAAATACAAAGTCTCTATACAGGAAAATATCAAAGAAAGAACAGGGACTCATTAATTGATATGAATCATCCTTTTATGCAGAGATAGGACACCTGTGACCTGTCTATACCTGTCAAGGACTCATTAATTGATATGTAACTTTCTAATTCTCTTTCTGCTCCTTATTCTCTATGAACCGTTTCCCTTTTCCTCTTCACACCGACTCCATCTATAATCAATGTTGAAGGTATGTATAATTTTAGATGTTTGACTCACAAATCACAATTTGTATAATCTAGGTTTTCTATTATGTTATTTGGTTTCATTTTTGTAATATAAGGTTTGAAGGTTTTGTAATTTTGTAATTATTGTAGACGAAAAGGTGATTTGTATTTTGAAGTTCGTGGGGTATGTTTTTTTAGGGTTTAGATTGGAATTTTGTTGAAAATTTTCAGGATTCTGTTCCGAATAAACAAGAGAAAATGAGCTCTGGAGATACTAAGGAGAAAGAAGAAGGGTTATGATCTGTCTTTGTTTGCCGATCTCAATGGAGCCACTCTGAATATGGATCTTTCATCAATCTCTGCAACTCTCTTCGTTAAATCTACAAACAAGTCGAGCATAAAATTATCAACTCCTTCATTAATCTACTTATTTTGAAGGTTTTTTTGTATTTCAATTGAAATTTTTGAAGATTTTTTTGTATTCAATTGAAATCTTTGTGAATGGAATTTAGGTACAACCGATCTAATTAGTTCAGTAGAACACCTTGCTGTGAAAAGAAGGGTGGTTTAAGGAAAGGTCCATGGACTACCGAAGAAGATCAAAAGCTCATTGATTACATTCAGAAGAACGCACTTGTTCAGTAGGTTCATCTCAATAAAAAACCACCTGGATCCCACTATGTTGTCCAGGTTGCTGGACACATAAGATCACCGCCCTTTTTCTTCATTGGCAGGACCTGTTATGAAGGTTTTCTGTGAAGTTGAGGAACACCGCTTCCCTCTTCTATCTTTTCCAATACATGCGTATATCTACCGCTTCACCGTCTTTTTAGACCAATGGCTATTTACAATTATCCCTTAAATTTTCATAATTTTTGGATTTTTTTTTTAAAATTTTTGATTTTATATAAAAATAAAAAATAAAAAATATTTTTTTTTCAAATTTTCATGATTATGCTTGTTTTGTAGAAAATTAAATTTTAAGAACTTTGGTTTTTTCAGAATTTTTTTTTAAAAAAAAGTTATTGCCAAAATAGAAAATAGGTGGAAAAATAAATATATCTAGCCAATAAGCAAGCGACACGTGTCGCTGAGAGAGGGAGGCGCGTAGGTTCAATTTGGCTGGAGAGTTTAGCGCGTGAAATCTTGTTAAATTACTCAAATGCCCTTCCAATTTTTGTTTTCTTTCCACTTAGTTTCAGACATTTACAAAAACAACCCCTAAATTTTAATGCATGATCATTGTTTACACATTGAATCTAATCCATCTATTTTTCAAGATTAAAGGTCCAGATTTGTCCTCGCGGTTCTTACCGGATTTTGGGTTCCTAGACGATCCTCCTTATATATATATATATATATATATATATATATATATATATATATATATATATATATATATATATATATATATATATATATATATATATATATATATATATATATATATATATATATATATATATATATAAAGAGGATCGTCTAGGAACCCAAAATCCGGTAAGAACCGCGAGGACAAATCTGGACCTTTAATATTGAAAAATGGATGGATTAGATTCAATGTATAAATAAAAATACAATTACGTAACAGATAAATAATCTTAACGACTGACTAATAAAATTAAACAACTTGGTTTTAAAATATCGGATGTCAACTCTCATCCTCATGTGATATATATGTTTAAAACATAACAAACCTAGGTCATAGATTTCATCTACTTGTAAAATAAGACAAAATTTTAATTAGTTACGTTCATAACTGATCAAAATATGACTTTTTTGTTCGACTATACACTATCTTTCAGTTGTATTGTCTTAAAGACATTTTCCCTATTTTCCTGAAAACATAATTAATATATTAATTGCATGAAATTTGATTTTTTGATCACCAAAATGTACAAATCTTGTTTAATTACAATTTATAACTTTCAGTACTCTTGTTATAATACATATTTTTGTTATTGAAATTTAGTCAAATTGCAATACGAATATAATCGAGTTAATTTTATTATAGGAAATATAATTATAAAACCAATGTTTAATCATTTATAGTATTCGTCTATAATTAAATATAGATCAAATTATTAAAAGTTAAAATTTTACTTAATGTAATTGACTTCCTTATTCAACAATAAATTTTAAAAGCAGGTTCGTAAATGTTTATTTAAAATGTCTCCTAAATCATTTATCGTCGGAAAATATGTTTCTTTATGGTGCAATTTGTCTTTCAAGTCTATCATGGCATTCAACATTGACAACATGTGCACAAAAATGTGTGTAGTTTTCGACTTTTCGTCCCAAAAATACAATTTCTATTTTGGGTTTCCATACAACCCTTATATGCTAAGTTTTGAATCCCATATTACTTGCTTGTTCGATAGCAATTTTGTTTAAAGGTTGTAATTTAGATTTTGCTCTACAATTATCTAATTTTGTCCTTGTGAGTTGTGAATGAAAATTAAGTCGTAATATTCTTTTAATAAATAGCTAAACAATTATACTAAACTTACTATCATATTAATAATTAATTGAGCAATGAATGCGGATAAATATTTTTTAATCACTTTTAAAGTTAGAATTTTGTTAATAAAATTAAAGCACCAACTCAAAATCCAGAAATCTTATTCTCCTCTTAAGTTTCATCATCGGAAAATTTTACAGTCCCTCATGAAAATATTGAGGATGAAGGGGCGAGTAATCTTATATTTTCCGATCAATCTTATAAAAGAATTTTAAAAAATACTTGACAGGAATTAAAATAAGCTGTCAAATGTTTTTAAAATTCTTTTTTAGTAAAGATCGGTAAATGAAATACATCATCACTCTAAGGTTTATTCAACTCACCATTTACAAAGGGAAGTGATTTGTACACAACAATTTTTATCCATACACAACAATTTATTGTTGTGTATGGATAAAAATTGTTGTGTACAAATCACTTCCCATTTACAAAACAAAACCCAAAAAACTACACCATCTAAGATTCTAAATCATCCTCGAAACACATGTTCTTCACCTGTCTTTCGATCTATTTTTGTAATCCAACGGCTGTGGTTTTTAGATGGCGATTTTTCATATTCAGGATTCTCCTTTACATAAGCGATCTTTAATCCTTGTCCCACCGGAATGATCACCGATCTCACAAGACGCGCCGTCTTGCCAATGACCAATTCCCATCGGAACCCAACCATGCGCCGCCGTGTAGCATTTTTGCACAGCAAGACCGCGCCACGATGGCTCAATTTGGCAACCCCAAACAATTCACGTAAGTCTTTGCGCCGGCCGTCCACCACCATGAATTCAACCTCCGGGAGCCTTGCCATGACTTCCTTAGCTTCCCCCACCATTAAGTCCGGCACCGGCAACCCATGTTCCTCCATGGCGGCTACAAATTCTGATCTTAAACTTTCATTTTGTATTATGCAAACATAACGTCCACCCAAGTTGCGTGCTGCAATTTCCAAGCCAATACTTGTCGTGATTTCACTCCCACCTAACCATGCCTCCACAATCAATCTAGGGTTCCACCCGCCTGCCATGGCGGAGATCATCTCTGCTTCGTCTGATTCTTGAAAATTTATGCACTGTAACAAACAAATGAATAAATAAATATGCACAAGTATATATCCAGTAGAACTTGCGTAAATGAGACACTAATTTCATAGGCTCGTATATAAATACTTACGTTGTTCACGGTATCTATGAATACTTTCGAAGCCATCTCCGGTGACCAAACCAATTCCATCTTCGTATGGTGGGGACATGGAAGGTTGATATCAGCAGAGTGGTGGTTCGTCTGTTCACTTTTGTACTTCACTTTTTGTACTTTGAATACAGATATAAATAGTAGTGGTTATTTATTTATTTATTTATTTAAAGTCGTGGTTCGTTTGTTCACTTTTCTACTTTGAAATTAATTTGAATATAGAGATAAGTACTAGTGGTTTTTTATTTATTAATTTATTCAGTTTTCTATCGTTGACATTTTAAATGGTCCGATATAAAATTATTTTTTGTAACTAGTGTTTATGATTTTGGACGGTTAAGATTACGGCATGAGATTCATTGCATGCATTGAAACCAAACAAAGCTCTTACAAAAGATTATTGTCATCACTCACAACAGGAATTGATATCACCCAACAAACCAACAGGAATTTTTTATTTTTTGCTAGCTATCCTCATTGACGGCCTCGGTCTATATATGTCCCCTGTGGAATATCGCGCTATTCTACGGTACCGCCTTATGATTCCTCTTTTTCCGAGCGACGAGATATGTCCGGTTTGTCGCAAGGCGTGCTTGGACTCTTTTGGGGATCATGATGTTCATTGTCGGGAGCTCCCAGGTTTCAAATACCATCATGATATGGTTAGGGATGTTCTTTTTGACGTATGCCGACGTGCCGGGGTTTCGGTACGTAAAGAAGCTCCTGTTAACTTTTTGACTGACCCTTCAGACGGGAGATCTACGCTCAGGCCTGCTGACATTTTTGTCTTCGGATGGATGGGAGGTAAACATGCATGTGTGGACCTTACCGGGGTTTCCCCTCTTGTGAACTTGAGGAGTGGAGGTTTTACAGGGAGGCAAGCGGCTTTGAAAGCAGCTGCATGCAAAGTGGATAAACACGATAAGGCATGTCGTGAAAATCAACATGTGTTTATCCCTTTCGCTTTTGATACCTTTGGTTTTCTTGCACCTGAAGCTGTGGAGCTACTCAACAGAGTTCAACGGGTTATGCAGAGTACCATCATGTCCTTTAGATCTTTGGATTTTGTTTTTAAGCGTATCAGCTTTGCCATTCAAAAAGGGCTAGCGGCGCAGCTTGTTGCCCGTTTGCCCGACGTCTCTATGTAATACGTTATAAATATAGAAAACTAAATACTTTATAAATAAGAGAATAGTTGGGGTATATGCTATGGTTATTCCACCAATATCATCACCATTTCGTATTGTTTACACAAGGAAATACGAACCACCTCATCGCCTCAACTCATCCGTAATTTTTTAATATAAAAAAATAATTGTATTTTAAAGAAAGAGATGCATGTGAAGGGTCGTGAAGAAGGTCACATACCACCGCACCAAGTACTTATTACGTACACCAAGAGGCAAGGATGGTGTTTGTGCATAGCCATAGACATCACATATGCACCACATACCACATAAGTACTGCGTGACGTACATACCGTATAGTCTTATATGGGGAGCTGAAGATGCGAGTTAATTTCCATTAAAATCAGAAATTAAAAATGTTTTGATGCAGTTATATTTTCCTCGGTTTGTGTTATCTGGAATTTCGAGAATACTTTGGTTTTTCATGACGAAAAGCCTAAGAAAGACTAAATCTTAGTCGATATTATTTTGAAGTTGTTTTTTTTTTTTTTTTTGGATTATGCATAGGAAATCTGAGTTTAATTTGAACTATGTTGGTTGATTACAAAGCCCCGCCTAAGCATTCCTTTTCTTTGTAATGTTCTATTTTTCGAGTTTATCTCCAGTTCTACTAAAGTTTGACTGTTTGAGAAAAATATGACGAAGTGAAGGCGTTTCTCTATGTTTAGTTAATATTACAACCATTGACGACCGCACAACAATATAGATTAACTAATGACAAGGCACTTTTGTATACATTAGTAATTTACATAAAGTGATATACATCTCAATGAGTCAATCTAGCAAACGAATTCACCCTAGAGACTTCTTTACACTGCCCATCCACTATCAGAATCTTAGCAATGATAGTCGTATCCTATATAACTCTACTTTCTCCCATGACCAAATTTTGAACAATTTCTTGAGCGGCCACTAAAATTGAGATGATTTCCCTTTTTTAGAAAAAAACTTGCATAAAAAAGTAATCATACATAGAGAGTTTATATATAGTATGGAAGTCAATAATGTTTATGCTTGCTAGTCTACGTAAGTAATCCTATTTAGAAAAAGTGATCTCATAAAACTTGTAATGTGTTAAACGTATTATCATAAAAAGAATAGTCGCATACAAAATTTACATTGTCACAAGAACTTATTATACACTAAAATTAACAGTAAATAATTGTCAAATTTGGAAGACATATTTAATGTGCATGAACCATCCTTCACATGAAGAGAAAATAGGGTATTTAGTATCTGTGGTTTGTTGGTTTTTTTGGTACAATTCAGTGAACCTTAAAATGTCTCAAAAACTTATTATACATTATATATACGATCTTTTTAACTTATTGTCATCGGAGATTGATAACTCAACCTTGAAATGTCTATACCTAAGAATCTTAGGTATAGAAACGAGCAAACCAATACAGCCATCCTTCACATGAATGGCATGAAACGAGCAAACCAATACTTTTAATAGTCGAAAGTATTTTTGTTTGTCCACTTATGTTTTGTCCAAAATAAAATAATTTTCATCTATGAGGATTGCGGATTCTATAACCCGCAAAACAAATATATTTATGAATTATAATCCGTAGTGTTAAAGTCGCAGAGAGGGATGGTGTAAGCCTTATAATTTAATGCACACCTTCATATCAATTACACCATCTTTGCTTTTTATATTACAACCAATAAACACACAATGTTTGACTTCCATTAGAATAGCGATTCCACCAACTTATACTTAAAATACTTTTTTAGCTAATCGATATTTTAAAATACAAATTGCATGTAAAATAAAGTATTCAGTAACTTTTAAAAAACATAAAATTTTTGAATTAAATTTTTTTTTCTAAATTAAAAAAAAAAACACATTAGTTAATGTATTTGTAGGTGTGTATATGCATACTCGCAGGTGCATATATGCATATTTTTCGTAATTCATATATATACACATTCATATTTATAATATCTAAATGTAAATAATGAACCACGCAATTTATTATAAACAATAATATACAACTGCTTTGAACGAGTGATGAGTTCAATGCAGAACCAAAATATAATGCCTAACTTCAGAACCATATTTTTCACCGTTGATCTAGTTTTGATGATAAAAGGGTATGATGGTCCAATTAACATCCATATCCACATTTCCATAACAGAATATACCGAATTAAAGCTACGTATCCTAATATAAAATTGCGCAGATTTCGTCGACAATAAGGAGCAAAAACCGATCGAATTCTCAATTTCAATTGAATCGATTGATAATCATCTGAAGATCTGAAGAATTGTTTATTCCTAGTGCTGCTATAATATTACGTGATCACATTTTCATCCTTAAACATTATGTTCATTGATGAACATACATATGTTTATCAATGAACATCAATCTATTCTCATATATCACATTTATTTGATGTTCATCCATGAATGCAAGTTTTATACTCATCAATGTACGTATAACAGAAAGGGTTAACGAAAAAGAAGAAAGAAATCATTGCGTCGTAATATGTTCATTGATGAACATATGTTTATTTATGAACATATGTGCATTGATGAACATGTGTTTTCAATTTCTCCAGTAAAATGTCTACACAGCAAACAGAAGAAGAAATCAATGTGATGCCAACATATCTAATCATAGTAGTGCCAAAATAAGGCACGCCTTCATTCCCAAAAGAGATTAAATTTGTATTTTAAGGTCTAACAAGCTACTTTCACCTTAGAAATTGACAGCAACGTTCAACTGTTACGAGAAAAGGAAAGTTTAGATCAATATGTTCATTGATGAACAGATGTTCATTGATGAACATATGTACTAGGTTTCACACCAGAAGTCTGAAGTAAGCTATTTTGCTTGAATTGCAAGGAAAAAATGACTAGAACATGGAGCGCCGAGAGGATTATCCAACAAATAGCTTCCGATTGATGGCTATTTGGGTGAAATCGATTACTTCTGAAATTGATTTAGGGAAAGAAGCGAGATGTGGTTTTGAGTACAGGAGAAAGAAGCGAGACGAAGGAGATGAGAATGATACAAACCCCATTATTGTAACACCCCTTTTTTTTCACCATATTTAAATTACAAATATAGTTTTCAAATATAATTTACAACTCGTGACTATAAAATAGCCACTTAAATTTTTTTATTTATTTTACAACTGAAACTTGAGGGGTTTTACAGAATCAATACAGATAACCATAATTTAAACTTACAGTACATTAACCGGTCCCAACTTCAACCTTCGCTCCGTTCACCTAAGTACATAGCATTTTAAACAAAACATACGTGAGACATAAAGCCTCGTGAGTAATATGGGTTTAGACCCAAAACTTTTCTTTTTAAAACTTGAAATATCAAAAGTACATTGCTAAAACTGATTCATTATATAAATCTCAAAATAACTTTTTCTTCTTCTTTACTTTCAAGCTTTAAAATACTTTCTTTCATAAAAACTGTTTTTCTTTCTAAAACTGCTTTTCTTTCTCATTTCTCGTGACCAACTGAAACTTATGAATTAAGTTTATTAATTCATTCAACTAGCTCCCCTCGCGGGACAGAACAGATCTGCCCACTCGGTTTGCTCATTCTGTCTCCCCTTCGTGACTTGGAACAAATTCAAGCACAAGGGTATGCTAAGCTAGACAACTACTTCGCGACAGGAGGTACCATCCCAGTAGTGTCTTCTGATCCCCCAATTATGTGGGTGATCCTAGTCCGGACAACTGACTCATATTTCTTTCTTTCTTTAATTCTTACTTCATTTCATCTCAAATTGGTCAAAATGGGACACAATTTGTAATAAACTAAAACTCATAAACTTTGTAACTTTTTATCAAAAATATTATCAAAACTACTTTTAACATCTTAGTTCCCTAAAGGAACTTCTTTCAAAATACTTTGCAAACCATACTTTAAAAATTTATTTGATATACTAAGCCCTTGTATAGAGCTTCTTTCAAAACTATTTTCCAAACTTTAGTATTTATAAACATTTGGAAATCATACTTTTCTGAAAATAACATTTTGCTATGTACTAGAAAATCCTCATAAAACTCACCTTGATGTTGCTACAAGTCTCTATGCTTCTCGTATTCCTTTCCCTTTTCCGTGCTCAATCACGTTTGAAGCACCACCTATATAAGTATTATATATAAATACTCAATAAATACATATTCTATAGTTCTAAGATCTCATACATCTCAATTCTAGGTTATAACAAATGTATAACCATTAATAGATTCGTTTTATAATTTGTCCCCGAAATACACGTATATTGCTACAGTGGTCCCGAGAGGTCGTATTTCAGTTTTGACACTTTTACATGAAGTCTTAAGCCATATAAGACTTGTGTTCCAAATTTGGGATTAATCGGACAAGTTTAGCTTAAATCCCAAAAATCAAGTTTTAACAATATACTTTGCAATTTGCCACTGCCGCTACAGTGATTTTTCCGCAAGGTCGGATTGCAAATTTGAAAGTTTCTTTCATGTTTTCATACCATTTTAAGGCTATGGTATAAGTTATAGACCAAACGGACAAGCCTAGCATCGATTTCAAAACTCAAAAATTGGACAGAAGCTTTCCAGTAAGCACACGACCCGTGTGCTTTTTGTACTAAGAAAGACACGACCCGTGTCTATCTGCAGACTCAGTTTTTAAGTTCGATTTTTGTGCTACAGACCTCTATTTTGACCTGTTAAGCACCTAATACATATCTTAATTGTTTTACTATCATTCCATGACTAAAACCCTTGCTTTACCTCAAGTTTTAAGCCATGGAATCATTGATTCCAATTCCAATTCTACCAAATCCCGTTTTTGTCATTTTAGTCCAAAAATCCAAGTTTTCGAAATTAATCACTTGGGAGTGTCTTATTACATCCCAATTGATCATTTGGACCCAGAAAAATCATATAAACTAGCCTTGATCTTGCAAAACCCGTTTTTAGTGTTCTTGGCCAAAATCACCATTTCTTAGTTTTTAACACATTCAAGTGTTAGAACATGCTAGATGGATGATTTTGAGCAAGATAAGATCACTAGAACCTTGATTTCTGGAAAATCAGAAGTTGGGATTGATTTCCCGTTCAAGAAATTTGAGTTCTAGGGTTAGATGGTTACCTCTTGGAGCTTGGAATTACTAATTCCTAAGCTTGTTCTTGATTTTTCTTGGCAAATTCCTTGGCCTTCTTCTTCTTCCTCTCGTTCTCTCTAGCTCTCTCCCGTACTCTCTAGTTCTCTCTGTAAGTTTCTAAAATGTTCTGGAGATTGAGAGTGATAATCCTTTCATATTTATATTTTTAATTTTTATAAAAACTTTGCATTTTAGTCCTAAACTTTCAATCTCTTTACATAAATGGTCCTAAGACCCAAAATCTTGCATCAAGGTTCCATTAACTTCCAACTTGACATTTTCTTAACATTTTTGGTCATTTTAATGTCAAATGACCATTTTACGCTTTTTGGTCAAATTTCACTATTCACGCGGAAAAACTCCAAATTTCACATAACTTCATATTTCTTATCATATTTTTTTACAAATACATATTATTATACATGATAGTCGTTCAACATGACAAATGACGGTTTTACCCTTTTTAACTTTTTCGCGGGTTCTTACAGTCACCCCTCCTTAAGCGGATTCCGTCCTCGGAATCTTTTCGTAATCGGTGAAATTCGGATATCTTTTCTTCATTTCTGCTAATGTTTCCCAAGTCAAGTTTGACCCTAAGGGATGCTTCCACTTGACGAGTACAAGGTCAATCTCATTGTTCCTTAGCTTCTTCGTCTGCATTTCTAGGATGGCTTCGGGTTCTTCAATCAATTTACTAGGAGTCTCCACCCTCAGATCGGTATACGGTATTACTAACTCTTCTTTACCAAAGTACTTCTTCAAGTAGCATACATGGAAGGTATCATGTATTCCACTGAGTTCGGGTGGTAACTCTATCTTGAATGCTTGTAACCCAACTCTCTTCAAAATCTTAAAAGGTCCAATGTACCTTGGACTCAACTTTCCTCTCTTGCCAAATCTGACCACTCCTTTCCATGGCGACACTTTTATCATCACCAAATCTCCTTCTTGTAAGTCATACGGTCTCTTCTTTAAATTTGAGTAACTCTTTTGCCGATCTTGTGCTGCTTTCATGTTGGCTTGAATTACTCCAATCTTCTCATTAGTTACTCTAACAATCTCTGGTCCCGTAAGCTTAGTCTCACCCGCTTCCAACCAGCATAAAGAAGTTCTACACTTTCTACCATACAATGCCTCAAAGGGTGGCATTTTGATGCTGGAATGGTAGCTGTTGTTGTATGAAAACTCCACCAATGGCAGGTGTTCATCCCAACTACCTCCAAATTCCATCACACATGATCGTAGCATGTCTTCTAATGTCTGGATCGTTCGTTCACTCTGACCATCTGTTTGTGGGTGATACGCTGTACTTAGCTGAATTCTTGTACCCATTTTATCTTGTAAAGCTTTCCAAAAGTTAGAGGTAAATCTGGGGTCTCTGTCTGACACGATAGACAACGGTGCACCATATCTTCTTAACACTTCATCTGAATACAACTGAGCTAACTGCTCCAATGGAGTAGTTTCTTTTATGGCTAGAAATAATGCACTCTTGGTCAACCGGTCCACTATGACCCATATACTATCATGACCTCTTCTCGTTCTCGGTAATCCGACAATCAAATCCATGGTTACATCTTCCCACTTTCTAGCTGGAATATGTAATGACTGAGCATCTCCATGCGGGACCTGATGTTCCGCCTTGACTTGTGCACATATAACACACTTGGAGATGTACTTAGCTATCCTCTTCTTCATCCCAGGCCACCAATACTGTCTTTTCAAATCTTGATAAGTCTTGGTACTCCCAGGATGAATGGAATACTTTGACTTATGCGATTCATCTAGAATTAGCTTTCTCAAACCTCCTGTCTTTGGTACCCAAATGCGGTTTCTGAAAGTCTTCAATCCTTGACTATTGGTTACAAACTGCACATCTTTTCCTAATTTCTCATCTTTCAAGTCTCCACTTTCTTCAACTTTTTGTTGCGCTGCTTTAATCTGTTCTATGATACTGGACACCAATTCTATGCGCATCGACCTTGCCTTGATTCTTTTCTCAGGAACTTTTCTACTTAACGCATCTGCTACAACATTCGCTTTACCCGGATGGTACACAATTTCGCAATCATAATCACTGATCAGCTCTAACCATCTGCTCTGTCTCATGTTCAACTCTTTTTGAGTGAACACATACTGTAAACTCTTGTGATCGGTGAACAACTTGCATTTTGTACCATACAAGTAATGTCTCCAAATCTTTAAGGCAAACACGATCGCTGCAAGCTCTAAATCATGAGTTGTGTACTTTTTCTCTGGATCTTTCAACTGTCTAGAAGCATATGCTATGACCTTCCCTCTTTGCATCAACACACAGCCAAGCCCCCGATGTGAGGCATCACTGTACACTTCAAAATCTTCTGTCCCATCTGGCAATGTAAGGACAGGTGCGTTACACAACTTCTCTTTTAAGGTAGCGAAAGCTCTTTCTTGTTCTTCTTGCCATCTGAACTGCTCGTCTTTCCTGGTTAATCGTGTAAGTGGCACTGCTATACGGGAGAAATCTTGAATAAATCTCCTGTAATACCCGGCAAGACCGAGAAAACTTCTAACTTCTGTTGGCGTCGTAGGAGGCTCCCATTTCATCACTGCATCAACTTTCGTTGGATCAACTTTTATACCTTGGATAGAAACAACGTGTCCAAGGAATTGCACCTCTCTCATCCAAAACTCGCACTTGGAGAACTTTGCATATAACTGTTCTCGCTTCAACGTCTCAAGTACTAACCGCAAATGACTCGCATGCTCTTCTTTATTCTTTGAGTAGATCAAAATGTCATCTATGAATACTATAACAAACCGGTCTAGGAATGGTTTACAGACCCGATTCATTAAGTCCATAAAGATCGCTGGTGCATTCGTAAGACCAAATGGCATTACTAAAAATTCGTAATGCCCGTATCGTGTACGGAACGCCGTCTTCTCTACATCACTTTCTTTTACTCTGACTTGATGATACCCAGATCTTAAATCAATCTTTGAGAAATAATCTGCTCCCTGCAACTGATCAAACAAATCATCTATTCTGGGCAACGGGTAACGGTTCTTGATAGTAATCTTGTTCAATTCTCTGTAATCAATGCACATCCGCATTGATCCATCTTTCTTCTTTACGAATAGAACTGGAGCACCCCACGGAGAAGAACTAGGCCTGATGAAACCTTTATCTAGTAATTCCTGCAACTGGGACATTAATTCTCTCATCTCTGTTGGTGCTAACCGGTACGGTGCTCGTGCTATTGGGGAAGCTCCTGGGACAAGATCTATTCGGAACTCAACTTGCCTTTCTGGTGGCAAGCCTGGTAATTCATCTGGGAAAACTTCTGGAAACTCTTTTACCACTTCTATATCTTTGTATGTCTGTTTCACTTTGTCTCCAGTCATCACATAGGCCAGGAAAGATACACATCCTTTCCTGATACATCTTCGAGCTTTAGCTACACTGATAATACTGGGCACGTGCGTTCTTCTTTCCCCATATACGTACACCTTGGCTCCTAGAGTTTTAACAGACACCCTCTTCTGTCCACAAGCTATCTTCGCATCATTTGCACCAAGCCAATCCATCCCGATTATTACATCAAAGGACTTAATTCCAATAGGAAGGAGATTCAGTCGAAACTTCTTGCCGTTGATGTCGAGTTCACAGTCTCGATACATATGCTGAACTTCCACAAATTTCCCGTCCGCCACTTCTACTTCAAAAACTAGATCTAATAATTCTAATGGGACTTTTAATCTAGCTCCAAACCCATGGGACACGAATGAATATGTAGACCCGGAATCAAACAGAACATATGCAGGTGTCGAGTTAACTAGTAGTATACCTGAGACCACATCGTGAGTCTCCTTTGCTTCCTCCCTGGTGATCTGGAAAGCTCGAGTCTTCACCTTCTGAGGTTCGGTCTTCTTCTGGGCTGTTGACACCATGGTTTCTCCTCCCTTATTTGGGCAGTTGAAACTATAGTGTCCCATCTGATGGCATGAAAAGCATTCCACTTCGCTGGCTTTCTTGGCTTTGCAATCTTTCGCTTTGTGACCGAATCCGCCACAATTAAAGCAGGCATTTGATCCCGCTCGGCATTCACCACCGTGTTCTTTCCCACATTTCTCGCACTTTTTCACACTTCCTTGTCGGCTCTGACTTGTACTCATTTTTCCTTTCTTCTTTAAGTTCCCACTGATACTGCTAATTGTCTTCCTTTTGTCACCAAAACCAGGTCCTTCTTCCTTCCTTCGTTTTCCAATATCTTCCACAGTTCGGGCAGCATTAATCGCCCCATCAAGTGTTTCGGCTTTCTTCACTTCTAACTCGTAGTTCCATGGCAAACCGCGGACATAGCGGTTAATTCGGGACCGCTCAGTAGGGTAGGATTCCCCCACAAAAGGTAACATGTCGCAAAACTTCTTCGTATACTCATCCACCGTCATATCTCCTTTCTTTATCGTTAGAAAATCTTCATTCATTTTCTCCATATCGCGCGTGGGACAGAATTTATCTTTGAGACACGTGACAAACTCCGCCCATGACCAACCATAAACCACATCTTTTCCCAAGCTTTCATATTTGGTGTTCCACCACACCAGAGCATCGTCTTTCAACTGCCGGGAGGCATAGTTGACTTGATCTTTTTCGCCACATTTGCTCGCTTGCATCACTTGTTCAATTTCTCGAACCCAACGCATCGTCACTTTTGGCTCAAAACTGCCATGGTATTCGGGCGGTTTACAAGCCATAAAGGACTTAAAGGAACAGCCCTTCTCTTTCTTTCTGTTTTCTCCACTACCTTCTTCTTCAGTCGCCTTTTTAGAGACTTCTTGTGAAGATTGAGCTCTTGGTTCACCCATTCGACCATCGATTATGTTATGTACATCTTGTCTCAACTCAGTTCGTAAGTTATCAATTAGAAACTGAATTGCCTCCATAGTGACAGGTTGGGGTGGTGGTGGGTTTGGCTCAGCCTCATCATTACGAAGAACATATGGTTCACTTCCTCTTGAAGAAGTGTGACTACCTTCACCCCTGTCAGCTTGTCGTCTGCCTTCCATTACTATATAGAAGAACAAATTATCGGTTTAATACACAATTCTATATAGTATTTCATAAGCGGTAGCATGTTATCTCCTTGACTGCATTTTTATAACAGTCATGCTCACTCTATGCCTCCTATATTACTAAGGCAACTTACTACTACTCTTGCTAGTTTAAGCCAAGGATGGTATTCCAACCTAATTCGCTTAAACTATGGCTCTGATACCAAAACTGTAACACCCCTTTTTTTTCACCATATTTAAATTACAAATATAGTTTTCAAATATAATTTACAACTCGTGACTATAAAATAGCCACTTAAATTTTTTTATTTATTTTACAACTGAAACTTGAGGGGTTTTACAGAATCAATACAGATAACCATAATTTAAACTTACAGTACATTAACCGGTCCCAACTTCAACCTTCGCTCCGTTCACCTAAGTACATAGCATTTTAAACAAAACATACGTGAGACATAAAGCCTCGTGAGTAATATGGGTTTAGACCCAAAACTTTTCTTTTTAAAACTTGAAATATCAAAAGTACATTGCTAAAACTGATTCATTATATAAATCTCAAAATAACTTTTTCTTCTTCTTTACTTTCAAGCTTTAAAATACTTTCTTTCATAAAAACTGTTTTTCTTTCTAAAACTGCTTTTCTTTCTCATTTCTCGTGACCAACTGAAACTTATGAATTAAGTTTATTAATTCATTCAACTAGCTCCCCTCGCGGGACAGAACAGATCTGCCCACTCGGTTTGCTCATTCTGTCTCCCCTTCGTGACTTGGAACAAATTCAAGCACAAGGGTATGCTAAGCTAGACAACTACTTCGCGACAGGAGGTACCATCCCAGTAGTGTCTTCTGATCCCCCAATTATGTGGGTGATCCTAGTCCGGACAACTGACTCATATTTCTTTCTTTCTTTAATTCTTACTTCATTTCATCTCAAATTGGTCAAAATGGGACACAATTTGTAATAAACTAAAACTCATAAACTTTGTAACTTTTTATCAAAAATATTATCAAAACTACTTTTAACATCTTAGTTCCCTAAAGGAACTTCTTTCAAAATACTTTGCAAACCATACTTTAAAATTTTATTTGATATACTAAGCCCTTGTATAGAGCTTCTTTCAAAACTATTTTCCAAACTTTAGTATTTATAAACATTTGGAAATCATACTTTTCTGAAAATAACATTTTGCTATGTACTAGAAAATCCTCATAAAACTCACCTTGATGTTGCTACAAGTCTCTATGCTTCTCGTATTCCTTTCCCTTTTCCGTGCTCAATCACGTTTGAAGCACCACCTATATAAGTATTATATATAAATACTCAATAAATACATATTCTATAGTTCTAAGATCTCATACATCTCAATTCTAGGTTATAACAAATGTATAACCATTAATAGATTCGTTTTATAATTTGTCCCCGAAATACACGTATATTGCTACAGTGGTCCCGAGAGGTCGTATTTCAGTTTTGACACTTTTACATGAAGTCTTAAGCCATATAAGACTTGTGTTCCAAATTTGGGATTAATCGGACAAGTTTAGCTTAAATCCCAAAAATCAAGTTTTAACAATATACTTTGCAATTTGCCACTGCCGCTACAGTGATTTTTCCGCAAGGTCGGATTGCAAATTTGAAAGTTTCTTTCATGTTTTCATACCATTTTAAGGCTATGGTATAAGTTATAGACCAAACGGACAAGCCTAGCATCGATTTCAAAACTCAAAAATTGGACAGAAGCTTTCCAGTAAGCACACGACCCGTGTGCTTTTTGTACTAAGAAAGACACGACCCGTGTCTATCTGCAGACTCAGTTTTTAAGTTCGATTTTTGTGCTACAGACCTCTATTTTGACCTGTTAAGCACCTAATACATATCTTAATTGTTTTACTATCATTCCATGACTAAAACCCTTGCTTTACCTCAAGTTTTAAGCCATGGAATCATTGATTCCAATTCCAATTCTACCAAATCCCGTTTTTGTCATTTTAGTCCAAAAATCCAAGTTTTCGAAATTAATCACTTGGGAGTGTCTTATTACATCCCAATTGATCATTTGGACCCAGAAAAATCATATAAACTAGCCTTGATCTTGCAAAACCCGTTTTTAGTGTTCTTGGCCAAAATCACCATTTCTTAGTTTTTAACACATTCAAGTGTTAGAACATGCTAGATGGATGATTTTGAGCAAGATAAGATCACTAGAACCTTGATTTCTGGAAAATCAGAAGTTGGGATTGATTTCCCGTTCAAGAAATTTGAGTTCTAGGGTTAGATGGTTACCTCTTGGAGCTTGGAATTACTAATTCCTAAGCTTGTTCTTGATTTTTCTTGGCAAATTCCTTGGCCTTCTTCTTCTTCCTCTCGTTCTCTCTAGCTCTCTCCCGTACTCTCTAGTTCTCTCTGTAAGTTTCTAAAATGTTCTGGAGATTGAGAGTGATAATCCTTTCATATTTATATTTTTAATTTTTATAAAAACTTTGCATTTTAGTCCTAAACTTTCAATCTCTTTACATAAATGGTCCTAAGACCCAAAATCTTGCATCAAGGTTCCATTAACTTCCAACTTGACATTTTCTTAACATTTTTGGTCATTTTAATGTCAAATGACCATTTTACGCTTTTTGGTCAAATTTCACTATTCACGCGGAAAAACTCCAAATTTCACATAACTTCATATTTCTTATCATATTTTTTTACAAATACATATTATTATACATGATAGTCGTTCAACATGACAAATGACGGTTTTACCCTTTTTAACTTTTTCGCGGGTTCTTACAATTATACCCTTGCTTGGATAGGATTTCTTGCACAAAGAGTATAATTCTTTTGGTGCACCCTTTTTAATTTAGACCATTGATATAATGATCCAAGGGTTATAAATGTGGTTCTGCAGTTAGGTGATTTAATTTGGTTCTGCATTGAACCCATCTCCTTTGAACGATACATAAATAACATATAAAACATACAACAAAATTTCATAATAATTTTATCGTTCACTCTTCGACTGTGATGTTTTTTCAATTTATCCCTTTTCTGTTCTTCACTTTGCTCGATAAATTCTTAAAATCTGCAAAAACAATAATATGCACATGTATATATATGTTACTAAAAATACATATTCAAAAATATTAGAATATACACACATGAAAACACACATATGCACAAATAAGCATGTGCACATATGTTTATGCACATGTATTCACATTTAAACGAACATATGCACAAACATGAATACAAATTAATTATCATATATATATATATATATATATATATATATATATATATATATATATATATATATATATATATATATATGTATGTATATATATATATATATATATATATATATATATATTCATTATGCATATATGCACATGTCTTTTGATGAACATATGCAATTATATATCTATACACAAACATGAATATAAACAAATTATCAGATATACATATACTTCTATGCATATGTGAGTACATATATGCATATACCTTTTTACACATATGCACTTGTGTGTGTGTGTGTCTATATATATATATATATATATATATATATATATATATATATATATATATATATATATATATATATATATATATATATATATATATATGTGTGTGTGTGTGTGTGTGTGTGTGTGTGTGTGTGTGTGTGCACGGTCTGAATTGCACAAACATATTTTATGAACAAATGCACATTAATGCATATATTTTTATATGTAGACTGAACAAATGCAGATAAATATATTTATATACACATAAATGAACTTACATATTTATAAGCACGGACCGAATATATGCATATATCCACAAAAACGATAATTCTGTTGCATCTCGTCAATGTACATATTGAATCATAGAGTATCCTTTGAAGTAAATATAACTTAATTTATTTCACTTTTTCTTTCAAACAGAAAAGAAATTATCATTGTAGTCTCTTAAAACAACTTTTTCCTATCAACCACGATTATAGGTACCATGTGCTTGTACATATTCAAGGAGAAAAAACACTAGAAACTAAAATTCAAAAAGAACAAGCCCCAAAAACATAGATAGATGTGCGAGTGGATGATACATAACTACATACCATTCCTGATGATTTCTTCACATAAATTTCCAAGAAAACTCTCTCGCCGATGGAATAAACACCTCCGGTGAACTGCTTCTCCCCAATCCCAATCATCATCACGTTTTGTGAGGTGAGCTTTTTGAAGTTAAAGTGCCTGCAGGCTGCAGCAAGGTTGTTTAATCTTTCCAATCTTTATTAAACATTCTTGGAATAGTATTGTATGTGTTTTCGGGAAGAACAGTGTGTGTTTGTGATTCTAGTCGATAGAGAGAGATAATGAATCAGAGATATACGAAATACACGATTCAAGATACGCAAAATCAGGTAAAGGCAGAAAATTAACCACTTGGATAATTATATCATTTGATTTGTTATTAAGGGCAAATTCCTGGAGATATCCAGAATTTTTAGTGATCGGATGTGGATTCAAGATGTCGGGGAACACGAGAAACGGAAGGGTAAATGAAGGGACTACACTGTGTAATTAAAAATCATCAATTAAATACGCACCAACAACTCGGCACTCGCAGGCGGTGTCAGTGGTGGTATCGACAGGATGTATGGCTAGTATACTAGATCGGAATTCTTGCGCCAATGGGTCTCAAGTAAGCGGAAACTGTTTCCTTACTTATTGACTTATTTAAGTGTTTGTATGAACATATTTTATAAACACTTATTTGTTTAAATAAGCAGTTTTTGGTAAGTTACTGTTTCCTTACTTATTGACTTATTTAAGCAGTTTTTGATAATTATTCTCGTATTACACATAAACATCGTTTGTCAAACACTAAAAACAACTTATTGACTTATACGTTTTGGTATCGGATAAGCTAAATCAAACATTTTTTTTAAAAACTCTGTTTCCACTAAGAACTTTTAATAATAAGCATAAGCTGTTTTAAATAAACAATCTCGAACACCCCTTAATCAGGAGTTTCCTATTTTCATAGATCCGATTTGATTTGTTATACCCAAAATATTCTTAATTTCTTTTTTAAGTTGTCAAATATGCCATTGAAATTAATATAATTACAAATATGCCATATTGCATCTTAACCCTTTGATTTTTTATTTTTTTTGATTTAATGGTCCATGAAATGTTCTTAAGATCTTCGGATTTTTTGGGTTCTCAAATGATCTCAACTATATAAAAACTCTGTTTTCACTAAGTACTTTTAATGATTTTCTTGGGTTCTCAAATGTCTTCCGATTTTTTGGTTTCTCAAATCTATGTTCAATTGTGTTTGTCTATCTTGGTTTGTTTATGTTTGTTTAGCATGTTCACGAACATAAACGAACGAACATTGACAAGATAAATTGTTAAACGAACGAACATGAACAAGAAAACTCGTTCGTTTATCCGTCCATGTTCGTTCGTTCGTTTGTTCGGCTAACTTAAACGAACGAACATGAACAAGCCCTTGTTCGTGTTCGTTTAGAGCTCTATCTACAATAATAAACAAAGAGATTTTTGATATAAATGATTAACAAACATCAGTTAAAACACGCTTGTAAACAACAATTAACCTTGAGGGGAATTATACTTGTTTACAAAATAGAATACAACTATTCTAGAAATTATATGTTCTTATTTATATAAAGAATAAATTACTTATCTAATTTGTTCTCGAAAGACACCCTTGATTCATATTTCTTCTTCTATGGATAATTTCTTACATCATGATAAGATTTTTTTCCACAAAATTTACACCGCCTAGGATCTTTAAAAGTCTTGTTAATTGCAATTTCTTCTGAGCTTTTCATTCTAGTAAGTGTTCTGCATCCTTTATTGCAAATTCCATCAGAAGTACAAACTACTACAAACAAAAACAACATTTGTGCAAATTTACCATAAATTCATATAGATTTTGGATTTGCATCATAATAACTTTGACCTTAAAACTCAATGTCTACTTCTTTATGAACCAATGGAAGTGTTCTTACAACCCCTTCAATCATTTCACAAGTCTTTACTCCTTGATAAAACATACACATTTCTCCCCCAATTGAAATCCAACTACATCCAGGAGTTTTACCCAATCTCAACCTTCTCATTTTCAACCTAACCCTCGAAGCATCACTCCACATGCCACAAGAATCATACAAACTACACAATGCAATATAATTACTAGCATTTTTGGGTTCCATTTCAAAGAGACAATAAGCTGCCTTTTCACCAATCTCAATATTTCTATGCACTAAAGAACCAGCAAGAAGTGCACCCCATACACTTGCTGGTGGCACCGTTTTCATACTATCTATCAACCCTAATGCCTCCTTAAAGCACCCAAAACGACTCAAAAGATCCACCATACAAGCATAATGCTCAACACTAGGTTCAAATTTGTATAAAGATCTTATAGAATTAAAAATCTTTTTGCCTTGATTTATAAGACCCGAGTGGCTACAACTAGCTAGAATCCCAGTAAGTGTGGCATTGTTCGGTTTAAATCCAGATTCTTTCATCTTCTCAAATAAACACAAAGCTTTTTCACCGTATCCATGGAGTCCATAGCAAGATATCATTGTTGTCCATGTCACTAAATTGAGATTTTTCATGTTATGAAATATCGTTTCTGCATCATACAAGCAGCCACATTTGGAATAGAAATCGATCAATGAGTTCTGTATTGCAGTGTCGTTATAAAGAATTGTGTTCTTTAATACTTGTCCATGAACTTCTTTCCCTTTTGTAATGTCGCCTAATTTGGCGCATGCGTTTAAAAGAGTTGGAATTGTCATGGAGTCCATCTCTGTTCTGTTTTCAAGCATGTTTTTGAAACAATCTAAAGATTCTAGTAGCAAACCAGCCTTTGAGAGCCCTGAAATCATTGAATTCCATGCAACTGAGTCTTTCAATGGCAACCCTGTGAAAATGATTCTTGCATCGTTTAAATTCCCACATTTGGAGTAAAAATCCAAAACAGAACTCCCCACAACAAGATAATTTTCGAAACCAAGTTTAATCTCCATACAATGCAACACCAGACCAAGTGAAACATCACCGATTCCTGCACAGGCCTTTAGTACCGGAGGGAATGTGTAGTGGTCCGGTGTCATACCTGAGTTTCGGAGCTCGTGGAAGACGTTAAGAGCATCATTGTGCATAGAGTTTTGAACGGAAGCCGAAATCATGATGTTCCAAGAATGCATGTTTCTTTCGAGCATTCTGTCGAACAGCTTGCGGGCGTTCAGTATAGACCCTCTGGAATAAGCCAATAAGAGATCTGTTTGAAGCGTGACATCGTGACTCAGGCCATGAATGAGTATTTGTACATGGGTTTGTCTAGCGTGAGCGAATACCGTTCGGGGAATGCTGTTTCGAAGGATAGAACTAAAGCTTGCCATTGTGTATGACATATTTTGTTTGTAATATTGTTCTTGCAAGGAGAACAGTTATACCAAAAGCCCTTAGGATGTAGTACGTAACTTGCTAATCTGTTGATTTATGGTTCATTTTGGTTGCTTTTCTACTAATTTGTTGACTGCGTTTGTTTAAACTGGCAACACGAAGATGGTTCGTCTTTGGCACATTCAAAGCGAGTTCCCTTGACATCTTCTTGTTTTATGACTCGATTGGAGAAAGAAAACCTTAATATGGTCGTCGAATCTCATATAAATGGATTTGTAGTGTTTTTCAAGAGAAAAAAGACACGAAATAGTTGATTTTTAATCAGCTAAACGAACTAGAGACTTAATCAAGACGACTATAAATGATTGTTTTGTTTTTATTTAGGGATAATGACTTGTAAATGTAACGTACTTTTGAAATTGTTCACATTTGGTTACCGAACTTTTTTTTTGTGCTTAGTTTACCCATGAATTTTTTCAAATTGTTCACATTATACCATTATGACCGGTGATAGAATGTTTATTCTTACTTGAGATCCTACGTGGCATCCTATAAGACTTGAAAGGGTAACGAACTTTTAAAATTGTTCACATTTGGTCACCGAACTTATTTTTGTGATTGATTTACCCATGAACTTTTTAAATTTGTTCATATTATACCCTTATGACCAATGGTAGAAAGTTTGTGTTGATTTGACATCCGACGTGGCATTAGAAATAGGGATGAGCTCTGTCTGAAAACCGAACCGAACCAGACCGAAACCGAAATGGACCGAAATCAAATTATGATTTTTTAAAAACGAAAGATCGAAATGAACATGTATATTTGGTTCCGGTTTGGTTCGGTTATTTCAGTTTTCGATTCGGTTCGATTTTTCATGATCAAGAGTAGTGTTAGAAATAAGCATGGTCCGGGGACCGGACTGAAACCGATTTGGACCGAAACCGAAGTAACATTTTTTAAAAACCGAACCGAATATACATATTCGATTCCGGTTCGGTTCGGTTTCGGTTGGTTTTCAGTTCGGTTCGGTTTTTTTCGGTCCATATGCTCATCCCTATCAGAAAGCTGAGACATAAATAAGGGCCAGTGGTCTTCAGTTGGGGTTTAGATGTCGAATCAGCACAAAAATTCTATTATTGGTCATAAGGGTATAATTAATATGAACAATTTTAAAAAGTTCATGGGTAAATCAATCACAAAAATAAGTTTAGTGACCAAATATGAACAAATTTAGAAGTTCGTTACCCTTCCAAGTCTTCTAGGATGCCACGTAGGATTCCAAATCAACATAAACCTTCTATCATCGGTCATAATGGTATAATGTGAACAATTTTAAAAAGTTCATGGGTAAATCAAACACAAAAATAAGTTCAGTGACTAAATATGAACAATTTCAAAAGTTTGTTACCCTTACAAGTCATTATCTCTTTTATTTAATGTAGACATAATAACTTAGCGTGTTAAATCCCAAAAAATATTATTTGTATAGTATGACACTAAATATTTAGCTATTGGCTATTTTTTTTTCTCTTTGACTACTTTTGTGGTAAAATCGATTTATATTGTTAAACTTGATGAATATTTTAAAAATTCTTTTGTGCAAATGTAAGCGTAAAACTAGTCATATAACACTATAACCTCGTCCATAAGGTTCATTCGCTCTAAAAAATAAACAAGTTTTGTGACTTATTCAATCTAAAAAAAAATCTTGTGTATACACGTCACTTTATTCCGAGAAATATTGTTGCTCATGCACTCATTACCTTATATATTAAAACATAATGTTTTTCTAGAAGAATTAGGGGATGAGAGGGGTTTCAAAGTTTTTTTTATAACATTTATAACGTTGTGTAATACTATTCTAAAGGTCATATCAACCAATAGTTTTATATTATTTTTTTATTTATAGAATTACAAATAACCTCTATCAAATAGTAGACTTATAAAACATATTTCTATGTTTATACAAATTACGAAAATAGTCTGTATTTAATAGTAAATTTACAAAAATAGACCATGTGTGATAATGTAAAACAAAATTATTGAAATGATCTCCATATAATAGTAAAATTATATAAATGGTTACCGTGTCGGTAAGATACAAATATTACAAAAATGATCCACTTTACAAAATTATATATTTATAATGTTGTGCTTTTATTATTCTTATGGTCATATCTCAACAATATTTTTCATTTTCTTTAATTAGTAGAATTACATAAATGATCATTGTGTAATAACAGACTAATAGACATATCCTTATATAAATAAAAATTATAAAGATGGTCGGTATTTAATAGTAGATTTATAAGAATAGCTCAAGTGTTATAATGTAAGCAAGATCTTTGAAATAATCCATATATAATAGTAAAACTATAAAAATAGTTCATCTGTCCATAAATACAAATATAACATAAATTGTCTCCTTGTGTTTTTAATTCGCATAAATGTAAAAGTTTTAGAGATGGACCATGTGATAGTAAAATTATAAATTTGGTCCATTTGTCCATTGTATAAACTAACATTTTGATATTAATTTGTTCGATTGAAAATAATTTTATATGAGATTAATAAGTTTTCGTCGCAACTCGCGACCTAAAACCCTTGTTTTACACATATAGAAGTTATGGGGAGAAAAAGCCAAAACTACAGGTTAAATTTCTTTATAGCGGGGCAAAACTATTCTCAATTCCATTACTTTTTAAAGAGCCAAAGTCACTTTTTGTTAATCATGTTACTTATTTTAATAAATAACTTTGACTATCCATTAATACGTTAGATATTTTAAAATTTTGACGTGACCTATCATTAAGAATTAGTTAATTTAGTTAGAATTCATAAACAATTCAACCTGAAAATCATGAGTTCATAGAAGGTTTTGTTGGCTCAAAAGTGTTTTGTAGATTGTTCTAACACTGATGTGTTCATTTACTTTAAAGGATTCACTCACTTTAGAGGGTTGAGTGCAGCGGTGGTCGGAGATCGAAGAGGACGTTGTCGACTATAAATGGTAGAGGACGATGTCGACTGGAGCTGTAGCGTGCCAACATAGCAGTAGTTTTCCAGACAGCATGAATGCTGAATCATTAAGAGTTAGCATCTGAATTCAACCATTAAGAATGAAACAAACGACCTATTATAATCGATAACTTTTACAACTTCCTCTAATTTGTGATCCAATATCTAGTCAAATTTTCAACATAAATTTGCTATAAAAATATGAAATCAATCTTTATTTTAATGAAACATTATTTCAGGACATACCTTATTTAATTGTAAAGCTAATATTGAAATAATGAAATTGAATTTCTATACCTTTTTTTTTTAACGACAAATCTAACCTTATCTATTATATTTCTAAATTACACCTTAACTTTCACATATGCTTCTAACGAGGCTTGAACCCTCAACCTCTATACCTTACAAGTTAGAAGCCATCTGTAGGGTTTATAGAAACCGGGTCAACCAAATAGTATGTCTATTTTTTGGGTTTGGTTTAATTTTTGTGTGAAAACGAATAAGACCCGATCAATGTGTTGGGTTCCGGATTTACATATTTTGAATTATGCCCCAAAAGATATCCGAGAATACATATACAATCAAATTTTTAATATTAATTCATAAAACGATACAATTATAAAGTAACCCAGTATGAATTATCAAATTGTATGAGTCGCGACCTAAACTTGATGCGTGATTTGAATAACTCCAATCTAAATACGAAGTTCGTATTCATGTTAACCTAATTAACCAAAATAATAGTTTAGATGATTAGATCAGGTGACCCTTAATCGATTTGCCTGTTTAGTTACAATATGATAAAAATAAATCTGAAACTATAACTATTAGTCATAAATACATAACCAATATATTTTGATATTTTCTATCATAATACAATTCCAGAAAATATGAAAAATGTGTTTTATATACATTTGAGTTATAATTTAGTCACAGCTACAGCCTACAGTACAGGTACAGGGGTGGTTTTCTAAAATACAACAAGCCCATCAATCCTGGAAAAGAGTGAAAGCCCAAGTTTCCAACTGGTGTGAAAATTGGGCCTCTACCACTATAATAGCAATCGATCCCTGAAATCTCCTTTCTCCTCCGCCTACATTTGCATCAGGGTTTCAAGCCAACCAGTGCGGCAGCAGTGAACGCCAAATCTCCGTCACCATGGGTCGTATGCACAGCGGCGGGTAACTTTTTCTATCGAATTCAAATCTACTGATGCATATGTCTATACAATAGTTGTCGAAGTGCATAAATTTGCCTCGGGAATGCATATGAAACTCTTTTCTGCCAAAAAACGTTTGATTATGGTTCTCTAGTTATTTTTTAGCGTTGAAACATCTTATGTTCATGTGTTATCGAAGAATTTCGAACTTTTTGTAGTGGTATTTGTCATTTAAACAATAATCGAAGCGCTTTTTACTAGCTTTTAGGTGTAGATACGGTCGAATCATGAATGTATGTTGACTTACCAGTGTCGTTTCTATTAACTTGATTTGATTCGAATTTTTGTTTGGTTAACAGCAAGGGTATTTCAGCATCAGCCAAACCATACAAGAGGAGTCCGCCAAGCTGGCTGAAGATCTCTCCTCAGGATGTATGTTGTTAGTTTATATCTGTCAATTCTTTTTATTACCATTTCGACAGAGTAGCTCTAGATACATTTGACATGGAAACGAGTGGATTTAAATCATAGAATCGCATCTGCGGTTATATTGCTTTCATTAGGGTTTTTGGACCTCTGATTGTAGCTATCTCCTTCTTTCAGAATCTAATAGTAATTGTTTGCTTAATAATCCTTCAGGTTCAGGACAGCATCTGTAAGTTTGCAAAGAAGGGTCTTACCCCATCACAAATCGGTGTTATTCTTCGTGATTCTCATGGAATTGCTCAAGTGAACAGTGTAACCGGGAGTAAGATTCTCAGGATTCTCAAGGCACACGGTAGGAATTCTCATTTTGCTGTTGATGTTAGTCATATTACTGTTTGAATTGTATTAATTATTTTTGTTTATCAATTTGACTACAGGGCTTGCACCTGAAATCCCAGAGGATTTGTACCACTTGATCAAGAAGGCTGTTGCTATCAGAAAGCACTTGGAAAGGAACAGAAAGGACAAAGATTCCAAATTCAGATTGATTCTTGTTGAGAGCAGAATTCACCGACTTGCTCGCTACTACAAGAAGACCAAGAAGCTTCCACCTGTCTGGAAATAGTATGTTCTTCATTTTATTTTTAATATTTTTGATACCGAATTTGATAAGTTGATTATACTGATTGTTATTTGTGTACTAATAATGTTTTCTTTCTTGTTGTTGCAGTGAGTCAACCACAGCTAGTACCCTTGTGGCCTAGAGAAATGTTGTCAGGAATGAAATTTTGAGTTTTAAAATGATCTTTTTAGTTGGGACGTTCTTCTTATTTTGATTTAAGCCATGAAAAGATTTTGTATTTGAAGAACTTTAGTATCAATTCATGCATTTGTCATGGATGTTTATCATGCTTGTTTGTTATGTCACCGTTTTGTTTTTGAAGAGAGCAAAACCGTTTTCTCAAGTTTAGAAAATGCTAATCACAGTTAAAAACAGCATCATGTACTCTTTAGAATAACATGCTCAACAGTATGCACATCTTTTTGTTTGATTTTAATGGCTTGCATAAATTTACACACCCTAAAACCCTCGCTTATAAACAAATTTGGCTAAGTTTATTGAAAACTAGTTTCTAACTACTTATCTAACCCCTGAAAAACATATGTATGTAGTCTAGTTTTGTTTTGGTTTTGCATAACTATTTGACACACATGCCAAATTACATATGTCGATATTAATTGTGATCATTTTATATGTATACACAGAATTTGGCAAATAATAAGTAGCAACTTATCATGTTTTCTTTATCTAATAAGTATTTCAAGTTATGTTATCTAACAAGTGTTTTTAAAATAAATCATTAATTGTTTAAAGTAAAATGTTATATTTGGAAATCTTTTAAACGTGAGAGATCCATCCTCTAGGTGATTGAATGGACCAGCTGGCATGAAATGACAGGTTTGTCTATTTAAAAGTCACATATACATCTTGCGATACAATTAAATCTTTAGAACGGAAGCGGATACAGTTGATGCTATAGGTTTTAACATATGTTGTACAAACATTAATTTAACTATGTCAATCCAAATGAATTTTATGGTCTTTATAAATAAATACCAATGAAGACAATAATCCAAGAAAATATAAGTAATTTTATACGGGGAACAATAGAAACAGTATCATAAATTTGAACAATCATATGTACATAAATCCTAACAGAATTTCGATGAATTACTTATACATCCGTTTAATCCCCTTTTTAAGGAACTAAACGATAGAAGGTAACTCAACTGAACAATATCCAAAACTATTTTACTCTATTTATTAATTAGAAGTCAAGCCTAACAACATGTATCTTCAAATGCATGACAAAGAGCGGAAGACATTTATATGCATCATCAGGATACACATGAATTTAACAAACAAAAAAGTCAAACTTGAATCAAGAAACTTATAAGTTAGAACATCCAAAACAATTGTTTTCTATTCAATTTGAAGTCAAATTTAAGAGCATAAAACCAAATGCAAGTGAAACAACAACATATTCATGCATCATAAAACTTGTAACATCCAAAGTATTGTATTCCACAGTGTTCTACTTATATGAATTTAAAGCTGAATCAACAAACTCATAACATCCAAACTATCGTGTTCTATTTATTTAAATTCCATAAAATGATAAAACTCCCACCAAATAAACCATATTTGTTCTCACTCATGAACTCTACAATATGAAGCTACAACAATGACTTCCCACAAGTAAAACAACATATATATTCTTAATTTCTCTCGATACAAATCACAAAAATCGTGGGATTTCTTTCTTTTTTCAGGCCGCCTCATCATCATTACAATATATGAAAACAAAGATCGTGAACATAAACAGAAACAATTATGTAAATATTAAGAAAAAACAAGAATTGAGAATAATTTTACCACGTAACACTTCAATGACTGCTCTTCTTCCCAGACCCATAGTAACTAACATACCACCTCACAAATTTCTTCAAACCCGTTTGAAGATCGGTCGTTGGTTTATAACCAAATTCTCTTTGAGCAAAACTAATATTCGCATGTGTAAACTGAACATCACCATTTCTAGGTAATTTCATCACCATTCTCTTCGCTTTCACTTTCAATAATTTCTCCAAAATACTCACAAGATCCGATACAGGAACAGGTGATGTATTCCCCAAATTGAAAACCCTCAATTGTGCAGGCCCTTTCTTCTTCCCTCCACTTCCTGTACTCTTTTCGGCGGTATCTAAAGCACCCAAACAACCCTTTACAATATCATCGATGTATGTAAAATCACGCGCCACAGTTCCGTGATTTGAAGCTTCAAAGATTGGAATCGATTTTCCTTTCAAAATGTCTCGAGTGAAAAAGAAATACGCCATGTCTGGTCTTCCCCAAGGTCCGTAAACAGTGAAGAATCTTAAACCAGTTAACGATAAACCATATATGTGATTATACGTGTGTGCTATTTCTTCACCAGCTTTTTTTGTAGCGGCGTATAAGCTTGCTGGTTGATCGGTTCGATCTTTTTCGGAAAAGGGTACTTTACTATTCAATCCGTAAACAGAGCTAGATGATGCCCAAACTATAGCGGGCTGTGGATTAGCGTTTTTGCAGACTTCGAGAACGTTAACAAGGCCGGCGATGTTACTATGAACATAAGAATTTGGGTTTTCCATGGCGTATCGGACACCGGCTTGTGCGGCTAAATGCATTACGTGAGTAAAAGGGATTACCTCGAAGAGTTTTTTGAGCAATGCAATGTCGTTTATGTCACCTTCGACTATGTAAATCCCACTTCTTTCAAGCAAAGCTTGGCGAGCCCTCTTTAGTGTTGGATCGTAGTAATTGTTGAAATTATCAAGACCTAAAACGCCGTCTCCACGGCGTTTCAAGGCGGCGCTGACGTGGGTACCGACGAATCCGGCAGCTCCGGTTACCAACACTGATAACCCATTTTGGGAACGGATCCGGGCAGATGATCTGACCCGTTTTTCCCACGCGGGTCCCCCCCACGAGCTGGTTTTTAAAGATCTGCGAGAGAGATCTGATGGCATTGAATTTGGTGGCGATGTGGATGGTGTTTTGAAGAAGAAGACGACGATTAATCCCAGAAAAACAAAGCTCCAGAATGTGAGTTTTGCTAGAGATGAATAGTGTCTGAATCTATAAATGTATGGGGATTTTTCCATCTTAAATTTTCCAGGCGTCGATGGGATATTATCCATATGAGACGAAGATAACTTCATAGTCATCAAGAAACGGGAATCACCCAACTCTTATTCTTACCTGATTTTCGTATAATGTGATTAGGGTTGAATCAGAATCCAGTTTTCTTCAAGCAACTTGAGAGGATGCAGAATGATTCACTCTTTTCTCAAGGAAATCAGTGGTGGAAACTGACATGCAATTGATGAAGATAAAGAAGAACAAAGGAAGGGTTCTTTCTGTTGGTGATAGTCTTCCTCCCACTTTATTTTTCTTGTTGTTTTATGGGGGAATCTTCTGATTTCTTGGAACGATTGATTGTTTGCTTTTGTGGGTTTTCTTTGGTTCTACAGGTATTGAGAAATGATTGAAAAAAATGGGCGATGAGTGTAGAGAGAGAGAGTGTGTGTGAGGAGTAAGAAAGGGAGAGAAGAATTGAGTTGGAAGGATCCTGAATGTTAATGGAGATTTAGGGTGGACTAATTACAGATTGTCGAAGTCAATAGGTCAAGTTTAATCAAGGCTTTAAGTGGCTGTAAATTTTTTTCCGAAAATTAAGTTCATAAAATAATAAGTTTTTAGGGTTTTTGCCTTTTTGGTTTGTGGAATTCAGCCTTTTTTTTTTTTAACGTTGACAACCTGTTCGTTCATATGGGGATTTGAAATACGGATGGGATTTGTTGGGAATGGAGTGGATGAGATCTTGATGCTAATTATAAGGAGGGTTTCTAGTTTCTACATCTCGATAACTTTTTTTTTTTTTTTTTTTTTTCAACAACAATTTGCGAACCGATTACATTAATGTTTCAATTATTTTGAAGGCTATTTAATTGATATAATTCCATGGAGAGTTATTAAACTATTAATCTAACTAATAGTCTAATATTACTTGCATAAAGTGCAAGTGCATTTAAATACCATCAAACGGCTAATGAAAGGACAAATGACACATGAGCTGTCGACAAAGAATTGATTTTTGCAAGAGAGAAAGATGTTGAGTGTTTTAAGAGAATATGAATAAATAGTTTTATCTTTGAAACTTTTATTTAAAATAGTTAAAAAGATTTTGAAAATTTTAAAATATCAATCGAAATCATGGTTGCTTAACATCATCTACAACTTCAGCTGATGAAATCGAAGTTTTCAAAAAGTTAGGCTTATCCAACTACGATTTTGACCTACGAGCTGTGATTTCGTGATGGTTAGCCCTATCAGTTCACTTAACCTTCAAAAAAATTTGACATCATTTTCACATTTCTTAGACAATGAATTCTCTCTAAGGACGATAAAATCTTTCATTCATGAAGAACTATAAGTTATCAATAATCCATTTTTTATAGTTGTTAAAAGTTATTTTAATCATTTTGAGATGTCAGAATTTACGATTTTACATATAATTTGTTTAATATACGATTTTATAAATTTCTAAACCAATTGTGGAAATTTTTATTTGTACACGAAATCACAGTTATCATGCGTCATCTGCGATTTCCACTTCTTATTTCAAAGGAAATCGTAGATGGCAATGACAACTGCGATTATTGTGCATAAAAATATTGTACATTTGGTTTAGAAAGTTGTACAATCACAAAAAGCAATGTCAACCGAGATTTTGTGCTTTAAATACTTATACATTTGTTCTAAAATATTGTTAAATTGTAGATGAAATTGCCAATTGCGATTTCTTGCTTTAAATAATTATACATTTGCTTTAAAAAGTTGTAGAACCCCGTAATCACATCATTCTATCTTTTATCATTTAGTTTATTTTTTAGCATTCAAATAAACCAATGTAGGCAAACGCAAATTTTAAAGTTTCGAGATAAAAATTTTGAAGTGATTGCACGACGAAACAATGCATGACGTCCATTATTTCATAGCACTACATTTCGACATTTTCTAAGCATACCCGCAATGAAAGGGAATTAAGGACGATAGTAAGTGCACTTCATATACGATTTAATCAAGAATAACTTAAACGACAAGAAAAAAAACAATCAACCAAACAAAAACACAATGATTTAGGTAGTTTACTCGATTGATGCAGATTAAGCTACGTCCACTGTAAGAACTAGAGAAATTTTCTTATTGATTCTGAATGTTATACAAACTATACAAGTATTTACTGTACTTTCTTAATATTTTGGCTTATGATATTCACATCTCATTGTTACAATCCGAGATCATTGATATACCAAGGAAGAAGGTCGAACGAAATGATGAAAATCTTCTAGCACCATGTTTTCTGCAATCAGCCAGTAAATGGGGCGTGTCATGGGTCATGCAAAGCGTAACACCTTTTTGCCCTTGCATGCTACTCATGTCAGATCTGAGAACTTGTGCCTCAAGACACTTATGATGTAGTAGCTTCCTATGCACACTGTCATGCTTCGCTTATTGCCTAACTGAATCTAATGATCTTCAGAACCGAACTGAAGTGAGGATTGCCTTGGTTATGTTGTTCTAGACTACTTAGATTCCGACCGAGCTGTCAATCCATTAAAGAAGTATTGCTATCAAATTGGGTTGAATGCCTCAGACTCATGATATCTGTCGATCCACTTCAGTCCGCCTAACCGAGACGAGGGACTTCCTTGACCGAGGAGAAATATCCAACCAAAACGCAGCCCAAACAACACTGGCTGGTATTGTCTCTGTTTTCTGGTCTGCTTCGGTTCGCCTGGACATCCTTGTTTCGAATTAGAATCGTCTTGCCTCGTTTCGAATTAAACCAAGTTTCGTTCTTGTCAAGTGATTGCAACTCATCCTCGATGGCCTTCTTCCACTATATGAATTACTTTATCCTCAAGGCTTATGGATAAGTTTCTGGCTCTCTGTTTTCGGTTAGCGACAAGTAAGTCAATGTTGGGTACCGAACCAGAGGTCATCTCTGTTTTCGCTATCTGAGGCTAAACCGCCCCTCTAACTCACTCTCACTAAATCTGGAGTTTCCAGACGTCTCTTGGCTCCCATTACCTTCGGTCACCCTGCTTCTTTTGCGGTACCGAAGTGCACTGCAATATCATCTTCCAGATATCAACCTCTATTTGAAATTTATTCAGTTATGATTTTCTACTTCTGTCGAAGTATCCACGAACACATCCTTGTACAAGGAATCTTCATTGAATGTCACATCCCGACTCTTGACAACCCTGCGAATTTGGCTATCCACAAAGCGGTACCCCATATCATCCAAATTGTACCCTATAAAGAATCACTTCTCCGCCTTCGCCTCTAGCTTATCCTTCTTGCTACCCTTAACTTTGACATATGAGACACAACCGAAGACTCTCAAATGACTGGGGGATATCACACGACCTCGCCATTCGTCTTCTGGAATCTTAAACCCTATGGGGACTGAGGGTCCTATGTTGATTAGGTAGGCTGTTGTGTTAACGACATCTGCCCAAAACATTTTTGGCAACCCCACTTGCAACCTCATGCTCTTCACCATTTCATTAAATGTTTTGTTCATCCGTTTAACCACTCCATTCTGCCGAGGTGTCTCTGGAACCGTCTTCAACATCTGAATCACATGCTCAGCGCAGTGATCAACGAACTGCCGACTGCTGTACTCGCCCCCATTATTTGACTTTAGGCATCTGACTTTGAGGTTAATATCAACCTCTACAGCAGCCTCCCACTTCTTGAAGGTGGTGAAGACTTCAGATTTATTCTTCCGAAAATAAACAAACACATTCCTCATGGAATCGTTAATGAAAGTGATTAGTACCTGAAAGGCAAGAGTGTTTTTTTATGAAGAATAAATATGAAGTCTTCACCTTCTATTGTTTCATAACTTGTCCCACCTTAGCAGAGGTGACCTTCTTCTGTCTGCCAAGGACACAAGGTTCACAAAAATTTGTGATGATATTCTTCACATCAAGAGTTTCCCTTGGAAAGTTTAGTTCGTTAAAAGAAACATCTTTGCAATGATGATCTATCTTAAGTTTATTTTGTTTGATGTAAAGTTTTATAGTATGTGATGCCCTTATATAGAGTTTGTGTGGTGCTTGGTACGTGCAATATTCAATGCATATTTAGGCTTTCTACTATGACTGTGATCTCACACTTAGACTAAGATTTCCACATATACGACATTTATGTTTGATGTGAAATTTTGAAGTATGTATGGTGACTTGAAAATGGTATATCGTAAAAGTTGTTTTTAATAATATAAGACTCGTGTGTGGAAAGACTTCCTTTAACCTACTATGAAAAATGGTGAATTTGGGAAAATTATAAAAATTACCAAGTGGCTTACTTTGGAGCTTAAAACGTAAGACTTTCCATTACCCAAATTTTGTGTATGATATGTCTATTGATAGCCCTTGTTACAAAGAACGCATAGAAAAAAATTAGGTCGATTGTAGTTTGTATGAAGAATTTATGACGTTGCAAAGTGGGACTCAAACACATTCAGTACCGTAAACCCTAAAACGGAAAAAATAGGAAATCCCAGTTGGAAATCGCAGATGATGAAATGAAAATCACAGCTTTGGCAAAGGAAATCCGAGATGACCTGTGCTAAAATAGCAAATTTGGATTTTTATAGTGGACCAGAAATCGAAGTTACCGTAGCGGAATCGTAGATAGTAAAAGCCATTTGAGATTTTAAAGGCCCACTACTAGAAAAACAGCTTTTAATGACATACGAACTATGACACACACTAATTTTATGACACACAAAACCGTATGTCATTAAAAAAGTGTCATCTTTCTTAAAATTTGAAGAATTTATGACATAAATAATAGTATGTCGTAAAATTGTGTCATGTTTTATAATGATTACGACATACAAAAATGTATGTCATCTTTTAGTGTCATAACCAGAAAAAAAAAAAAAAAACACGGGAGACACTTTAATGTCATTTTATAAAAAAAGTGTGTCATCTTTAGTTCCTTTTAATTATTTCCCTTTTCTCTCTAGGGTTTCACTTTCCCTCTCTACCCGTTTTCTCTCTCGTCTTCCTCAAACGATTGAAGCGATTCTCCGCCGATTTCTCCCCTTATTGTCGCCGACCATCGCTTGCCGGCTGAGGGACCCTATCAACTCGCCGTTGTTGCCATTCAGCCTCCTAACTTGCATACGGAAGCTACTCCACCCCCTGTGTAAGACTTATCGCCTTCGATCCTTGGTCGCACCAGACGGGAATATCATCAATGGTTATCAATTGCCACTGTCATCAGTCGTTATCAATCGCCACCATCATCAATCGTTAGGGTTTGATTTTGTTCAAAGATCGATCATAACTACTTCTACACGTTTCTCTCTTTTTCTCTCATTTATCGCGTGTTAGGGTTTGATTCTGGCCGATGCTAGGGTTTCAATTCATGTTTTCCGAGTGTGGAATTGATCTTCCGGTGATGACATTCTTCGACCTCACCAATCAATCCGACTGCACAGACAATTCGTACCACTTAGCGACTCCGACAGACATTTGTACACCCATCGACTTCACCAATCGGTTCGACTGCCTCCACATATCTGCAATTTGCTTCTGGTTTGTTCTCACCTATCTGCTACCGACTTCCTCCACAAAGTACACCACCGATCTGTTCACGGTTTGTAATTTTGCTTTTGGTTTCTGATTTGTTTTGATTAAGATTTTGGTTTTTTGTGTGACAATTGTAAATTTTGGTCAACAAAAGTCAACTGTAATCAAACGAAGCGTACGTTAATTTATATGTTGAAAAGTTATTTTCCATAACTTTTGCGTTGAATTATTAATATTATAGTATTACGTATGCTAAATCAAAACAATTATCGGTTAAAAGTCAAAAATACGGACAACAGACTACTGTAGCGTAAAAATTCGATAATCGTACAATTATTATTTTGAAAATAATAATATTCATAAAACGATCCACTCGTAAATACGAACCTGTGGATATATAGAACGACGAAAACGGAGTTCGTATGTGGAAGTTACAACCATTAAATCGCTGTGAACGGATAAATGTACACAGGGTTTGGACTCAAAATACAAAATGAGGTGCCTTAAACATCAAATATGAAATAAAAATTCATATGATAAGTAACGTAATAATATCTAGTATTTAATTCCAAAGCTAAATGCAATTTCCGGTAAAAAGTCAAAAATCGCGAAAACGGAAGTATACTGCGCTTAAACGCGTATTCCGACACCCAACGAGTTATAATTCAATCAAAATAAATGTTTAGCAATGTTTTTATACAAAATAATTATTTAGAACTTCGTTTCGTCAAAATCTCACAAAATTTCACTAAAACGTCTTACTATTTTATAAAAATTGCACATTTATATAAGTACATTGCTATTTTTATAAAAACCAACCCCACCCCACCCCCTACCCCACCCCATGGGCTGATCTCCACTTCCCCAAGACAATCTTAGTGAACTATTCATAAATCTAACCTATAAATAAAATAATGAAAAGAAATCAAACCTAAAAACCTACATTAAATCTAATAAACAATGGGAGAATAAGTTGCATCTACTTCCAAGAATCACCAACCAAATCACTCTCTCTTCTCTCTTTTCCTCTTCTCCTCTCGGCTCCAAACCCACCACCACCATCTTCACTTTCAAGTTTCAATTCCAAGCTCTCTTCACAAGATTAAGTAGTAAGTTTCATTCCTCTTTTGATTCTAAACAACATAACACAAGTTTTACACCTTTTACACACACTAACATCCATCAATACCCATTGAATATTAGCTTTGTCCAAGGGTCTTTGAGCTCAAATCTTCATCATCTTCAAATATATTTCAAGCTCTCTTGGTAAGTTATGATCATCTAGTGATTTAAGTTCTAAATACCTTCATATACTCTTTTACACACACATACTCACGAAAATCCATTGGATAATAGCTTTGTCCAAGGGTCCTCCGGGTCTTAGAACCAAAATCTTCAATATTCTTCCAAGGAATCTTAAGATCCACACTCAAGGTAAGTTCATACCCCTCATTTTCATCTTTTCAAACCTTTTTGGGAGAGAATACAAGTTCTTTAACTATATATGTTGTTTATTCAAGTTTATATGTGTTTAAATGATATATATGTTGATTTACACAAGTTTATAAAGTTAGTATTTGGGTAAAAATACCTTTGACATGAAATATGGGTAGATCTTTGTAAGAGTTTCATAATGATACATAATATGCTTGTATAAAAGTTACTAGACTATAATTAAAGTGTGTAAAAATGTTAGATCTTGAACAAAAATATTATAAATATGAATTTGGCATGAAATATGAGTAGATCCATGTATTATGAAACACTTTGACATATTAAGTTGTGTAAAAGTTACTAAACTACAAATAAAGTGTACAAAGATACTAGATCTTGAATAAAAACGTTATAAAAACGAAAACTAGTAAAAACTACGTTTTTATAAATAAAGGCACTATTTTCTAGCAAAAATGGTTATAATCAAGATATTACACTATTTTTGTGAAAAATATCTCAAAAGATGATATTTATAATCTTTGAACAAGTTATTTCGCTATCGTTCGTAAAAATAAGGTTATTACGATGCAATTACTAAAAATAGACTATTATTGGAATAGTTTATGAACAAAAGGTTATTATGACATTTAAACATGACAAAAATAATTATATAAAAATATATAATTATTATACTTTACTATTTTATCATGGGAAAAATGATAATGGACGATTACAATAGTTTTTATATACAAATCGTACGTAAACAAGTTGATTGGAATACATACATTTTTGTGAGATGAATCTTCACAGTACTTTTATAAGTACCTACTATAAGTCCTGAATTTATATAACCAGAGTCTCGGTAAGAGAGCGCGATATTTGAGTATAGATCTATACGGGGCTTGACAACCCCGCACCTGAGCTGCTAGCTACAGCTTGACCGGCAGGTCTGAGGTGTCCAAATGTCTAACATTCCGACGCCTGAAGAACGTCGCAGCGGGCCAACTAGTCACAGTATGGTTATAGGGTATCTCACATGGGAAAATAATCAACTTAATACTTTTATAAATTGTTTACGTGGAAACATACATTTCAAAGAAAGTACACTACAGTATACATATTACATTTTAGTCTTTGGGATTTAAAGACTTGGACATTTTTATGAGAAAATATTGGATTTTCTTGGTTTTCAACACTATCGTTTACAAACAAAGGACATTTCCTATACAAAAATCTTATGAACTCACCAACTTAATTGTTGACACTTTTTCAACTACTTGTATTCTCAAGAAATTGATAAAGTAAGTTCAAGCGCTACAAGATGGGACGTTATGACGTCATTTTTGTTCATTTTTGATATCATTTCAATTGTAATTGAAACATGAAACAAGTAAACTTTGTAACATTTGCAATTGGTTAAATGATGGTTGTGTACTTGGATTCCACTATTGTGTAACTTTGTTATGATATTGTTAATGAAGTCATCCACCCTTGAACTATTCCGCCAATACGGTTTGAGGGTGTGACAGATTGGTATCAGAGCATTGTTTATAGTGAACTAAGTATATCAATACATTTAAAGATATGCAACTATAAATACAATGGGACTAAAACTCTCGAAAACATTTTCGTGCAAGTATACTTTTAAAATTACAACGATAATTTTATAAAAGTATAAGTACATACATACATACATACTAGAACTATATCATAACAAAAACATACAAAAGTAGTAAGATGAGTTGAACACTACGAATAGGCCTAAGTGTTTTGGTAATTATATCTTGGATAAATAGAGCCTGATCAACTGTATTGGTCCAAGATATGATTAACGTATACTTAGGAATAGTCGTGGCGAACAACAAGTCCGAACACTTACCAATAACCAAGTAAGATATAAAATACTATAGGAGTATTTTATGACACTATATAACTAAACATAAAGTTAAAATACTACAGGAGTATTTTATGAATGCTACAAAGTCGTACACTTAGAATTTTCTCTTACATACCTCTCATACCCCTTAGAAATCACCTTACTTATAACAACTTCTAAAGACTTACCAAGAACCATGTACAAAGAAAAACACTAGAACCAAACATAAAACAAAAATACTATACGAGTATTTTGTGATACTATAGAACCATACATCTAGATTCTTTATGCACCTATTATACCCCTATCACTACATAGTCGACATAAACGTATAATAGAAACGCCGTACTTTGATAACCCTTACCAAGAACTAACCAACGTCAAATCTTGAATCCTTGTGGCAGAAATATGCCACCCCGCCGAAGAAACGCTAGGCGCGCACCGATCGCAACTCCAGAGCCACCCATGATGGACTCAGCTACTTTCCAAGCAGCTGTTACTGCTGCGGTAGCAGCTGCTATCGCTCAGATAAACCCGAATGGGACGAATGGCAACGGGAGCAGAAATGGCACCAACGACTCCACAAATGGAGAAACATCAAACCAATCACGAGTATGTACTTACAAGGACTTCGCGAATTGCAAACCAGTGACTTTCCATGGCACTGGCGGTGTCCTTGCTCTCACGAGATGGATTGAGAAAACAGAATCAATCTTTGATATCTCCGCCTGCCCCGAGGAATTTAAAGTCAAATTCGCCGCTTGTACCTTTGCTGAGACGGCCATGTCCTGGTGGAAGGGCCATGTTAAGGCTCTAACACTTCCTGTGGCCAACTCGATGAGTTGGGAGGAACTGAAGACCATGCTGATGAAAGAGTACTGTCCCAGAGGGGAGATCCAAAAACTAGAACAAGAGCTGTGGAACCTTACCATGAAAGGTTCAGATCTGACCCCCTACACGAACTGATTCAATGACCTGGCAACCCTCTGCCCTACTATGGTCACACCAGAATCTGTGAAAGTGGAACGTTATATCTGGGGGCTATCTCCTCTGATTCAGGGGAATGTAGAAGCGGCAGGCCCCGCCACTTTCGACAGTGCTAAACGACTGGCCCAACGATTAGTCGACCATGGGGTTCGCCAGGGCACCATGACCTCTAAAACTGAGCAACCAAGAGAGAGGGACCACAAAAGAAAACCCTGGAACAGGGGGAGAAATCAGCCTAACCAAGAACATGCCAAGAGACAACAGATTGTGGCAGTCCATACAGCCACTGTCCCGACTACCCAAACAATAACCCAACAATATAATGGGACACTACCCAAGTGCAACAAATGTAACTTCCATCATACTGGAGCCTGTAGAGAAATGCACTGCCTGAACTGCAACAGAAAGGGTCATACCGCCCGTTTCTGCAAGGCGCCAGTTCCACAAATCACCCAAGCCTCAAATGCTGGGGTGAGTCAAGCTTGCTATGGTTGTGGTGAGACGGGGCATTTTAAGCGTGATTGCCCGAAGACAAAGAATGTGGGGAGAAATGGAAGAGTCCTAGCTATGGGACGCGCGGAAGCGATAGAGGATCCTACCGTGGTTACCGGTACGTTCCTCGTCAATAATTCATATGCTTGTGTACTATTCGATAGCGGTGCGGAGAGAAGTTTCGTAAGCCACGAGTTTAAATACTTACTAAAACAAAAACCTCAACCACTCAATGAAACATTTACAGTAGAAATGGCTAATGGCAAAACAGAAAGCACAAACGACATATACATAGGCTATACACTTACTCTGGACGATCACTCATTTCAAATCGACTTAATGCCTGTTAAAATAGGAAGTTTTGACGTGATTGTTGGTATGGATTGGCTAATTCCCCATCATGCCGACATCATGTGTTACGAACGAGGAATCCGACTTCATCTACCGGATGACAAGACCTTTGTTGCCTACGGTGATAAACCCAGTACCAGCCTCCGAATCGTGTCTTGTATCAAAGCTCGAAAATACCTACAGAAAAGATACCATGCCTTCCTATCCCACGTTGTTGACGAGAAGAAAGAAGTAAAGAACATCAAAGAGATCCCTGAAGTCTGCGACTTTCCCGACGTATTCCCAGAAGACCTTCTAGGAGTACCACCAGCACGACAAGTCGAGTTCAGAATCGATTTGATTCCAGGAGCCACTCCGGTAGCAAAAGCGCCATACCGATTAGCCCCGGCAGAAATGCAAGAATTATCCAGCCAACTAAACGAACTGCTAAGTAAAGGGTTCATCAGGCCGAGCTTCTCACCTTGGGGAGCGCCGGTCTTATTCGTAAAGAAGAAGGATGGATCATTCCGTATGCGCATTGACTATCGGGAGTTGAACAAGCTCACCATCAAAAACCGATACCCGCTACCCCGAATTGACGACCTGTTCGATCAACTCCAAGGATCGAGTTATTTCTCAAAAATCAAACTGAGGTCGGGGTATCACCAACTCAAGGTTCAAGAAGAAGACGTTCCTAAAACGGCATTCAGAACTCGCTACGATCATTATGAATTCGTTGTAATGCCCTTCGGATTGACCAATGCGCCCGCAGTGTTCATGGATCTGATGAACCGCGTATGCCGACCTTACCTAGATAAATTCGTGATAGTGTTCATCGACGACATATTTATCTATTCACGAAGTAAGGAGGAACATAGCCAACACTTACGACAAGTTTTGGAGACATTAAGAGCAGAGAAGCTGTATGTGAAATTTTCGAAATGCGAATTTTAGCTTCGAAAAGTGGACTTTCTAGGCCACGTAGTCAGCAAAGAAGGGATACACGTGGATCCCTCCAAAATCAAAGCCATCGAAAGCTGGGAAGCACCAAGAACTCCGACAGAGATCCGTCAGTTTTTGGGCCTTGCTGGCTATTACCGAAGATTCATACATAATTTCTCCAAAATTACAAAGCCACTTACTACCCTGACACAGAAGGGTGTAACATTCAAGTGGGGAGATAAACAAGATGCCGCCTTCCAGACCTTAAAGAAAGCTTTGTGCAGCGCTCCTATTCTGACCCTTCCAGAAGGAACAGAAGACTTTGTAGTCTATTGCGATGCATCGAACCAGGGTCTGGGCTGTGTACTCATGCAAAGAGGAAAGGTCATTGCTTACGCTTCAAGACAACTTAAAACTCACGAGGTCAACTACACTACACATGACCTCGAGTTGGGAGCAGTAGTGTTCGCATTGAAGATCTGGAGACACTACCTGTACGACACAGAATGTACGGTATCCACGTTGGCCTTTCCTGGATGAAAACGAATTTCGCATTCGTAATCACTTAGTAGCTCCATCCATCGTCGTTGTCTCATATTGAGTTCTTTTTGGTTGAGGATATGCTGGAGACTCTTATGCTGGAGACTCTTTTGGTTGAGGATATGCTGGATATCCTTAGTCGGAAAGAGTACTCGGGCCGCCGAGTAAAGTCTCTGTCGATAACGATCCATTCCCATTTGTCCACTCAGATCAAAGAGGCGCAGCTAGAAGCCTTAAAACCTGAGAATGTCGCAAATGAAGCCTTGCGAGGGATGGATAAAAACCTTGAAGTTAAGGAAGACCGAGCTCGTTACCTCATGAACCGAATTTGGACCCCGAGGTTTGGCGGATACAGAGACATTGTCATGAATGAGGCTCACAAGACTAGATACTCCATTCACCCTGGGTCCGACAAGATGTACCTGGACCTCAAGAAACTGTATTGGTGGCCAAACATGAAGGCAGAAATTGCTACTTACGTGGGCAAGTGCCTGACTTGTGCCAAGGTTAAAGTAGAATATCAAAAGCCCTCGGGTCTGCTACAACAACCAGGAATACCCGAGTGGAAGTGGGAACGGATAACTATGGACTTCATAACCAAATTACCAAAGACAACTGGTGGGTTAGACACTATATGGGTAATCGTCGATAGGTTAACCAAATCCGCTCACTTCCTGCCAATCAAAGAAACTGATAAGATGGATAAGCTGGCAAGGCTCTATCTCAGAGAAATTGTAAAATTGCATGGTGTGCCAAAATCAATCATCTCGGATAGAGATAGCCGATTCACTTCACACTTTTGGCAATCATTACAAAAGGCTATGGGAACCAGACTCGATATGAGCACAGCTTACCATCCGCAGACGGATGGCCAAAGTGAAAAAACCATCCAAACGCTAGAAGACATGTTGAGAGCCTGTGTGATAGACTTCGGTAAGGCGTGGGACACCCACTTACCGCTCGTTGAGTTTTCGTACAACAACAGCTATCACACTAGCATCAAAGTTGCTCCATTTGAAGCCTTATATGGACGCAAGTGTAGATCCCCTCTGTGCTGGGCTGAAGTGGGCGATACTCAACTAGCCAGAGGTCAAGTACCTAACAGCACTCTCACCGGTCCAGAGATCATACGAGAGACAACGGAGAAAATCGTTCAGATCCGCGAACGATTGAAAGCATCTCGTGACCGACAAAAGAGCTACGCAGATAAGCGACGCAAGCCTCTGGAATTCCAGGTTGGTGACCGAGTGTTTCTGAAGGTCTCGCCATGGAAAGGAATGATACGCTTTGGGAAGCGTGGGAAGCTGAACCCCCGGTACATTGGGCCATTCGAAATCCTTGCTAGGATCGGCCCAGTAGCCTACAAACTTCAACTACCGCAGGAGCTCGGCAATGTCCATCCCACCTTTCACGTATCCAACTTAAAGAAATGCCTGTCCGATGAAACCCTTATCATCCCGTTCGACGAAATCGAGGTGAATGAGAACCTTTATTTCGTGGAGGAACCCGTAGAGATCATGGACAGAGAGATCAAGAAAACGAAACAAAGCCGCATACCAATAATTAAGGTCCGTTGGAGTGCCAAGCGTGGACCCGAATTTACTTGGAAGTGCGAAGACCAGATGAAGCAGAAGTATCCACATCTCTTCCCAAACCCTTGAGGATCCACTCAAGAGTTAAATTTCGGGACGAAATTCTCTCTAACGGGTAGATGGTGTGACAATTGTAAATTTTGGTCAACAAAAGTCAACTGTAATCAAACGAAGCGTACGTTAATTTATATGTTGAAAAGTTATTTTCCATAACTTTTGCGTTGAATTATTAATATTATAGTATTACGTATGCTAAATCAAAACAATTATCGGTTAAAAGTCAAAAATACGGACAGCAGACTACTGTAGCGTAAAAATTCGATAATCGTACAATTATTATTTTGAGAATAATAATATTCATAAAATGATCCACTAGTAAATACGAACCTGTGGATATATAGAACGTCGAAAACGGAGTTCGTATATGGAAGTTACAACCATTAAATCGCTGTGAACGGATAAATGTACACAGGGTTTGGACTCAAAATACAAAATGAGGTGCCTTAAACATCAAATATGAAATAAAAATTCATATGATAAGTAACGTAATAATATCTAGTATTTAATTCCAAAGCTAAATGCAATTTCCGGTAAAAAGTCAAAAATCGCGAAAACGGAAGTATACTGCGCTTAAACGCGTATTCCGACACCCAACGAGTTATAATTCAATCAAAATAAATGTTTAGCAATGTTTTTATACAAAATAATTATTTAGAACTTCGTTTCGTCAAAATCTCACAAAATTTCACTAAAACGTCTTACTATTTTATAAAAATTGCACATTTATATAAGTACATTGCTATTTTTATAAAAACCAACCCCACCCCACCCCCTACCCCACCCCATGGGCTGATCTCCACTTCCCCAAGACAATCTTAGTGAACTATTCATAAATCTAACCTATAAATAAAATAATGAAAAGAAATCAAACCTAAAAACCTACATTAAATCTAATAAACAATGGGAGAATAAGTTGCATCTACTTCCAAGAATCACCAACCAAATCACTCTCTCTTCTCTCTTTTCCTCTTCTCCTCTCGGCTCCAAACCCACCACCACCATCTTCACTTTCAAGTTTCAATTCCAAGCTCTCTTCACAAGATTAAGTAGTAAGTTTCATTCCTCTTTTGATTCTAAACAACATAACACAAGTTTTACACCTTTTACACACACTAACATCCATCAATACCCATTGAATATTAGCTTTGTCCAAGGGTCTTTGAGCTCAAATCTTCATCATCTTCAAATATATTTCAAGCTCTCTTGGTAAGTTATGATCATCTAGTGATTTAAGTTCTAAATACCTTCATATACTCTTTTACACACACATACTCACGAAAATCCATTGGATAATAGCTTTGTCCAAGGGTCCTCCGGGTCTTAGAACCAAAATCTTCAATATTCTTCCAAGGAATCTTAAGATCCACACTCAAGGTAAGTTCATACCCCTCATTTTCATCTTTTCAAACCTTTTTGGGAGAGAATACAAGTTCTTTAACTATATATGTTGTTTATTCAAGTTTATATGTGTTTAAATGATATATATGTTGATTTACACAAGTTTATAAAGTTAGTATTTGGGTAAAAATACCTTTGACATGAAATATGGGTAGATCTTTGTAAGAGTTTCATAATGATACATAATATGCTTGTATAAAAGTTACTAGACTATAATTAAAGTGTGTAAAAATGTTAGATCTTGAACAAAAATATTATAAATATGAATTTGGCATGAAATATGAGTAGATCCATGTATTATGAAACACTTTGACATATTAAGTTGTGTAAAAGTTACTAAACTACAAATAAAGTGTACAAAGATACTAGATCTTGAATAAAAACGTTATAAAAACGAAAACTAGTAAAAACTACGTTTTTATAAATAAAGGCACTATTTTCTAGCAAAAATGGTTATAATCAAGATATTACACTATTTTTGTGAAAAATATCTCAAAAGATGATATTTATAATCTTTGAACAAGTTATTTCGCTATCGTTCGTAAAAATAAGGTTATTACGATGCAATTACTAAAAATAGACTATTATTGGAATAGTTTATGAACAAAAGGTTATTATGACATTTAAACATGACAAAAATAATTATATAAAAATATATAATTATTATACTTTACTATTTTATCATGGGAAAAATGATAATGGACGATTACAATAGTTTTTATATACAAATCGTACGTAAACAAGTTGATTGGAATACATACATTTTTGTGAGATGAATCTTCACAGTACTTTTATAAGTACCTACTATAAGTCCTGAATTTATATAACCAGAGTCTCGGTAAGAGAGCGCGATATTTGAGTATAGATCTATACGGGGCTTGACAACCCCGCACCTGAGCTGCTAGCTACAGCTTGACCGGCAGGTCTGAGGTGTCCAAATGTCTAACATTCCGACGCCTGAAGAACGTCGCAGCAGGCCAACTAGTCATAGTATGGTTATAGGGTATCTCACATGGGAAAATAATCAACTTAATACTTTTATAAATTGTTTACGTGGAAACATACATTTCAAAGAAAGTACACTACAGTATACATATTACATTTTAGTCTTTGGGATTTAAAGACTTGGACATTTTTATGAGAAAATATTGGATTTTCTTGGTTTTCAACACTATCGTTTACAAACAAAGGACATTTCCTATACAAAAATCTTATGAACTCACCAACTTAATTGTTGACACTTTTTCAACTACTTGTATTCTCAGGAAATTGATAAAAGTAAGTTCAAGCGCTACAAGATGGGACGCTATGACGTCATTTTTGTTCATTTTTGATATCATTTCAATTGTAATTGAAACATGAAACAAGTAAACTTTGTAACATTTGCAATTGGTTAAATGATGGTTGTGTACTTGGATTCCACTATTGTGTAACTTTGTTATGATATTGTTCATGAAGTCATCCACCCTTGAACTATTCCGCCAATACGGTTTGAGGGTGTGACATTTTTATTATCGATTTGGTCATGGTTTGTTCTTGGATTTAATTTTCAGATTCAGTCTTAATCAACTTCTAATATACGGTTTTTCATTACGAAAGCCTTATTTTCAGCTTCAGTCTCAATACTTTTGTTTATGGTTTGGATTTAATTTTCAGATTCAGTCTTAATGCTTTTGTTTATGAAGGTCTTAGGGTTCGTCTAATTGTACAACAAAATCAAGAATTTATCATACAGAATAAAGACTTTCCTGCTTTGCCAGGTTTTAAAGGTGATAACACTCTCACATAATGAAATTTGTTTATCTTAATTTATTAACACTGTTTTAGATTTTGTATATGTTTCCATGGGGATTATGCTATGTATTTGCATCAGAAGGAACCACTTGGGGTAGGTTTGAGACCATTCAACTTTTATTATAGTCCTACGGGGATCAAAGGGTAAGTAAATCATTACAGGCTCCATAGATTGTTATGTGATTTGTGTTGTATGCCTCAAGATAAAGACCAATTTGAAATTTATAGTTTACTTTGAAATGTTAAACGTGAGTTTGCTTCACTCTTTTTTAAAATTGAGATTTGTTTTCAGATTTTATTTGATTTTGGTTGAAATGTTTGTAGGTAGTGTGTCAGCAATGTTAATTTTTCCAAGTTTCACTTAAACACACTATTCTACATCTTCTACACGTGAATTTTAAGCATCTTTTTAGCCATATTTTGTAATTTATAGTTTACTTTGATTTGATTGTTTTCTCATTTGTGCAGTATGCCTTGAGATTGAAGTCCAATTGTATTTGCAAATGAATTCTAAGTTAACATTTAGAATTTTGTCCATATTGATAAAATATGACCAAAATTGACTCATTTTGTAAAATTTCAAGTTCTTTAAGAACCAAAATTGTCCCATTTTGACACACTTACATTTATTTATATGCAACTTATACGGATTCTGTTTGGGCACTTGGTAGCACTCCAATATCGACGATGTTCGTGAAGAATGGACATATTTAGTCACAAATTTTTATTTTTCGATGCTCTAGCTATTTTGTGTTTGAAAAACAGTATTTTGATAAATTTAAAATGTTTATTATTTTGTATTTGACATACGACATTGTGATAATGTGGTAATGGATGATATTTGTATTAATAATATTTTATTTCATGTTATGAGACATTAACTTTAATGTGTGATTTAATTTTAGTACTAGTTAATCTTTTATATATATATATATATATATATATATATATATATATATATATATATATATATATATATATATATATATATATATATATATATATATATATATATATATATATATATATAAATTTTTTTTTTTAAATTTACGACTTACATTGTAAGTCATAAAGGTTTGTCATTAATGTATGTCGTAAATTTACGACACACAAATGTGTGTCATCTGTCATTTATGACAGGGGCTTCCTTGACATACATTTGCGTGTCATCTGTACCCTTTAATAACACGCAATGCGTGTCATTAAAAGCATTTTTTCTAGTAGTGGCCATGGTCCTTTTTAGCTATTTGATGTAAAAACTTATATAATCAAACGTTATCATCAATCATATAATTTTTAAATAAGTGAATGTGATGCAATGCATTTTCTTTTTTTATAGTTATACTTCTTGTTCTAAAAGGTAATAAATTTAGTAAGAAAAGTTGATAAATGACGTATTCATATTCTCCTTTAATCATTTGATTATACATGAAAGAAAATTGTGGACGAAAAAATAATAATAATAAAGGAGGCAAAGAGACATGTCATGTGAGGATGGGATGACTCATGTTTAGTGTGAGGTTAACATATAAAGAGCGCACAAAGCTTGAAAATGAAAGGAAAAACGTATTTTGCAAATAAGTCCTCAGTGTTACTATCATGGTATCCTTTGGATCCAACTCTTTGGTGTTTGAAAAAAAATGGTCATTGGATTCCCCTAAAAGGTTGTTATATGACAATGACTTTGGTAATTGTCGTAAGTACATGTTAGACATCGATATCTAAAAAGACCTACACATGCCATTTGTCAAAAGGTATTGCTTTTTTATTATTAATGCCAATTATTGTTTTATAGATATGATGATAACATTTTACTATTTCATACTTAAAAATTCAAGAATTCTTGTTATTGGGTTATTTTCAACCATTTTGATCCTACAATTTTAGAAAATGTAACAAAAATACAACGATATTCGATTCACCTGAAAATAAATGTGCACAAATAAAAGGTTGCCATATAAGAAAAAGCATTAAGAACTTTATTGGGAAACTTCATGCATCATGAATTTGTATGATGATATTGATTCACACTTGAAAAAAACAGTAGACTGTGCAATTTCGATGGTTTTCCGATAGGTTAAACACAGGGGTAGTAAATTGTAATTAGGCTGATTGGGCCTGCTCTCCTTTTAATTATTTGTAAACTCCTCCTTGTTTTGCTCTACCTGGTACCTTGCTAGGTGGTGTTTTTTTTTAATAAATGTTGTCATTTCCTAAAGAAAAAGGTTCATACTTGAAAGATGGACAAAATGTAGATGTTAGAAAATCATAGTTTTAATTTAATGTTATAAGATTGTAGTTTTAATATTATATACGAGTTAGACAAGTCAATTTCATGTGGACTAATTTTAACAATATTGTGTCGGACCCTTTTGTGATGCTATTTATTTTCATGTCACATTGTTGTCGCTTAATTCACATTATTTGCTCATGTCAAGATTTATCAGACTTAAGGAATGATTCTTTTTTACTTATTAGACTCAATAAATTCAGAATTTAATCACACACACACACACACACACACACACACACACACATATATATATATATATATATATATATATATATATATATATATATATATATATATATATATATATATATATATATATATATATATATATATATATATATATATAAAGCTTATATCAAATATCTTTTAATGAGTTATGTTAATGAAGTGATCATTCATGTAGATGTCCCTAATTACCCACTAACCATTCTTTTATTTTTTTTTCTTTTAGGTAGTGGTTGGTATGTATTAATCCAAAGAGAAACGGTATTGAGTATTACATTAAAATAAAAAAAAAATTTGTTTGTTGATACAAATGAATGAAATAGAGCATTTGTCACATAATATAATTTCTTTTCATGAGGCGATTTTCATTCCATGGTGAGGAATGTTTTATTCCTTCAATAAATGGATTTATATATATATATATATATATATATATATATATATATATATATATATATATATATATATATATATATATATATATATATATATATATATATATATATATATATATATTATATTAGGATGTACTTTTATTCATATAATCTTCATGAAAATATTAATATTTTGAAATTTTTTAAAACTTAAATTAAATAATTTACTTTTTAGTTTTAAAAACAAATAAATCTTTTTTATTCAAATAATATTTTTAATATTTCATGTATCTAGTTCTTTCCATCTTGCAATTTTCATTTAGATAATAGATAATTCTTTTTAACTATTTTCAAATATATATATATATATATATATATATATATATATATATATATATATATATATATATATATATATATATATATATATATATATTTGTGTATGAAATAAAATATATTTATATGTAATTTATTTAAATATTTATCTTTATCTAATTAGAATTTATTTTTACAAAATAACATTATTTTCTTTATTAGTTTTACTCTATATATTTTTATTTTATTAATAACAAAACAATATATTTGAACGACTTATATCAATCATTTATGTCAACCAAATATGACAACTGAATGTAATGATTTATTCCATTACCATGTTTATTCCAAAATATTCTCCAGTCAATCATTTCATTGTTTTATTTCATCATAACAAACTGACCATTAGGCGTACAATCATTTACATGCAAATGATATCGTGTATATTGAGTTTTTAACATCTTTATTTGATTCAAACCTAAAATTTTTGTGTATTTTCATAAAACAACTACAAACTTATATTGATTTGGATTTGGTATAAATTAATTGTTTTAACCTTTTGATATTGTGCATCCTTTTGTTTGTAAATAGTTTAAGTTTGTATTATTTATTTGCAAGATTATGCAATGTATGAATGAAATTGTGCTCCTAATAAATAGTCATTTGATACTTGTAAATATTTTTAAACAATGATAAAGTGGCCATTTAAACAAATTCAAGACAATTAATTCAATCTAAAATATAAATAATCTATAGGTATCTATCACATTAACCATTTTATTCAAAGAAAACTTCACTAAAAAATCCTTTAACCATACTATGCGTTCATCATATGTGTACCACACATAGTTTGGTATAAGATCCCATATATGCATTCAAATTTGTGAGATATAACCTTGCTTGAAAACATTATCCATCAAGTTCTAGTATTGCATTTATCAAAATGTACAAAAAACATAGTTTTAGTTAGGAAACTCTTTTTTGAACAACTTACTTATATTTGGGGAAAATAACTTACCAGGGTAACAAACTTTTCATTTTTTTTCAAAGAATACCATTAAAATTTTTTCTTGCACGTTATATCATTTACCTTGTTAACGAGTTCAGAAAACACCATTACTACATGTAATAGCAGCAGGTTTACTTGGTTTTATATCTAAACAAAAAATGGAAATGTTAATAAGTTATATATTCAATTCCTTCATTATTCTATTTCATCATAACAAACTAACCATTAGGCATACAATCATTTACATGCAAATGATTTATTGTATATGGAGTTTTTAACATTTTAATTTGATTCAAACCCAAATTTTTTTTGGGTAGTTTCATGAGTTTTTTTTTAAATTTACTTTAAATAAGAACAAGAAGTCGGACTGCAACCATTTACAGGGAGCACATGTAATTATCTTTTTTATTTTTTATTTATAAAACAATTACAAGCTAGTATTGATTTGGTGTGAATAATTTTGTAAAGAAAAAATATGGTTTTGATAAAACTATAAACTTGTATGGATTTGTGTAAATTGATTGTATTATTTATTTGTAAGATTATGAAATTTATGAACAAAATTGTGGTCCTAATAAAAAAGTCATTTGATATTTGTAAATATTTTTTTAACAATGATGAAGTGGCCATTTACTCAAATTCAAGACAATTCATTCAATCCAAAATAACAATAACCTTCACTTATCTATCATTTTATCACTTTATCCAGACATCAACTATTTTATTCATAGAAAATTTAACTAAAAAAGTCCTTAGCAATGTATGCGTTCATTACATGTGTACCACACATAGTTTGATATAAGATCCCATGAATATAGTAAAATTTACGAGATATAACCTTACTTGAAAATGTTATCTATCAAGTTTTAATGTATGATGAAGACAATGAGTTTTTCTATTTATTCAAAAATACCATTAAACTTAAATAAGTTGTTTGTTGTATACATTAGACTTTTTTGCCGATTTAAAGTCTCTCATTCTGTCTCTCAGTGTGTAAATAGTTATCAGGTAATTCATTTCTTAAGTGTTATTAATTTTTAACGTTGGTTTAGACCCCTGAAGACAAAGAGGGAGGGTACATGTAAAAGAGAGAGAGAGAGAGAGAGTGTGTGTGTGTGTGTGTGTGTGTGTGAGAGAGAGAGAGTGTGTGTGTGATAGTATGTGTGAGTGTACGTGAGAAAGAGATGTCAAAAAGACATGCTTCGTTTCAAGTTCAAGTTCCATTTTTAAATAAAACCGAGTAAACATGCTATTATAAGCAGTAATGATTTTATTTTGAACACTTGTAACAAATTTGATGGTATCCTGTTGTAAGACCCTAATCCCAAAAAGTCGAGTTCCGAGTCTTAAAGAGTCAAAGCGTAAAATCCTGAACCAGGTATCGAGTGGACAACGTTTAATCAGAAGACAAAAATGAGGAAAAAGACAAAACAAGGATTATCGCCGCTAATCCTTATGATTAGCGACACTAATATGTCAAAGCTGCAAAGATTCTCGACAGTTTGGAAAAGGTGCTGAGTTTTGGTTTGGCTCCAAGTTAGCGACGCTAACTTTAATGTTAGTGGCGCTAACTGTGTCTGAGCGGGAAAAATTGTTTATTTCATGATTTTAAGTCATTTTAAGTCCACAACTCATTTGGGGTCTGAAGCAAATTAGTTCCAACCCATAGAAAACCTTAGGAAACACTCTCTAGCCTCCATGGATGTTCTTGCATTATTCCCTTGAAGTTTTGAAGGTTTTAGGAAGAGAATAATGAAGCAAAGGTGCTAAGGATGCTTGTGTGAACAACAAGACCCGTTTGCTTGGTGCTCTAGACCATTTTAAGTGTTCTAATATCTGTCTCATTGAGTATGTTGGATGAAATTGGTGTTATGGTGCTTGTAAGAACTTCTTAAGACCGTGATGGCTCCATTTCTTGGATGAGGGTGGGGTTAGGAGACTAAGGATGAGTTCTTCTGCTTTAGTCTCTGAATCCTTGAGAAAAACCCAAGCCTAGTCTTGATGTGGTTTTGGATGAAGTTGTAAGTTGTTAATCTTCAATTTTGGACTAGATTTGTCACCATGAGCTTGTTTGGCTAGGATTGGTGGTTAAAGTTATGTTTTTATGAGTTAATAGACTGTTTGGAGGATTCTTGGAATGATTAAGACATTGGCTGAATGGATTAAGAACTTAATGGACATTTCTGGACTGTTCATAGTTAGTGATGCTAACTGGAGAAGTTAGCGGCGCTAACTATGCCTGTTGACTTTTGTTGACTTTGACCAACTTGACTTTTGGTCAGACTTGAGGGTTTTGGATACTGGTCTTATAGGATTATCGCGTTCGGGATTTAGAAAGTTCTAAGTAGGGTTTATCCTTGTTAGGAAGTGCGTGTTGTCGGGATCTGCGGGCACTCGCGTGGAGTGCTGTCTAGCTTAAAGTCGCGAATCAGGTGAGTCTTCTCACTATACTATGGGTGATGTTACATGCGTAGATTCTCTTTATTACTTTGTGTAATAATGCGATTATTTGTGCTTTATGTGTTTGCCGATGAAAGTAGAAGGCTGTCGAACTGTGGGCTGACAGTGCCGGCTTGAGAGCCGATGACGATGTTTGCCGGCGAAAGCCGATGGCGATGATTGCCGGCAGATTGGAGCAAGCCCGAGAGCCGATGACGATGTTTATGTGATGGATCGTGTGATATTTTGGGGAACTCACTAAGCTTTGTGCTTACCCTTTTACCCTAAATGTTTTTCAGGTAAATACTGGCTTAAGCTTGGAGCACGACGCGACTATACCGCATTCGAGGATTTCAACGATTAAAGTCTTCCACTAGGTTATGTTTGCAAATGTTTTAATAAATACGTTTTATATGCTTAAATACTAAGTTTTAATTTGATTGATTTTAGTTGGCAAACTTTTTTATTGTATTTTAGTTGTTTTTAAAACGAAAAAGTTATTACGAAATTTGGGACGTTACACCCGTACAAGAAAAATAATCTAATGATAATCTTTTGTTATCCTACTAAGTCATTTTCCATTATATTAACTAATTAAAAGCTAGAAAACAATACAATTAAAAGCTCAAAATTATAATTGTAAAAAAGTTGCAATGTATCATAAAACTTGCTGGCTGTATTTCTCATTTTTTTAGACTGTTTCTTAAAACTTTTCTCTAGCTGCTCTATAGAGTTTTTTGGTGTTTAATATATACCCACCATTATAAAAAATTAACACTCATAATAATCAATCTAAGAGGCAATCAAAATGATGTTTGTATTTTAAAACAATCCGATGATGTTTTGGCGTGTATATATATATATATATATATATATATATATATATATATATATATATATATATATATATATATATATATATATATATATATATATATATATATATATATATATATATATATATATATATATATATATATATATATATGGTTAGGATCTGGTAGGAACTGTGAGGACAAATCTGGACCTCTAATCTTAAAAAATAGGTGGATAAGATTCAATATGAATAAAATATCACATCTTAAAAGCTTGGGGTCTACTTGTCTAAAATCAAAACTATTGGATGGATAATACAAATTAATAAGGGTAATATGGTAATGGAAACGAGACCCCCCACTAGATTACGACACTTGTCGCCATATGGTTTGCTGGGTTTTTTTATTCCCACTGATTAGTTTTTGGGTCATAATTTTTTTTCTTTGTAAAAGAAATTCTAAAAAAAACCAAAGTTCTTAAAATTCAATTCTCTACAAAACAAGCACCACCATGAAAATTTGGAAAAAAATATTTTTTATTTTTATTTTTATAAAAAATCAAAATATTAAAAAAATTATCAAAAATTATGAAAATTTAAGAGATCATTCTAGACATCATATTAGTAAGTTTAAAAAAAAAAATATTTATGATTCAAAACTTATGATCCAACATTCAAAATTCATTATGATCCAAAATCCAAAAGTCGTTATGATCCAAAACGAGTTAAAAGAAACATACAACGATAAAATTATTCAATACTTATGATCAAAGATTCAAAATTAGTTATGATCCAAGATCCAAAACTCGTTATGATCCAAAACGAGTTAAAAAAAACATACAACGACAAAACTAAAAAAAATAACGAAAAAAAATAACGAAAAAAAAACTGAAAAAAAACTAAAATAAAAATAAAAAACTGAAAAAATAAAAAAAACTGTAAAAAAACTAAAAATAATATGAAAAAATAATAAAAACGAAAATAAATAAAAAAACCCCTGTTAAATTATGTTGTACGGATGTGAGTAGCATATGATTGTATCCTCAAGTCCGTATTTCGTTTCGTGGACGTGCGTCACACGTGATTGTGTCACGTCGAAGGAAGACGTTTGACGTTATTGGCCTTAGGAGAGTGATTGGACAAGAAGAGTCATCGCGGTTCCTACCGGATTTTGGGTTCTTACCGGATCCTAACCTTATATATATATATATATATATATATATATATATATATATATATATATATATATATATATATATATATATATATATATATATATATATATATATATATATATATATATATATATATATATATATATATATATATATATATATATATATACACCAAGACATCATAGGATTGTTTTAAAATACAAAAATTCACTTTCTGCTTTTTTACAAGTTTTTTTTATACTCCTTCCGTCCCAAAATGATAGTCCACAGACAAAAAACACACAGATTAAGAAAACATTAAATGCATCTTACTTTTTCCTACAAAATGACTGTTTTACCATTTCTTTGCATTTAATGTCGGCACTAGATGTGTTGGCTGTTAGGAGTATTTTGGTAAAGATGTCGTTTATATTTAGAAGTGGACTAATATTTTGGGACAAACTAAAAAGGAAACATGGACTATCATTTTGGGACGGAGGGAGTAATTTTTTATGAAATCTTTTTTTTTACAAATTAGTTCTTTATAAAAACTAGTTTATACAAATAGTTTTATATATTTGTTTTTATATATATTTTTTCTAAGATTTCTCAGTTATACCAATTAGTGTATTTTTATAAAATTGTCTTCTATTTCTTATACATTCATTTTCATTTATATAAGGTTTTTAAAAAATTTATCAAATTGGTTTTTTTAATGTTTGTTTTAGCATCTCCGTAGTGCAATTTTATGTATGGGTGATGATTCTTCCACTGATATTTTTCATTCTTCCACTGAAAAAGAAAAGGCAATGACATTTATACCCTTATTTTACTTTATTATAAAAATCTATATCTAGCCAAGAAAAAAAGAATCGACTTTCAAGGAGAAACCCGATCATGAGTTTCCGAATTCTCCGTCACCGTCAACACAAGCCTTCGGCGGCTCAAGGAAAAACCCCATCACCGTACCCGAATTAATTCTCCGGCGATGAGTTATTGTTCGGCCGCATCTCCGACCCATTCTCGTTCTCTGTGAGAAGAAAATCAAACGATGAGACGCAATTCAACTCCACCTCCGAATTCCTTGGTCTTCAAAGATCAGTATCTGGATATTTCAACATCTCTAGCGAAAGACGCGTCGTTGTACGGTCTGGGAGAGAACACGCAGCCTCACGGTATAAAACTCAACCCCAACGAGCCATACACATTGTGGGCGACGGACCAATCAGAATGTATATTTCCTAATTCACGCCTGTAAAGATTCTTCTTCTTTCAAACCGAGACGTGAAGCGATACGATTGGTTTCATCAGAATTCACTTTTTTCAGTCCGGTCCTAATAAGCCCATCATGTGACACGGAAAAGGCCGGAGTACACAGTCCGATCCCAATTGAAATGTGGGTGGGGAGGCGATGCCAAATGTTGTTAATAAACAAATAGATAAAACATATATCAAGAAAAGAAAAAAGATTGAAACTTTATCATTAGAGACGTATTGCTTAGAAGCAGCAATGGCAGAAGAAACGGTGCGAAAGGATGAAGAATCGATGTTGAAGGAGAAAATACGTCAATTAAATGGGTAGATAAAAACATAGATCCTTCTCTCTTCTATATCCAGATATTTAATTGAGGGTATAAATGTCAATTTCCTCTTCTTCTCAGTGGATGAATAAAATCCCTATGTGGAAAAATCAGCTCCCTTTATGTATAATTAAATGTAATCCTTCTAAAAATATGTTTTGCCTATTTTTATACAATACACATATTTTCCGCAGTATCGCATGTACATACGTTTGTACTACTTACACTTCTTTTTAACATCTTTGATTTTTTTTAATTGTTCGTAGATGTAAGAAATAACTACATCTACATTTACAAGCTTTATTGTCTCATCAACCATTAGTTCTTCAATCCTAAACACTCTAATTATTTTCTATATTCTTGATCAACTTTTGTAACTAATTGTAATCTAAATAACTAATTTATAAACATACAAAATAATAATAAATTGTATATTGAAAAATGTTTTTTCAACCCCAAACATTGCTATTATTTCCTATATTTTTTATCCATTTCTATAATTGAATTTTATCTAAATAACTATTCCGTAGATATATAAAATCGAAAGAAATGGCAAATTAAAAATTATTATTTGTTAATCGTGTGAAATTTTTTTTTTGAATGTATTACGGTATTATATTTTTTTTCTCCGCCCTAAACAAACTATGGGTGCAAATTAACAATAGTCTATATTTTTTTGTTGTTGTACATATACAAAATGTCTGCTACATTAAACTGATGTATCTCCTAGTATATCTTTAAACCGAAAAAAATAAACTTTCAAAAAGATCGACTAATAACGAAACTTGTTTGTTCTTGCCACAGTGTATGTGTTAACATCTCAATTACAACAAATTAGGTAAAGTTGAGGCTTTTTTTTGTCAAAATTTCCCCAACTATGTTTGTTAGGGTAGCACCTACATAATGTGATAGACTAAAAAGGCTACACCACCAAACTTCAACTTATTGCAAACTTAGTTGGTAAAAGAGTAATTTCAAAGCATCATAACCAAGTTTGACCCAACACATTTTAATAAGTTAAATTTTCACAATAATATACATTGCTTTATTGTAGCAAATTAAGTAACGTATTTCTAAAGTTATAAATAAATTTACTAACTGTCGAATATCCTTGTAATTGTACCTGATGTTCAAACTTGCAACTTAAAAGTTTTCATCCATTAAAATTTAACTTTGTTTTATCTTTTCTATTTTAAAAGAATTGAGTAATGGATAGATTTATTGCAAGTCCATGTCAATTTATAGCTAATTTTGTTAAAAGTGTAAATATCAGTCTCTTATACGAAAACGAACCGTCCTCGTATAGTTTTGAATTTTCTAAATTGAACCCCAAGTACCCCCAACAATTAAATGTAGATTTAGTTCCCTTTCACGTTTTAAACAATTATGTATTTATAAACATCTTTGAATTATTTTTGTAAATGATTTATTTAGACATGAATATAAACTAAAACTATAGAAGCATTAGTACTATTGTTTTTTGTAGATAAAATTAGATTTCAATTCATATCCCAAATAAAGTCGACTTATATTTGCGAATAAAAATTGTGGGCCATAAAGATAATCAACTCAATACAAATTTTCTACAAGAATGATTTTAAATAACTTGTTAGGAGTTTGTGAACCCGTATGAATACATCTTCACACATTTAAAAGCTAAAAATAGAACAACTGGCATTAAATACAAGCAATACACGTGAACACATTATATATGTGGTTCGGTCCAAAAAACGACTTATGTACACGACCCATTTGCTATATTTAAATTTTAAAACACTTCTTATTATAATAAATTAACTCATACATTAGGCTAACAGAATTTAACATATGATTCAAGCGATTTAAGATCCAGCAAAAACTAACACATGCTTTATGGTAGTTCTATAAAAAATAACTACAATTTCAACAAAAAGACAAATATAGCCTCGAGTGGTGCAAACATGTAGTATAACAGAAACCCTAATGAAGGGCAAAGTCGTCATTTGATTTAGTTCAGTGCTTAGCGAACCTCTGAAGAACTTCAAAGTAGTCAGGGAAGGTCTTACGGGTGCAACCAGGGTCCTTAATGGTTACTGCCACGTCAGCACATGCAGCAAGTGAGAAAGCCATGGCCATTCTGTGATCATCATATGTATCAATGGCTGTCACATTCAGTTTCTCTGGTGGAGTGATGACACAATAATCCGGTCCTTCTTCCACTGTTGCTCCCAACTGAAATATTCCAAGGGCATAACTGTCTTTTAGCATTAAACTAATAAAGGTTAGATTAATTCTTTTTTTTTTATTTATCTTAATTTGTACCTTTCTTAATTCTGTGCAAATGGCAATCATCCTTTCTGTCTCCTTCACCCTCCAGCTAGCCACTGCAAAATATCACAATAACTATCAACTTCATGTTTGCTACTTTTTAAAAGAAATAAAGATATTAGAGTAAATTACACATTTAGTCCCTGTGGTGTGTCAAAAATTACGATTTTAATCCATATTTTATTTCAATTGTTGCAGAGGTGGTCCCTAAAGTTTTTAATCATTAAACCGAGAAAACTTTTAATTTTAGGTCAGATTTTTGTTCTTTTTTTGGATCTTGATTTTGTTTAATTTAGAGTTTAAGATAAAGCAGATCGAAGAAACTTTTAGGAGTTTCAGCAAAGGTTATGGAGATAAGGGCAAAATAGTCATTTTCTTGGACTTAAAAGGGGATTTCTTTGTGGTATTACTTAAAATTTTCAGTACCAGGGATGAAACTTGCAACAAAACAAAACTTTAGGGACCACCTGGTTGTAAATTACTCAAAAAATAATATTTACAGAAATCATACCGTCTCTAATGGCGGTGGGCCCATCAGCATAAAGAGCAACAACCGCAAGAGTCATGGCAACATCGGGCATTTTGTTCATGTTGACATCCACAGCACGCAAATGTTTTCTTCCGGAAGAATCCCTGGGTGGGCCCCTCACTGTAACAGAATTCTCAGTCCATGTGACTTCAGCCCCCATTTGTCCAAGAACCTCAGCAAACTTAACATCTCCCTGTAAACTACTTGTCCCACAACCTTCCACCGTAATTGTGCCGCCAGTAATGGCGGCACCTGCCAAAAAGTAACTCGCACTTGACGCATCACCTTCCACATAAGCATTTCCAGGCGACCTGAAGAAATATTATTTTTACCTTTTTAGAAACCCCGCCAATTAGAATTTGATTGAGAAAATTACAAATTTGGCCTAGTTTTGAAAGTGTTGCACTGGTGGTCCATGTGGTTTCCAAATGTTTCACTTTTGGTCCCCATGGTTTACACAAACGGTAGCAGAGGGAGGGACCAAAAGTGAAAAATTATGGAAACCACATGGACCAAAAACGAAGGATTTGGAAACCATAGAGGCCATCAGCACAAGATTTTAAAACTAGGATTAAACCTGTAACTTGGTGTAAACCATAGGGACCAACACTGTAATTTACTTTTTTTTTTTTTTTTCCTAAAAGAGACTTTGGGGACGTTCTTTTTCTTCTATATGGTGAAGTAGTTGAATGGGTAACGCAAAGTGTTGTAACTTGTAAACATAAGGTCTGTTTCTTTTCCGGACCGAAAAAAGTCTGGATGAGAATAAATGACCATTTTACCCTTACATTACAAAAAGACGAATTTTCATAATATTCATTAATTCTAACAATATTCATCACTTTTTAACATGGGGATGATGTAAGAAGAATGAGAATAAGTAAAAAAGTAGTGTCTTGATATATTAAGCCAGGTTTTTTTTTGTCTTAATCCATTAAGTCATTCTTTCTGCCTTAAGTAAAAAAAGAAACAACGGCTTACTTGTATTTCTGACCGCCTTTGACATGGAACCTGTCCCAGCTGTCACTATGTTGTACAGAAACACCAAATCGTTCCATTAACTTAAGTGTCATTTCCACATAAGGTATAGAGATAAGTTTATCTATAATTTCTATCTCTACATCTCCTAGTGCAAGGGGAGCTGCCATGAGTAAAGCAGTCAAGTATTGACTACTAATAGATCCCGACAATTTCACCTGCAATGTAAAATACAGAAACTTACTAAAAGATAAAATGCAGTACACCTATTGTTATCTTTATGTTTAAGTACAATATTTGTTACTGTATAGGAATATAAGTATATTGTTTTGTTACCTTTCCACCAGGAAGGCCACCACTTCCAACTACACGAACGGGTGGGCAGTCTGTACCAAGAAAACAATCAACATTTGCACCAAGTTGTTTAAGGCCTGTCACTAAGTCACCAATTGGTCTCTCTCTCATTCTAGGAACACCATCTAGAATGTAGCTGAATAAAATATACCGTTAGTTGTTTGAACTGAAAAGTAAAAAGTTTAGATTTAGAAAAAAAAAAAAAAAAAAAAGAAATTAATTAAAATTACCTTGAGCTTCCACCTGCAGCAGTAACTGCAGCAGTCAATGGACGCATGGCTGTTCCTGCATTTCCAAGGAAAAGCTGGATTTCATCCTTGGCTTCTCTACCAACTGGAAACACACCACCACAACCTTCCACAATTGCCCTTTTAATTGCACCATTTTCTTCGACATGTAACCCTAGAGCTCTTAAAGCCCCTAACATGTAATGAACATCATCACTGTTCAATAAGTTGTCCACAACAGTAGTCCCCTGACAAAAGAATTCACTAATATTTATGATACCAAGAAATAGATCAATACCAAGGGAGTGTTTAGATAGGGGTTTCTGATTTTGATTATTCAGGTAGCTATAATCGACTTCAAAAAGCACATCCAAACACCCCAAAATAACAATTTTCTAATAAACGATCAAAAAGTTGAAGCTTCATACACGATTGCAAAAGTACAGATAATAGAAATACATCTAATGTAGCTGCAATGGAAAATTTGGTTTCAGTTAAGCAAGATTCTGTAAATAACTTATCAAATTTGAATTGGAAACTTCATCCTTGACAATCATTTTGATTATAGTACTTTCGAATGAAATGAAACCAAATAAGAGTATGATACCTCAGAAAGGGCAGCGAGCAGAAGAATCCGATTAGATAGGGACTTGGATCCGGGCAAATTAACGGTTCCAGATATCTCTTTGATGGGTTGCAGAACAATCTCCTCCGGTGCCGTGGACGGCTTCTCGGCGGTTGCAACAGAAGCTGAAATGAGTGAGTTTCTCCGGAGGTTTTGACTGGAAGAAAGACCGATTTGCATCATGGATTTTTCAAATTTCGATCCAAAAGATAAAAAAGATAATGGTGATGATTTGGAACAAGGGTTGTGGGTTTTCGAGAGATTGGAAGTAAAACTGGCGATGTTGTTAACGTGAACCGCCATTTTCTTTCTCTAACAGGCAGTAGCCGTGGTGAGTTGAAGTTAATCTAGCTTGGAGATCGAAGATTTTGAGTTGGTGGAGGAGGAGGGTGGCATGGTGGTGGTGGGAAGTTTGGTGGCGGCTTTTAAAGTTTCATTTTCCTCACCAAACCCCGCACATCTTACCAACCCAAAAATTATATACTATATATATTATATATATCTATTTAATTGGCGTTGTTTTGTTCTCCAATGTAACTTTTTTTTTTTGGCTTGGTTTTTTTTTATGTGGGTTTCATGTGGATCCAATCTGGATCCCTTTTTTTTCCACCGCCATCTAATATTCTATACGCTTCTTCCACCGCTTCACTTCGTCATCTTCGACTCCGCCTTCCGTCTCTTAAGCAATTCAACCATCGACGATACCAGCTGAAGGTTTTCATTCGCCAAATTCGTTGCCGTCGCCACCCAATTTCTCCCTCATGCTTCTCTTGCATCAAGTTGCAACACATATTTCATCTGAAGCCTATGGTGCTCTCAAAGATCAAACCAAACTCGGATTAGCCCAGGTCAATACCGATTTCAGGGTCTTTATTCCCATATTGGCTGACTTCCTCGCTGCTCAATAGCGACGAAAATAGGGGTATGTTGGATGGATTGGGTAAAGCTACACACTGGCCAAGCGAGAAGTTGCTCAGATCGAAAAACAGGAAACAGACTGAAAACAAAGAAATATGGCGAGATGGTCTTGCGATTTCAGATACCTTTTTCTCCTCCTCCTACTCGCATTCATATATACTCAGGTTAGACATAGTCTGAACACATTACTATGCAACTTGATTGAATTCCATCTATCTAGACCTAATTAATCGCAATCCCAGTTGCTCATATTCTATGTTGCGTTTCTCGTGTTTTTTCCTGATTGGTGTTTTGAAGAACTGTAGATGGAAACTCTATCTTGAGGGTTTGTTTGAAATTTGTTCCCGAAATACGTGTTTTATGCATTGATTTGTTGTTTCGTTATAATTAGTGATCAACAATGGGTTCTTATTTTTTGTTTTTTTGTGTTTCTTCGGTTAATTGCAAAGAGTTGTGTTGAAATTGGACATCTTCGATGAGAAAACCAACCACGAAAGCTGTGAAAAACATCTCTTCTCCTAAACACAAGGTGAATCTGGAAAAATCCTTCATTACTTCTATTGTTTTATTTTTATGATTACGCTACATTTGATATTTTATTTTCAAGTTTCTTCCGTATGATTGATTTGGAGTTTACGTTTCATCTTCAACACATGTAGAAAAACGTTGGTACTTTTTTATTTTTGTTGATAATTGATGGGATTTTATGCTAAAACTATGAAGTTTTATATTGGATGTCGAATTGATCTGCGTTATTATTTCCAATTTCTTTTTGTAAACACTCTAATGTATAAGGAGCCGTGGAATTGAATCAAATGATTTCTCTATTCAATCTCAAATCAAAGGTCCTTTGTTATATTGTTGATATTATGCTCTCACGATGTTTGATAATTTGTGGATTGATTTTTTTAAAACATGTCCAACCTCTAAAAATTTCTAGAATTTTGGTATCTAATTTGCTAATTGAAGAGTTTTTTTTTTTTTGGTTAATCTGTTACCTGTATTGGCCGAATAACAAAGAGATAGATTTACGCACATAATTTTGTAAGAATCTCACCCAAAGAAAACCATTGTAACTTCTTATAAATGGGCTTTGTTTGGTTATCCTGTTTTTCCCGATCAGCTTTTTAGTGTAACTACTATTAATATTGTTGTGCTAAAATTTCAACCTTTTCATAAAATTTTACTAAATAGTTTCCTTGCTTATACAATTATTTGTCATGTTTACAGGTTGTATTGAAGGAAAAAGTAGTTCTTGCTTTATATATATGAGGTAATCTCTAAATCATAGTCTATAACTTAATATACCCATACTTTATTGAGGAAAGTAACGATTTTTATATTCTTGAAATGTAAGTACATGTTTTTGAATGAGAACTATCAGTTATATATATTGCCACCAATATTGGAATTAAAGAAAATCCCAAAAATAGGTTGTATGAAGTGAAAAAAAAGATTGTGTTTATTTGAGACCTTCACAAAAGTTTTACTCACTCTCCAATGTTTAGTTAGGGTAATGTAAATACTTACATTTAGAATTTATATAATAATGATTATAGACCATATAATTTTTGCTTTAAGGTTGCTATAAATACAATCGTTTGTTCATTTCAAATTTTGACCACATCAGTGGCCTTTTTCATAAATATGGACTTAAATAACTGGATGTATTGATCTGTTATTCATCTTGTGAAGGATGTACCAATTAACATTTAGAGAATGATTCATCTATTATTGCAAAAATTTTTGTTGTTAATGAGATATTGGATGGTAAGACGGTAACATTCTGATTTCTGTTATAGCCTCATCTACATGTATAATAAATTATTTAAATCTACGAATTGCTTTCTCTCCATCTTTTAATATAATGGATCTTTATGTGTAGGCATGGTTGATGGAATGAAATTGTATGAAGAGTCAATTGAATATCTTGGGAGTGAGGAACATGGTTAGCATGTGGATACTGCAAATTTGATTTAAATTTGTTTTTGTTTCAAATCAAGAGATATTTGAGTACTATGCAAACATGGTTGGATGCTAAGTAGGCAAGCAGGAGGTGAAACTGCATCATAGTTTTCCATCTGCAAACATAAACCTCGAAGATCCTTACGATTCTGAAATTGATCAACGAGTCATTTGAAATTGGTTATCTGAGTTAGGTTTTCCTGAAATTAGTTTAGGTTACAACCAAAGAGACGAATTTGTCCACCGCCGCCAATGAATTTAAATTCGACTCTATCTTGATTGACGAGTCAAAAAGGTAAACAAATTCCTCAAAGATCCTTACGATGTCGAAATTGATGAACGAGTCATCTAAAATTGGTTATCTGAGTTACGTTTTTCTGAAATTCGTTTAGGTTACTACCAAAAAGAGGTCGTATACATTTTGACCTCTGACTTATCTCAACTCATCTGATTTCTCATGTTCCAGTCTCCGAGAGACCACCGGTGACAACACTTCGTTTTTAGTCCAATTTTCCGTAGACAAAGCATCTTTGACTCTCTTGCACCCGTAACTTATGATGGTAAGGAACATATCTTTGAGTCTCTTGCATCTTACATATCTTCGTCTTGCAATTTATTTATCTACATGGTGATGGAATCAAACGTATAATCTTCCCTCTGTCTCCAATTGGCTTTTAAAATCATCCATTGGACATTTGCAAGATGAAATAGCTGCACTCAAGATCAAAGTACTTTTGTTCATCTTCTAATTTTGTTCTGTTACCATCCAAATACCATGCCTTCATCTGCTTCAGGGGTATTAAGGTCAAATCATTCATCACTAACCACCTCACGTGCACTCAGTTCAGAGATAATACCAGGTAGCTCACATTTATCCCATTTTGCTGAACTTGTATATGATAATTCCATGGCATGAATGTTACTGCAGATAAGCTGGTAAGCTCTCTTACTATATAACAAAGATGTTCATGTGTCAATAGTTAACCAGAATTCATTTTTTTTAACGAGTCTTTCTTCTTTTTTCCGGTCAATACCTTCCAAGGTTAATGATTTTTCTCTTTTGTTCTGGTGACTTTCCAACTTTGGGTTCAGAAAAAGAACATACTACCAAGAGTAACGAACCACATGGTATTTTTTTAATCTTATATTGCAATGCAAACCCTTTTGTTCATCAGCCATCTAAGCTGTGTTCTTTTACCTAATTTTTTTTTATATTTGTGGCAAATCAGGATTCTCATGTATATGCTAAAGAGAGAAATGCGACATTACACTTTGGAAAATTTACTCACTTATAACATTATACAACCAACACCGGAGTTTCAGTAGAGATCAATGTTTCATACTTCGATGCTGCTTATGTTGGTATACGTATCTGTATCCTTTTTGCGTAATCCATTACTATGATCCTAATTACAACTTTGAGCTTTCTAATACATGGTGTTGATTGCAATAGAGTATGAAATTGAGATAGAAGCAAAAGCATTGCATGTTGGGAATGTTGTTGCTGTTGTGAGTGTAGAATTTAGGAAGAACTTTATCTTTCTATTGGTAACAACTATCAGCCACACCACACCCATCAAAAGGTATGTTTTTCTTTGCCATTGCTTGCATCAACTTCAAATATTTTGTTATTCAATGATATATTTCTTTCTCTCTTTCCCCTTTATTTCCCCCTTTTCATATGCGTTTTAATTTTTTCTTAGTTTGGGGATCTGTCACACCCCGATCCTTGGCGGAATCGATCAAGGCATGATATATTGTTCAAAGTCTCATGACAACTATGTTATAATATGATTAGATTCAATTAAGTACTAAGTATGCAAACAAAATTCACAACATACAAATACAAATCCAAAGACAACAACATTTATTACATCAATTTTAAATAGTATTGTGGGTTTCTAAGGTACACCCTACTTTTCATCAACTTCATTCTTCAAATCTGCATCATGGGTAAAAAAACAGGTCAACTACGAGAGTTGGTGAGTAATCTAGTTTTATTAAAGAAAATTGTGAGTTTGAATAATTTGAAATTTGTTTTCTTTTGAAGTTGGCAAGCAAGTGTTATTGAGATAACAATTTATAAATCCAAAAATTGATTAACAAATGATAACAACAACAATAAGTCCTCACCCTATATATACATATAAGTATATATATAGGATGGAGCATCTAATCATCATACACACTCAACCACGTGCAATCAATCACCTTAGCGTCCCAAGGCGGGGTGGTCAACCCAATAGCGCTATTATTGTCCATAACGTACCTCAAGAATACGGGCATAGTCATGGAGATTAGACTAAAATGATAATGCACTACAAGTACATGTAGCGTAAACAAACAATAATTATACAAATAATGATTCAAGTATAAATGTCCCAACAATGTCTCAATTGTGATAAAATAATAAAATGAAGTTGAAAACATATTAGAACCACATGATACACCCCAAAAGTATTGAAAATTATAAAATATGGGGTAGATTACTCACTTTAGTCCAAACGGAATACGCGTGTTGTACGATAGACGGCTCGGGTCAAAACGACGTGGAACCTATTATAATTAATAGTTTTGGTTTAGGAATCGATAAATAGGAATATAGTATTAATAAAAATAATTAGACACATATTATTATATTAGATGAATTAACAATTATCCAAATTTTGTTTTGAATATTAATGTATTTATATGTTAAATGAATTTTAAATTGAATTAATTACTTTGCTTAATTTATTTATATTTTCACTTTAGGAAATATTTTAATAATTTCTTATTAAAATAATAACTAGTCAAATTATAAGTATTTACAGATTTTATATATTATAAACAATTATTTATATGAAATAATCATTAAAATGCTTTTTTACATGCTTAGATATTTAGGAAAATGGTTTTAAATACTAAACAGTAATGAAACATTCTGAAATTATCAGAAAATCATTATTTCATAAAATAGTAATTACTGTAAAATTTTCATATTTTTCTTAACTTCTTTAGTATTTATTTAGTATTTTAATGAATAAACAACAACAAAATTCGGGAAAAATAATAAATGATCCCTAAAAATTCTGGAAAATTAACCATAGTTTTCTAACATTATATTGAGCCCACTGTAAATATTTTGGATATTTTGGACTAAGGGAAGTATTTCTTATGTTTTTCATTATTAACTAATCAATAAAATCATAAATAATAGGAAAATATTAAGAGAAATTCATTAGACTTTTTATTTATGATTACCATGTTATATATGATATGCTGATAAGGTTTTATAATTTGTGGACATGTGTAGCTATTTATTATCAATTTAAACCATTAAATAAACATTAAATCAGGAAAAATAAGCAAACATTCTTACAAAAATCTGTAAATTTAGTTATGGAGTCTTTAATATATTAATAAGGAGCGAAAAATATAAAATCTAGTTTTTAACATACATAACTATATTTTGCAATTTATTTATCTACAACAAAATAAAATACAAAATAAGCATCAAACAGTAATATAAATGCATGAAACTTTATAAATCCACTTTACTCAATATATGGGTTGTTCCAAAATTTTTCAGAATTTATTTACTGCAAAAAGTATTTTATGTGAATTATTGCCATATTTTAGTGCAATAATTATAGTAATTCAATAAAAATAAGTTATTTTCTGAAAATTTCCAGAACTTCTTATTGTATTGATGGGATCTTTAGAAAAATCAGGTTTATGCATAAAATGAGTTTTAGATATTTTGGTGGATTTAATTTGTTTCATGTATGAATTTGGAACTTTTAACAACATACCTTGATGAATGCTTCAAGATGGATGAAGATTTGAGTATGAGAGATTGTTCTTGGCTGGAAAATTGATATTTCTTAGAAGAATTTCGAGATTGAGAGTGAGAGAAAGGATAGAGAGGGTTTGAGTGGTGATGAGAATAATGTGTGGGGAGAAAAATGAAAGGAAAGATGATGAGAGGTGTGAGTGGGAGACCATGGGAATAACTTTTGACTTTAGGTGGTCTTCATAATTTCCCACTAGTACAAGCATCTCTATGTAATACACTAATTAATATAAGAATTTTATAAAATTTAATGTAGAGTTTATAAAAATAGAGTTTTATAAAAAATAGGTTATTATTTAATTATAACAATCTACTTTGATTTGAAGTTTAATTATAGTATTCAAGTTTGACTCTTTTAATTTAATTAGAGCTTCATACTTTGATTTGATTTTAATATGGTATCATAATTTAATTTGATTATAGTTATAACGTTATACTATGCTATTTTGCTATTAACGTCAATTTATATCGTATTGTATGAGTTTTGATCCTATTAGCGTCAAGTAAATCTTGAGTAGGGTTTATTAAATTTCCCAATTGGGTTGGGTTGACCCGAATCCATTTTAGGCGGATGTCACAGTCTCCCCTACTTTAGGAAATTTCGTCCCGAAATTTAAGAAGAGAGTACCTTAAGAGAAAAGTTGTTGGTATTTGGTACGCATTTGATCCTCACGCTCCCATGTATACTCAGGTCCACGTGCTGACTGCCACCTTACCTTGACCAGGGGAATGCGACTTCTTTTGAGTTGCTTTTCCTTTCGGTCGGCAATTTCCAAAGGTTTCTCGATAAATTGCATTGTCTCGTCGATTTGGATATCCTCGAGAGGAACATGAAGGTTCTCGTCTGCTAAACACTTCTTGAGGTTGGCTATATGAAATACTGAGTGTACTTTATTAAGCTCTATTGGTAGATCCAACTCGTAGGCTACTGGTCCGATCCTTTTCAGGATTTTGAACGGGCCTACATAGCGTGGTGCCAATTTACCCTTGCGTCCAAATCGAACCACACCTTTCCATGGGGACACTTTTAACATGACCATGTCACCCACAGTAAATTCAAGCGGTTTGCGTCGCTTGTCGGCGTAACTCTTTTGTCGGCTACGAGCTGCGAGAAGGTTATTGCGAATCTGAGTGATTTTGTCGGTTGTTTCCTGGATAAGCTCAGGACCAACGATTGGAGAATCCACTGTTGCGCGAATCACGTGGGACTCGCCAATTTCATGCCAGCAAATAGGAGATCGGCATTTACGGCCATACAATGCCTCAAATGGTGGCATCTTGATGCTAGAATGATAACTGTTATTATAGGAGAATTCCACCAACGGTAAATGAGAGTCCCAGTTTCCTCCGAAATCTAAGACACACGCCCTCAACATATCTTCGAGTGTTTGAATTGTCCTCTCAAGATTGACCATCGGTTTGAGGATGATAGGCGGTACTGAGATCGAGGCGGGTTCCCATGGCTGCTTGAAGTGATTGCCAAAACCGAGAGAGAAATCTCCCATCACGATCTGAAATGATGCTGAGAGGGATGCCATGCCGACTAACTATCTCGTCGATGTAAATTCGAGCAAGTTGTTCGACCTTGAAATCTTCACGGATGGGAAGGAAATGAGCGGATTTGGTCAAACGGTCAATGATTACCCAAATGCTGTCGTGTCCCTTGGTGGTACGAGGAAGTTTGGTTACGAAATCCATGGCGATCGCTTCCCATTTCCACTCGGGGATTACCGGTTGGACCAATAGTCCAGAGGGTCGTTGATGTTCTGCTTTGACTCTGGAACATGTAAGACATTTGGCCACGAATAAAGCAATATCCTTTTTCATTCCTGACCACTAATAATTGGTTCTCAAGCCATGATACATCTTGTCAGCGCCCGGATGAATGGAATATCGAGTTTTATGGATTTCTTCCATCAGGAATGTACGAAGATTGTCGCGATCTGGGATCCAGATGCGATCTTGATAATAGAAAATACCATCAGATTTACTTTCCAACTCCCCATCAATTCCCGTGGGCATGTCATTTTCGGTAATTGCCGAGTGTTGGGCTCCTCGAATTCGGTCGCTGAGATTGGACAAGATAGGAGAACATATTAGATGAAATGCTTTGGCATGTTCTTTTCGGCTTAACGCGTCGGCTACGATGTTTGCCTTGCCCGGATGATAACGTATTTCACACTCGTAATCATTTAGGAGTTCGACCCATCGTGTTTGTCTCATATTGAGTTCCTTTTGATTAAGAATATGTTGCAAGCTCTTGTGGTCGGTGAAAATTACGCATTTAGTGCCGTAAAGGTAATGCCTCCAAATTTTAAGAGCGAAAACTACGGCACCGAGCTCCAAATCATGAGTCGTATAATTCCTTTCATGGATTTTGAGTTGTCGCGATGCGTAAGCTATAACCTTTCCCCTTTGCATCAAAACACAACCTAGACCAAGATTGGAGGCATCGCAGTATACCATGAAATCTTCGGATCCTTCAGGGAGTGTAAGAATCGGAGCGTCACACAATCTTTGTTTAATGGTTTGGAAAGCGTCTTCCTGCTTGGGTCCCCAATCAAATGGCGTACCCTTGCAAGTGAGAAAAGTAAGCGGTAAAGTGATCTTTGAGAAATTTGAAATGAAACGCCGGTAATAGCCGGCTAAACCGAGGAATGACCGAATTTCCTTGGGGGTACGTGGGGATTTCCAATTCTTGACTGCTTCAACTTTTGCGGGATCTACTAAAATACCCTTGTCACTTACAATATGACCGAGGAATTGTACCTCATTTAACCAAAACTCGCATTTCGAAAATTTGGCATAGAGCTGATTTCCTTGCAATGTTTGGAGAGTTAGACGAAGGTGTCTTTCATGGTCTGCTTTTGTCTTGGAGTAAATGAGGATGTCATCAATAAAGACGATAACAAAACGGTTAAGATAAGGTTTAAATACCCGATTCATCAAGTCCATGAATGCGGCAGGGGCATTCGTTAGGCCAAAAGGCATAACGGTGAACTCGTAATGACCATAGCGGGTTCGAAAAGCGGTTTTGGGGATGTCTTCTTCCCGTACTCGAAGTTGGTGATAGCCTGAGCGGAGGTCGATTTTTGAGAAGCATGAAGTTCCTTGAAGCTGATCAAAAAGGTCGTCGATCCGAGGTAACGGATATCGGTTCTTGATGGTCAATTTATTTAACTCCCGATAATCGATACACATACGAAACGAACCATCTTTCTTTTTGATGAAGAGAACCGGGGCTCCCCAGGGTGAAGTACTAGGGCGGATAAATCCCTTATCAGTTAATTCTTGGAGCTGACTTGCCAATTCTTGCATCTCGGTTGGAGCCAACCGATATGGAGACTTGGCTATGGGAGCAGCCTCAGGAACGACATCGATGCGGAACTCTAGCTCACGTACTGGAGGGAGTCCAGATACGTCATCGGGAAAGATGTCGGGAAAGTCTCGTACAATCGGAATATCTTCGATCTTCTTTTCTTTGACCTTTGTTTCCACCACATGGGCTAAGAAAGCCATGTATTCTTTACGTAGATACGATCGAGCTTGAGTACATGACATAAGACTAAGCTTTTTTGAACGAGTCTCGCCATAAATACGAAGACTTTGACCGTCGGCAAGAGGAATACGAATAAACTTCTCGTAACACTATTTCAGCATGGTTTTGGGATAGCCAATCCATTCCCACGATGATGTCGAAGCTACCAAGTTCCATAGGAACTAAATTGTCGGAAAATTTATGACCGCAAAAATCGAAAGTGCAATCTTGGATGACTGCATTGAGTGAAATGTTTTTTCCATTGGCAACTTCTACGGTAAAGTGTTCATCAAGTATCGTGCGAGGTGTGTGAAGTATGGGTTCAAATTCCAAAGACACAAAACTTTTATCGGCACCTGAATCAAAAAGTACTGACGCGTAGCAGTCATTTATGAGAAACGTACCATTTACGACCTTGTTATCGTTCTGTGCTTGGGTTGCGGTAATGACAAATGCTCGGCCTTTGGGAGCTGGAACCTGCATTGTTGGATTTGCCTGGGCTTGAGTGTTAATGATATTGACAAGCCTAGGACACGCGTTTCTGAAATGGGTGGGGTCACCACAGTTGAAGCATGTTCCAGTTGGATACCGAGTTTGTGTTTGCTGATTTGAGGGTAGAGCGAATGGTCGCTGAGTTTTTGGTGCACGGCATGTGTCCGCCAAGTGGCCATAGCGACCACAAGTCGTACAAAGGCGACACGGGCTGGTGGACATATGGTGATAGTTACAATGGTTACAGAGGGGGTGAGGTCCGGTATACGGCTTTTTGTTTGGTTGGGTGACTTGGGTGATAGGAGCAGCAGGGGTAATAACAGCATGGTTGTGGTGATGGCTTTTCCGCTTCTTTTTGTCGTGTCGGTGTGAGGACTCGGACTTGACAATTAAGGGGGTCTCAGGGGTCGGCTTTTCAGTTGTCATCTTTGAACCCTTGCGTGGGAGGACACCATCGTTCATATTATCCTCGTTGAGTTGACCTGCTATTTCAATAGCGGATTCCAGAGTAGATGGCCTGCTGCTGGTCACCGAATCACGGATCTGGCGCGGTAACCCTTTGATGTAGCGACGTATTGCAGTTTTCATAGGTTGAACCATGTGAGGTAGGAGTCTTGAAAGATCATAGAATCTATTAGTGTAGGTCGCGTTGTCTCCTCCCACCTGTTTCAGATTCCAAAATTCCTCCTCGAGAGTTTGCAATTCGCTGTCCGGGCAGAACTTTTCTATCATGCGTTCCTTTAGTTTTGACCAGGTCATTCCCAAGGCAACACCCTCTCCTTTTGCCCGTTTTTCTAGGTTCCACCATGAGAGAGCATGACCTTGGAGGCACCCTGTAGCGTGACGGACCATCAGGTCCTCAGGGCACTCGCTGTGGATGAAAGTACTCTCCATTTCTTCGATCCATGTGAGGAGTGCGGTGGCACCATCTATGCCTTTGAAGTAAGGCGGATTACAGCTACGAAAGTGCTTAAACGAGCAACGATGAGTGGTTGCTGGAGCTTGCGGCTGAAGAGTTTGAAGATGGGTTGCAATTGTTGGGATGACATTTGCTACCTCCTTAGCGATAAGGGCGGCTAGCCTTCGGTTGTTACGAGCAGCGTATGGGGGACGTAACGCCATCTATGAGAAACACGCATATGGACTTGTGAGTTATTTGTAAATTGATTATGGAAATTAAGTTTGTAGACATTGTTGGGTAAAATGATTGTAAAACACTTGTTGGGCCATGGTTGGGAGTGTTGGGCACCTTTTGGGCTTTCCATGGGTACTAAATGTGAAGCATGTAGCAATTGCGTGGGCCCCCACAATACTAAGTTTTCACATGTTTTTCCCACTTCAAGGCCCATTAGGGAACTTAATAGTCCAATGAGTTGGCCATTTTGGAGTGTATCCTTTCGGATACGTTTGATAAGGTCGGGTATTTTGATGGCTCAAAAGTAATGTGAATGATGCGCTTTGGCCTATAGGTTTGGGAACTCTCGCCTTTGGTCCCCAGGTAAGCAAACTGGTCCCTCGGTTGATTGGGATGTATACGAATGCTTACCTAGTCAGGACTTTCGGGCTACCGGCACCTCCCCCTTCCAGTTACTACGCGTCCATTACTTTGATCCTACCCAACTAGAGTGGATGACTTTTAATTTCCTATGAGCTCTAAGGAATATATATGTATATAAATTTTTATTTTGAAACCATTTGAGTATGTGTGTGATTTTAAGAGAAAGAGGAGAAAATTCATAAGTGTATGCACACATATAAGTGTCGGGAATAATACGTAAGCACATAAGGGAGCAATTAGCACACAAAGGTATTTCTAAGATTTTCTAAGTGCGAATTGCATGCAGTTGTGTATGCATTTTATAAACTAGCATACGAGAGGACCCTAGAGGCTATAGACTAGGTCAAGGCAATTAACCTAATTCCCTATAGTCAAGGGCTCTGATACCAATCTGTCACACCCCGATCCTTGGCGGAATCGATCAAGGCATGATATATTGTTCAAAGTCTCATGACAACTATGTTATAATATGATTAGATTCAATTAAGTACTAAGTATGCAAACAAAATTCACAACATACAAATACAAATCCAAAGACAACAACATTTATTACATCAATTTTAAATAGTATTGTGGGTTTCTAAGGTACACCCTACTTTTCATCAACTTCATTCTTCAAATCTGCATCATGGGTAAAAAAACAGGTCAACTACGAGAGTTGGTGAGTAATCTAGTTTTATTAAAGAAAATTGTGAGTTTGAATAATTTGAAATTTGTTTTCTTTTGAAGTTGGCAAGCAAGTGTTATTGAGATAACAATTTATAAATCCAAAAATTGATTAACAAATGATAACAACAACAATAAGTCCTCACCCTATATATACATATAAGTATATATATAGGATGGAGCATCTAATCATCATACACACTCAACCACGTGCAATCAATCACCTTAGCGTCCCAAGGCGGGGTGGTCAACCCAATAGCGCTATTATTGTCCATAACGTACCTCAAGAATACGGGCATAGTCATGGAGATTAGACTAAAATGATAATGCACTACAAGTACATGTAGCGTAAACAAACAATAATTATACAAATAATGATTCAAGTATAAATGTCCCAACAATGTCTCAATTGTGATAAAATAATAAAATGAAGTTGAAAACATATTAGAACCACATGATACACCCCAAAAGTATTGAAAATTATAAAATATGGGGTAGATTACTCACTTTAGTCCAAACGGAATACGCGTGTTGTACGATAGACGGCTCGGGTCAAAACGACGTGGAACCTATTATAATTAATAGTTTTGGTTTAGGAATCGATAAATAGGAATATAGTATTAATAAAAATAATTAGACACATATTATTATATTAGATGAATTAACAATTATCCAAATTTTGTTTTGAATATTAATGTATTTATATGTTAAATGAATTTTAAATTGAATTAATTACTTTGCTTAATTTATTTATATTTTCACTTTAGGAAATATTTTAATAATTTCTTATTAAAATAATAACTAGTCAAATTATAAGTATTTACAGATTTTATATATTATAAACAATTATTTATATGAAATAATCATTAAAATGCTTTTTTACATGCTTAGATATTTAGGAAAATGGTTTTAAATACTAAACAGTAATGAAACATTCTGAAATTATCAGAAAATCATTATTTCATAAAATAGTAATTACTGTAAAATTTTCATATTTTTCTTAACTTCTTTAGTATTTATTTAGTATTTTAATGAATAAACAACAACAAAATTCGGGAAAAATAATAAATGATCCCTAAAAATTCTGGAAAATTAACCATAGTTTTCTAACATTATATTGAGCCCACTGTAAATATTTTGGATATTTTGGACTAAGGGAAGTATTTCTTATGTTTTTCATTATTAACTAATCAATAAAATCATAAATAATAGGAAAATATTAAGAGAAATTCATTAGACTTTTTATTTATGATTACCATGTTATATATGATATGCTGATAAGGTTATATAATTTTTGGACATGTGTAGCTATTTATTATCAATTTAAACCATTAAATAAACATTAAATCAGGAAAAATAAGCAAACATTCTTACAAAAATCTGTAAATTTAGTCATGGAGTCTTTAATATATTAATAAGGTGTGAAAAATATAAAATCTAGTTTTTAACATACATAACTATATTTTTCAATTTATTTATCTACAACAAAATAAAATACAAAATAAGCATCAAACAGTAATATAAATGCATGAAACTTTATAAATCCACTTTACTCAATATATGGGTTGTTCCAAAATTTTTCAGAATTTATTTACTGCAAAAAGTATTTTATGTGAATTATTGCCATATTTTAGTGCAATAATTATAGTAATTCAATAAAAATAAGTTATTTTCTGAAAATTTCCAGAACTTCTTATTGTATTGATGGGATCTTTAGAAAAATCAGGTTTATGCATAAAATGAGTTTTAGATATTTTGGTGGATTTAATTTGTTTCATGTATGAATTTGGAACTTTTAACAACATACCTTGATGAATGCTTCAAGATGGATGAAGATTTGAGTATGAGAGATTGTTCTTGGCTGGAAAATTGATATTTCTTAGAAGAATTTCGAGATTGAGAGTGAGAGAAAGGATAGAGAGGGTTTGAGTGGTGATGAGAATAATGTGTGGGGAGAAAAATGAAAGGAAAGATGATGAGAGGTGTGAGTGGGAGACCATGGGAATAACTTTTGACTTTAGGTGGTCTTCATAATTTCCCACTAGTACAAGCATCTCTATGTAATACACTAATTAATATAAGAATTTTATAAAATTTAATGTAGAGTTTATAAAAATAGAGTTTTATAAAAAATAGGTTATTATTTGATTATAACAATCTACTTTGATTTGAAGTTTAACTATAGTATTCAAGTTTGACTATTTTAATTTAATTAGAGCATCATACTTTGATTTGATTTTAATATGGTATCATAATTTAATTTGATTATAGTTATAACGTTGTACTATGCTATTTTGCTATTAACGTCAATTTATATCGTATTGTATGAGTTTTGATCCTATTAGCGTCAAGTAAATCTTGAGTAGGGTTTATTAAATTTCCCAATTGGGTTGGGTTGACCCGAATCCATTTTAGACGGATGTCACAGATTAGGGCTTGATGAACACCACATTCTCCATACCTACATTGACGATGCTTTCCGGAAACGAAGGTAACAAAATAAATGCATTTGCCTTCTTTATTTTTTTTGTATAAACTGATATGAGTTCAGTTTTCATTCTAATTTACCCCATGATTCAATGTTTAATCTTGATTGAATATTTTGAACAAACTCGACTTTCTTTTTGGTTGTTGAAGTAGAGAAGGTTGAATTTTTTTCTTTTTTAAAAGTTATGCAGCTTTTGAAAGCTCCAACTTGGAAGCAAAAAAAAAAAAAAATTCTTAATTGGTAACGTAGAGGTGAAGATGATAAATACGATTATGGAAGTAAGCTTGGAAATAACAAAAAGAATCATCTATCGTAATCAGCTCTCAAACCTCATTTGACAATATATTTAATTCTCAAGGTTTTATGTTGTGTTTTCTTACATGATAATCGAATAACATATGACTTTGCCATCTACTATCTTTATTTTTTTCTGCGGTAAATTGGAATGTTTTTAGTAGACATCTTTACTCTATCAATTGTTTTTACTTCAATTCTTTATTTTCGAGGGTTAAGCTAATTATTAAAGATTAAACACAAGAAAATTTGGTAGTTTTGTTTAGATATTAATGTTATACTTCGTCATCCTTTTCCCTATTTTTATTTTATTCAGGAAAAAGATTCTCAACTTGAGTGGCATGAATGACCAAAATATCACATTTCTTATGAGATCGAATGTTTTTTGATCTTCCGCTCTAATAAACCAGGTGCCCCTTTCTTTCTTATTGAACGTATATTTATAAGTTATAAGTTTTCTTTCATTTTATTTAAAACTTAAAATTCTTTTTGGGTTTTTATTGTTTATATTATCAAATAGATTTGAAGAGAAAAAGGAAATGAATGAAACTCATAAATTAAGACTAAAATGGTCAAATTGACAAATTTGGTCAAATGTATCAAAATTGACCACAATGGTCAAAATGACCATATATTCTGTTTCCAGAGCATAAAGTCAGATTTATTTACGTGTGACAAGTTTTTAATGAAGTTCATAATTAAAAATGAAACCAAAATGGTCAAATTGACGAATTTGGTAAAAAAACCAAAACTGTCAAAAATGGACCAAAATGGCATAATGACCAAAAAATTGTGAATTGAGGCATACACAATACCAATGTACTTACATATCTTTATTGATAATAGCAATATATAAAATGAAACTTTTAAGCATTTCACAAATTTCATGTTATATATTGCTATTATTGGTAAAAGAATATAAAATTGCAATTTTTGTCCCATTGACATTACTCGTGTTTGACGAGAAGGGCATTCACGTCTTTTTGGGTTGGAAAATAATTGCAATCTTATATAAAAAGTTGAAGGTTGTACCTTTTGCAAGGGTGAGAAAAAGGGCAAAGGTTTCTTGAATTACCGGTGTTTGATGAATGCAGGTTATACATAATACATCTGTCAACATTGGTGGAAAGAGGTTCAGTTGTCGATGCTCTTGGTTTTAATCAGTTCTTTAAGTGATATATGCAACTACACCACCAATTCCAAGTGATCCCACAATAAAGAAGGTTGCGGATAAACTCGCAAGTTTTGTGGCAAAAAATGGAAGGCGATTTCATATGTAATTACTTTATGCTTTTTTAAGGGTTTTTTGAAATTGCCATCAATTAGCTATTTTGCAGTTGCACTCTATTAATATTTAAGATATACCATCAACCCATCGCTAATTGGACATGTCTGATTTGACAGTATATCCATGAGGCTTTGAACTAAAGAATGTGAGATAGTCTATTTATTATTTTTAGCAATAATTTTCAATTACAGAGTATAAGTAGTTAGTGTATATTGTATTAAACCATGATTGTTAAGCCATTTCTACAGTCATATATTTGAGGCAATCACTTTCTAATCTTCGCGTTCCTATTGTAATTCTAGGAAAAGAACACCAAAAAAGAAGAATTGCTCAAAGAAGATAGTTGAAAACCGAGCTAATTAAGGTATCTGGGTTCTCCTTGATTATTGAGAGACATGTAAAGTAATCAAAATTTCCCCAACTTTAAGCCAACTGGATATTATATTACTTTGATAGCTATAGGTCTGCCATTTTGGTATGAATTGTTGTATTTTAGATCTAAGGTTTGAGGTAAACCATACATCCTTCTCATTTGTGGTAAACCACTCATGGTTTGTTTATTTTTGTTGCAGCAGTCAGCAGATATGGAGTTCTGATCAACTAAAATTGTGTTTAGGAAAAGGTTAGTTAAAATCCAAGTTTAGTCCTCAAAAAAAAATTTCAGTCAAAATTGGTATGCTGCCTATAACAATGTACTCCTATTTGTTGTTTTGTTATAACATCCTACTTTAAACTACCATTTTTTCTCCAATTTTGGTCCCTGACTTCGATATAGCATTGTACTTAGTCTCCTTTTTCTGTTAATAACATTGTACTTATAATAATTTTTTTTTCATCTACGGACCAAATTGCAAATTGCAAATAATAATAATAATAATAATAACTATCATTTACTTTCATTGTTTTTTTCTTATTCAATAGATATCAAATTTGACTTTTCTTGAAACAGATCAAATGATTGTTCTAGAATGGCTATTTCTCACAATTGCTCCTTGTGATGCAGCGGATCACTCCATAACATCTTTCAAAGTTTTCATTTCTGTCTATTTTCTTTTCGTAGGTTATGGAGCTAAACAAATAAGGCAGCTCGAGGAATGGCCTGAGAGTTTGTTTACTAAGACGCTTCGTATTAAATGCCCCCCAATGCGGAGCACGGGTAACCCACTAGTTTTTATAAAAAACAAGCATCACATCACGTTTTTATAGTTTTGTTGTCAAAAATTAGGTTTTAAAAAATTTTAAAGGATGGGTCTCTTATATCTATTTTATCTTATTGAACATATAATTCTATCAGTACAATTTATTATGTCATTAACATTTACATTCTTACAATAAGATAAGAAAAATAGAAATATTTAATAACAGAAAATGGAATGAAGGGTTGAGACCAATAAGGGTTAAAATGGAGTTTGAAAAAAAAAAAGTTAGATCAATTTAGAAAGATATTAAAATACCGATAAGTTGTTTTTCGTGGTTGGTAAATTTTATTATAAATGCAAAATAAAGATATTTGAAATTATTTTTATTTGTTTTAATATAGAACAACTTATCTTTTTAATCATTTTTTTAATTAAAATTGATATAACTATCACCAAATATTTTATAATTCTTAAATGGCCGAGTTAGATTGGAATAAGATGGTTTACAAATAGGAGTGTAAGCATTTCAGTCATCTTACCTCCCCATATACACCATAAACAGGTTATGGTTAGGTTAGCTCTATCATGCTTATAAAAGAAATATGTTATAAACAAAATAGTGGCTGAAAGTCCCGAACGATATTGTTGCAGCTGTTTTGTCAAACCTTTGACACGTCGATGTCTAGCAAATTTTTGAGTTGGTTGAAATGACTTACGGGTTGCAGAAGCATGTTGCAAAAATTGTGGTGCTTTGTTTACCGATCAAGAAGTGAATTCTATGATTGCATGTTATGCCGCTCTCTCATGCGCGTGACACACATCTATAGTCAACAACAACTAAAAAATCTATAGTAAACTTTTTTTAGTCAACAACTAAATAACTTCATGTTTGATAGATGCATTTGTACTTGCTTATCTTTATCGTTTTATTTGTTGTTTATCTTCATCATTTTCTTTCTTGTTTATCTATGTCGTGTTCTTTATTGTAACAAATGTGTGGCTAAATGTGGAATTACTGTCAACATATTATAGTAAAAAGTTCATTATTCCAATTGAAATATTGTATATTTGTTCACCCTAAGGACGAGATCAGTTCCACAACCGAAAAAACCGAATCCAAATAAATAGAAATTTAAGGAATACCGATTTACATATTCAGTTCCTATACGATTTCAGTTTCGGTTCGATTCAGTATTTTGTTAATTTTCCTTTGTATTTAGAGATGAGATTAGTTGTGGAACCGAAATACGATCGAACCAACCTGGAACCGAAAAATAGAAATTCAATGAACCGGGAGTTGAATTGATTTACATATTCGATTACTATACGGTTTCGGTTCCGGTTATATCGGGGTATTTTGCTCATCCCTAGTTCACCCTACGCGAGTGAGAAAGGTTTTCAAAAGCAAGAACTCACTTTTGCATTAATAATGTTTATGGATTGATCCAATGTACCGTTATGCAAATAAATAATAGAGCAGTGTCATGTAAACCGGTCAAACTTATTATAAAATAATCTTGCATAGTGATCCACACTCATTAATTGGAAATATACGAATATAATACAAGAATAATACACATTGGTCATGCTATACATGAGTAAAATAAATACAATATAAGTATAGTCCAAATATTATATACTAACAACCCCATCCCCACCCCAACACAATTTGATCATGGTGCGTGTTGCGAACATGCAAACTGGTCCTAAATTCTAAAAGCATGCATTAAGACTTGTCATTTTGTTGAGAGATATGTGGGCGTGAAAAGGAATATGAATTCTATGATAGTCACACAGAGTATGAAATTGAGAGTTGTCATACTCTCTATTATTATCATGTTCGAAATCTCGGATGTCACAATGGAACTGGTTTTTAACATGATAGTGAAAGTGAACAAATTTAGAGAAATTATCCGAGTGGAACAAAGGGGATAGACCCAAAGAAAGAGTGTAAAATAATCGAGAAAATAAACATAATATTTAATGTGAGTAATACTTTGAATAGGAGAAGTTCATACATCAAAATGGATAATTAGAAATGGATAAGTTTGGTAGATTTTGACAAACGAACATGTTTTCCTAATTGACAATCATGACATAAATTATTATTTTTATACTTTGTGCAGAGAATCAAATAACTAGAAACTAAATATTGAAAAATATGATGACCGAGACGCTGATGCCAAAAAGATAGGCCAACAGAAATGAGAGCTTGAGCTATTGGACAAGTGACTGATAAAGGTCACCCATGCTATCACATCGCACAAGAGTTTGTTTGGTCATATAGTACTTCACGTAAAAACCAAACACATCAATTCAACTATTGACATTTATTTTCACAAGTAAAACTATGGACATAAATTATGTTTTTAATATTATTAAGAGTTATGACGATTGAGATATAATGGATGATAAGGATTGGGTGAAATGAGTGTAGATTTCTCCATAGTCCTTAAAGAAATTTGTAAATGATCATCAACTAATATGGAAGAAGGCAAGCAATTATCAGTAACATTCGAAGTATACCTGCATAATCATGCAGTTGGGAAGTTACATCGGAATCCATGTACCATTTATTGTTGCCCGAGTCATTTAAGGATATTGAACTAAAGATTTATGGAAGGGTGGTAGGTTTTTTACTCAAATTACTGAGCCAAGACCATTAGGTTGATGCCAAACTTTGGGCCGAGTGAAAAGCTTGGTTGTGTGATTTATTTGCAGATTTACATGGGTTGTAGAAAGTTGTAGTCTGGTTATAATTATACTGAATTGGTGCTGATGAGTCTTAGTCAAATGGAATAGAAGTTGGGCTTAATTAGGGCTGAGCTGGCCAACTAGGGTGGTAGTGGTACAAAGGGTATTTGTGTGGCCTAGTAGGAGACTAGGTTGTCGTTGGAGTGGCCAGTAGACCCAATTGATAGAAAAACGACCCAATAGGGTACTAGCTGCTATCGACAATGGGTAGGCCTATGATTGCAACCCAAGACCTCACCCTTGGTGAGTGTTAATGTTGAGACAGAGCATCGGTGGAACTGTCATGACCGTCGCCACATATGTTGCCTCTTCCACGATTACTACGACCTCCTCAATGACCAACACGTTGAAAACCTCTATGTAAAACATTATTGTTGATTGCATGATCCATGTTCAAAGCAATTGGAGACGATGAATAATTAGAGTGAGATACTTGAACATTTTGGTTCTGAATACGAGTCATCCTATGTTCTTCCAATAAAAGCATAAATCGAGTATAATATGGGAAGAGGAGATCGATACCGAATTAAACCGGAAACATAGTCAAATTTAAAGGAAAAACTGATGATGGTATATGTGACAAGATTCTTTTTTGGTGACAGTCGCATCAATGTTGTCAAGGAGGCCAACAATGGTTTTGATGTGGGTACACTAATCCTTGATTGTCAAATCCCTAGTAATAATGTTTCGAAGTTCATTGTCTAATTAAATGACCTTGACATCTTTATTATCACTAGGCCAGTAAACAAACTGAACGTTCAAAGAACGATTCGTGAACTGTTCGGTAGGAAGTTCATTTACATTGGTTTATTTAATAAATGAACGAACATGAATACAAATTTTCATTCATTTAGTTAAACGAACGAACATGAACAATGGTCTCGTTCATTCAGGTATGTTCGTGAACGTTCATTTATTAAGTTCCTTTTTTGTTAATTTATGTTAAATTGTATTTGATCACAATACAATATTATATGTTTTTCTACGTTCATATATGTTCTATTGTGTTTGTTTATCTCTGGTCATTTATGTTTGTTTGTTTATGTTCACTTAGCATGTTCACGAACATGAACAAGATAATTTATTAAATGTACGTACGAACATGAACAAGGAAGCTCATTCATTTATCTAGTTCGTGTTCGTTCGTTTGTTCAATTAACTTAAACGAACGAACATGAACAAGCCCTCGTTCATGTTCGTTCAGTTCATTTACCGCCCTAATTATTACAAAATAATGTTTCAAGGCTTATCCATATATGTCTAGCAGTTTTTCTTCAAAATCATCTAAAGAACTGAGAGATGGTTACATATCCATATCTTGTGATAACATTGATGTGATTCCATTCATCTTTGTTTAAAGAAGCAGTGGCTTTTATCCGTCGGTTCTTCAAGATGATCACAAACACCAAAGCCTTTGCATTGGGTTTTCAAAATATCTCTCCATGCATCTTAATTAATGATTTGGATCAAGGGTAAATGAAATATATGATTTGATATTCATCCACCCACCCTCCTATCCCTAATTTAAAATTCACAAGTTACAAAATTGTAGAGTGCATAAAACAAATATATAATCATATTGCAAATACATTTTTTGTAATATGATTATAAAGAACATAATGAATAATGTAATAGGTACTTATTGGTAACAATTAAAGTATGGAGGTACTCAACTCAAGTTTAGATTTAACAAGATAGGCTGTGTGATATGGTAAAGTTCAAAAAAAGTAAATATCAATAATTGATATTATTCTTCTATTTCAAACTTTGTATGTTTCTTCTTAAACATTAAATGGTGTCTAATAGTCATATTTAGGGAGCAGAAGACCAAACTGCTTTAAACAAAAAGTTGCATATATTACGAAATACAACACACTAAGCAACATAATACAACACATTCTAAAAATAAATTGTAAACCTAAACCATAACAACATAAAATACCCTTTACAAGCGTATATTATTCGTACCAAGGTACTCAGTGTAGAGATACAAGGCACCTACACCAAGTATAAAATACAGGATATTGCATTTGGTTACTTGTAGACCAGAAGTGGCTAACCTATGCATCTTAGTTAGCACAATTGGTGCCTTTTAACATATGGGGAAAATACAAAGAACCATCTCTTCACATGATAACTTTTTTGGATATTTTCCCTTAAGCAACACTTTTTTTAGATTCATTCATTCACCCACCATTGTCTGTTTCAACACAACAAAATATATATGATGTTAATTACAATACAACAAGCTAGAAAAAAAATATACTTCGTAGGAAATAAGTAAATCTAGGATATGATGAAAATTTTCGGAACCCTATAAACTATTCTGGAATGGAATGAAATATCTAGAATGCGAGAAATACATACAAACAGTTGTCTGAAATGTCAGGCACATACAACTAAGTGATAATTTTGTGTATGCCCTTCTTAAACATCAAAATATCATATTTTCAAAGTCTAATTTCTAAATATCATATATAAACCTTTCGTAAACTATTAAGATGTCATATTTTTATCCTTATTTTTGTGAATAGACATTGTCCATCACCTCTCAAGGTTACAAGCAATGCCAAGTCGGCCACATATTGTTTACCAAGAAAGATAAACATGGTAAGAAATATATTCTTCTTGTCTACAATATTGACAACACTATCCTAACGAGGGATTACCCTAATGAGATAGAAAGGTTGAAAACAATTCTTGCTTCAGAATTAGAAATTAAAGACCTTGGAAATCCTAAGTACTTCTTGGGCATGAAAGTAGCTCTATATGAGAAAGGTAGAGTTATTTCTCGATGAATATATGTTCTTGATTTAGCAATAGACAAGGGATTTTTATGATGAAAACCGGCTAAAAATCCCATGGAATCCTCAAAGAAAATAAATGTTAGTATGTTAACTTTAAAGTATGATATCATAAGTAGGAACAAAAATAAATTTAGATCTTCAAAGTAAAATGTTGTAATAAAAAATTAACTAAAACTACGATGTCTTAGAATGTGAACTTTGAAAGTATGATGTTATATATGTTATATACGAAAGTATAATGCTATAATTGAGTGGATGTTCGATGAACAATATCTTAGAGGAAAAAAAATTAAAAGTACATCATGATCGGAAAAAACAAAAAGTATAATGCTATAAATGAAAATATTTTGCTACAATTTGTAGATTTAAAAGTTCAATGTCTTCAAAGGAAAAAAAGTTAAAAGTACTAATTAGTTAACAGTAATTGAATAAAAAACAAAATGTCAACAAATCTTATATATAAGTATAAAATGCAATAATTGAAAGTAAAGTGATATAACTGAATAAATTTTAAAGGTATATCAATATGTCTTAATATAACAGAAAATAAAAGTACAACGTTGTAATTTGTAAGAAAAAAACAAAAAAAAAATTTTGGATTTTCAAAGTAAAATGTCTTAATATATTATATTTTCAAAGTAAAATGTCTTTATATATTAGATTTTCTATGAATGAAAGTATTAGGCTATAAGTCGTTAGACTTTCAAAGAATAATGCCTTAATTGGAAAAAAAAATTAAAAGTATGACGTTTCAATGGAAAATAATTTGAAGTGTGATGCTATAATTTGAAAACCCAAGTGAAAGTTTATATTTTTAATTTTCATTGCTTTAAAAGAAAATATAAATAAAAATGTGATGTCAAATATGTTGGATTTTGAAATTACAATTTTAAAATTTTGAAAGAACATTGTTACAAATTTTAAATTATAATGTTTTAAAATTAATGAACTACTAAAAATACGATGGCTAAGAAAAAATAAATTATAAGTTCAAACTAATAATAGATTTTTTTAAAGTATGTTATAAATGGTTACCAAAATCAAACAAGTTTATATATTCAAACTACAATGTCTTAATATGGAAATAAATAAAAGGACATTATCTTTATAGGTACAATGTCTTAATAGGAACATATTTAAACTTATAATGCTATAACCGAATACCATAATCTAACAAGTTTAGGTATTCAAACTACAATGTCTTAACAGGAAAATTAATAAAAAGACAATCTTTAGATTTGAAAGTATAATTCTATATTTGAAACAATAATGTTATAATTCGAAAGTATATTGTAATAATGTGAAAAGCATTAAAGTATGATTTGCTAGATTTCGATGTTTAATTTTTAGTATAATTAGTATAACTGCTAACCAAAAGCAAACAAGTGTGGATTTTGAATGTACTTTATTTTGTAAATGCAAAGTCTGAATATGAAAAAAGTACGTTATTTTCTAAATGGAAAAATGAAAGTATAATGCTATAATCGGTAACCAAATCAAACTAAAATCAAACTAATTTAAATGTTCAAACTACAATGCCTCAATAGGTTAGATTTTCAGTGTACGTCTTAATTGAAAAAGCAATATATGTACAATGTCTTGATAAAAGATTTGAAAGTACAATGTTTAATTAGGTTAGATATTAAATATATGACGCTATAATTTAAAGTCTAATGCTATAAATGGTTAGCTGTTCAAAGTACAATGTCATAGTAGGAAGAAAATAAAAGAAACGCCTTGTTTGGGAAAAAAAATAATAGTATAATAGTATAGTTGGTAAGCAATTAAACAACTTTAGATTTTCAAAGTAACTAATCTTAATAAAAAGATTAAACCATAAATTGTCTTAATGGGTCAGATATTGAAAATAATGTCATAACAGAACGGTATAATGTTATAATTTGTTAAGTTTTCAATACACAATGTCTTTATAGGAATAAAACATTAAAAGTATGATGTCATAATATATTAAAAAATAGAATGTACAATGCTATATTTAGTAACCAAAGTTTATATTTTAAAAGTAATAAGTATAACGTATACTGTTATAACTGGTTGGAAAAACAAAAAAACGAGATTTTCCAAGTAAAATGTCTTACTATATTAGATTTTCAAAGTATGATATCTCAATAAGAAAAAATAAATTAGAAATACGACTTCTTAATAGGTTAGATATTAGAAGTATAACATTATGATATAATGCTATAATTGTTTAGAATTTCATTGTAGAATGTCTTAATAGAAAATAAAGAACGTTAAAAGTACATCATAATCTATAAAAATATAGATTGTATGATGCTATCATTAGCAACCAAAGTTTAGATTTTCAAAGTACAATGTCTTAATAAAAGAATTAAAAAAAATTGTCTTGATAGGTTATTTTTTGAAAGTATAATTCTAAAAATGATTCATTTCAAAGTGCAGTCTGTAAAAAAAATTAAATGTACGATTTCTTAATAAATTAGACTTTGAAAGTATAATGCAATAGGTTGGATTTTGATATTAGGTTATGGTTTGTTGTCTATTAATAATAACTAATAAATCAATACTAATATTTTAGAAATACAATAAATTAGTAGGTGAGATATTAAAAGTGTAATGTTACAACTAAAAATATAATGCTAAAATTGGTTAAATTATATAACTACAATGTCACAATTAAAAATAATGAAATGTAATATATATATATATAATTGGTAACAAATATCACATAATATCATGAGATTTCAACCTACATTGTTTTAATAGGTTGGATGTTCAAAGCTAAGATGAGATATATTTCAACCAGAAGAAATATCACATAATATCATAAGAAGTTGCAAGACAAAGAGCTAAGGTGCATGGCATATCAGGTATGTTTGTAATTTCATAGTGATTTGCTTCTAACACCTGCGTAGTGAAAACGAGGTACATTAGTAACACTAATGAATGTGCGGGGACTTTAAGGAATCAAAGAGCTGAAATATGGAGAGTTGGATCTAATAATGGACTACGAGCACCTTGCTACTATTCATAGTATTAGGAGCCAACTTCTAATGTTTAGTCTATGGTTTTATGATTGAAGTTGTTAATGTAAATATTATTTCATGAGATGGTTTTGATTTGAATTTGAAAGTTGTTTTTGGATAAAAGTCATTTTGGAACAAAACATTGTCATTACATCTATGAAACAAGTACATAACAATAGTTCAAGGTCTACTTGAAAGCATCCAAATGTTTGGATAAGCAGTATTAGTGGGGTTATTTTCTTTGTAATAAAACTAGAAACGAATTACCATGAGTCCAAATAGATAGGATTCTGAAAATCATTTGATCCAAAGTCTTATGAAAAGTGTTTGTATTATTTTGAATAGAGATAACCAGAAACTACTCACATTTAATTATGGGTAGAGGCTGAAGATCTGTTAGATCTTGTACATGATGTATTTGCACCATTTAGATTAACCACAAATCGTCAATGATGCTTTGTTGAGTCTGAAACCTTTATGGTGTTTAGGACATTGAAGAACAAAGTAAAGAATCAAATGGGCAAGAGGATAAGATTCTTAGATCCAATAAGGGATAATAAGTTTCTTAGTTAAGAATCTTACAATCATCTTATACACTGTGAAAATTATTTCAGCAACTAACTCTGCTTGGAACACCACAACATTACATTGTATATCTGAAAGGGAAATCAAACATTAGGCTTCGACTTATGTGAGTCGTACTATGCTTTCAATCAGTGTATGAGGTTAACCTTAGAGACTACTATAAGAGTCCTAAACATTGCACCAACATAGAAGGTTCTCTAAACACTGTCTAAAATATAAAGTGCGGATGCTTCTTCACTAGCATATTTAGAAATATAGGGTTTAGAGACTTATGTTCACAGTGGAGCTCAAAGAACACTGATTAAATAAGTGTTGTTTTACTAGATTACTTGGAACTTGGTTGATCACACTCTCTCGGACTTAAAACATCAGGTGTAAATAGGGTCTTCAAGAATAATACAATCATGGATGACAATCTATTAAGATATTGTTTGTCATAACAACATTTCATGATTATGAAATTTGGCAAATGATGTAAAACCAATTTTATTAATGGAAAACTAACAGAGGATGTGTATATGGCACATCTAGAAGTTTTGTACAGTCTAAGTATCCAAATCGAGTGTGTTAGCTTGAAAAGTCATTTTATGGACTATAACAAGTGTCTCGTAGTTGGAATCTTTGTTTTAATAAGAAAGTCAAAGAGTTTGGCTACTTGAAAAACTGAGATGAGCCATGTACACATGTCAATACTAGTAGGAGCACCAAACTCTATCCAATGTTGTAAGTAGATAGCAAAGGTCTCATGAAAACAATGTCCTCACCTCGAGAAATATGAAAGTGTTGAGAATTGTTATGCAACAGATAACATGGGAAATACATGACACATACGAAGCATCAAGATCTATAAAGATAGACCTGAATACCTCATAGGGATAAGCTAGAGTACACAAATAGACAGAACCAACAGATACAAGACTCCCAAAAGGGATTCAAGTCTATGTATCAAAGTTTAGGGCTGAGTGAATCTCAAAGTCCTAGTTCTACTATATACAAGACCTAATGTACTATATGCCTTGAGTATGACGAGTTGACATTAGGCCAATCCGGGCAAAAGTCATTCGACGGGATTCAACAACAATATTAAATGTTTAAGAAAAATGTAAGTAATGTTCTTGATCCATTATGGTATGAAGAACTCAGTGTAAAGAATTACTTTGATGCTAACTCCTAAAAAGTAGAGATTATTCTTGTTCACGGTTAGGATTTGGGCTCTTACCAAAGAAAGACATTACAATTGATAGACATTATAGTTGATAGAGTTACTTCAAATATGGCACATAGTTGATACGTTTACTAAGCCATTATCGTGAACCAAGCATGATTGTTATGATACCTCTATAGACGTTAGATTTGCAAACGAATTGGATTGAGTGTATTTAGTTTAATTTGATTAGATTTAGGAGCATATATAGTATAAATCTTTATCTGATTTGATGATTATTATGTAGATAACTTAATATATATAGGGTTCGGTCATTTCATTATATTATCGATATGTTCCAACTTTGCATGATATACTTGAATTCAAATATATTAAATTATTTCAAATATCCATAGTCAGTCATACTTTTGGAAATGAGTAGTGCTATTCAAGGCTGGCATGAGTTCTTTGTGGATTATCCATGAATATGGACATAACATTGAGATGCGACAATACTCATGTGTACTTGATAGAGATTAAGCATTGGAGTAACCTGCACTTAGAGATTACTTCATCGGATTGTCACGAGTAATTCTAAGGTTGTAATATATTATATTATTCAAATAGAGATATATGGATTCCTTGTTCTGCAGTTTGTTGTGCTTTGGTTTTCTCCAACGTTGTCCGTAACTGGCAACCACAAAGGAAATGTCCAGATATGAAATGATGAGTGGGCGGAGTCTAAGTAGTCAAAACTTATTTGTTTTTCCGCCCTAACATGAGAGTGATATCATTGGTTTCCTCAATGTTTTGATGCTGATAGCAAATGATTAACCAAGCTCAGACTGAATTGATAAAGGATCAATCGTGCAGTCAACTGTCGCTACAAGTCACTCAATCGTGCAGTCAACTGTCGCTACAAGTCACTATTAGGAAACATAATATTGATCATCTAAGATTGACAATATTCCATGTATCACGTTCATACAGATTTCTTGATGAGAAAATGAATATTTGATCACTTGCCTAAAGGCTGTTCATACATATAGGTTATAAGTACAACATTTGTCTTGGATGACATACATTTTGCTAGGTTAGGGATTATGAGACCATACAATTATTGTGACATGTGCAAGTGGGAGATTGTCGGAAATGTGACATGGTCACAACAAGATTGATGATATCCCTATATAACAAGGTCTTTTTGGGTTACACGCATGAAATGATTTATGCATAAAATGACAAAAGGAAAAAGTCGAGGGACTAGTTTATTAACCTATTATTTCATAATGGGTTAATTAGAAACTAAAAGCACTCAAGGATTAAAAGAGAAATTATCTGAATTCAAATGTTGGATAAGGATAAGACTTAGATTAGATAATAGATAAGGACAATATAGGCTAGAGATAAACCCTAGCTGGTTGACACCATGGGGAAAACAAAATCCATTACTTATATACAGAATGTGCCACAATTGTCAAAAACTAAAGTGCCAACAACACAACCAAGTATGTTGTCAAAAACTAATGTGCCAAAATACACCAATTTAATGTGCAAGACTAAAGCATCATTGCATTTTACTATTTATCAAACAGCTACTTTAAACTTCAACCAACGTCGTATCTTTTCCACTCTCACCCATCTTTAACGATGTTTCAATCTCTACATATATACCAAAATAAAACATAGTATCTAAATGTAACAACTAAAACATCAATTATTTTGGAAATTGAAAACTCGTTACCCAAATCAATATCAACATCTTTATAGGCAAAATGTCTAAATATTATACATTTTTACTGTATAATATCTTATTAAGAAAAAAAATAGAACTGGAATGTCTTAATATCTTTATAACGGTATAACTAATTGTATAAATCTAAATTCGAAAAATAGAACGTATAACGTTATAACACTTTTTTACAATGGCGACTTTAGCCTATTGACGTATAAACTTCTAATTAGTAACCAAAATTTAGATCTTTAAAGCACAATATCTTTATAGGTTTCCTTTTGAATGTATAATGCTAAAAATAGTTGGTTTTCAGAACATGAGGTCGTAATAATAGGGTGGGTGAGGGAGGGGTGTATGGGTAGGGTGGGTGGGTTGTGGGTAAGGTAAGTAGGAGCTATTTACTTTCATTAAGAACACACATGCAAACACATTTTATAATTTTCTATGATAGAAAATGAAATTCAATCGGTTTTAGTTAAACGTGTTTTCTAGATTTTCTGCCAAAACCTGGAAACAAAAACTCATTTCATTTATTTGAAAACAGAAAACGAAAAACTATGTTCCATAACTAAACGAAGCTTTAGATTTTCAAAGTACATTGGGTAAAATTTAGAAATACGTCTGGGTAGATTATTTTTTTGAAAGTATAATTCTGAAATTTGTTAGATTTTCAAAATACAACGCCTTATTAGAAAACAAAATACAATACCAAAATCATACGAGTTTCAAAGTATAGTGAGAAATAAAAAAAACTACATTGGCTTAAAAGGCTAGACTTTGAAAGTATACTATAATCATAAACCGAAATCAAATCTTAGCTTTTTAAAGTACACTCATTGTCTCAAAAGTAAATAGCTCGAATTTTGAAAACACAATCTTAAAATCAACAAAATAATGCTACAATTGGATAGATTTTCAAAGTATACTGTTCTAAAATTAAAAATTTATTATAAATACAAAGTTGTGATAATGTCTAAACTGGTTTCTTTTTGAAAGTATAATGTCTTGATAGGTTTCTTGTTGGAAATGTCATGCTCAACATGGTTACATTTTCAAATTATAATGTCTTCATAAAAATTTGAAAAAAAAATCAAAATTCAAATGTTCAGTGGAAAGAAAATTCAAAGTAAAATGTTTGAGTAGGTTAACTTTGAAAATATAAATCTATGAATGAAAGTATTAATGGTGAGGCTTTCCATGTACAATGTCTTAATTGGAAAAAAAAAGTATGTTGTACTTTCAACAGGAAACAATTTGAAGAATGATGTTGTAACAAAAAACCAAAACCAAAGTTTATAATTTTAATTTACATTGTTTTAAATAAAAATATAAATAAAAGTACGTGTCAAATACGTTGGATTTGGAAATCATAATGTTAAAAATTAAAAGAATATTACAATTGACTATATTTCGAAAGTTTAATGTTTTAAAATTATATAATTATTAAAAGTACAATGTCTAAAAAAACAAATTAGAATTTTTTTTTTTTTTTGAATTACAAAGTCTTGAAAGGTTACATATTGAAAGTATAATGTCTAACTAGGTTTCTTATTGAATGTGTGATGCTAAAAGTGGTTCGATTTTCAATGTATAATTTATTAATAGAAAAAAATAAAATTAGAATACTAAAAGAAATTAAAAAATTAAAATTTTCAAAGTATAAAGTTTTATAGGTTAGATTTTTAGTGTACTTGTAACTTTTTTGAAAGTAAACTACATTGTCTTGATAGGTTTCGTTTTGAAAGTATAATACTAAAATTGGTTAGATTTTTAAATTACAATGCTTGTTACAAAAAGAATAGCTTACAAAAATCATAAAAGTTAACATTCTCAAAGTATAATCAGAAAACTTTTTGAAAAGTCCAATGTCCTAATATATTAGGTTATGATAATAAAATGCTATAATTAAAAGTAAAAATGGTATAACTAGTTATATTTTGAAACTTATTAAGAAAAATATTAAAACACAACGTCTGAATATGACAAAAACTGAAAAGTATAATGTTAAAATTTAAATAAAATGTCTAAATATGATAGATTTTTAAGGTGTAATATCTTAATAAGAAAAAAAAATTAGAATTGGAATGTCTTAATATGTTAGATATTGAGTGTACAATGTTTTGATAGGCAAAACATTAAAAATATGACATCTTACTTCAAAGTCAAATATTCCAAACATAAATGAAATGAAAGTAGGATGTTGGAAAAGTAAAGTACTTTAAAAAAAACTAAAATTTGAGTTCGATGCTGCCATCGATAGATTTTAAAAGTCAAGTGATTTAATAAACTAAAATGAAAGTATGATGTTGTAATTGGTAAATTTTCATTGTTAAGTGCTTTAAAAAGAAAATAGGATGTAACCGGTAGATTTTCAAGGTACAATTATTTAAGGTGAAACAAAATGAAAGTAAGATGTTGTAATTGAAAATTTTTCAAAGTAATGTGCTTTAAAAATAACCAAGATATAAGATGTTGTAATCGGTTGATTTCAAAGTTAAGTGGTTTAAAAGAACTAAAGTGAAATTAGAATGTTGTAATCGGTTGATTTTCAAAGTACAAGGTTTAAAGTGAAAAAAATGTAAGTAGATGTTGTAATCAAATGATTTTCAAACTAAGGTGCTTTAAAAAAACTAAAATGAAAGTAGGATGCTCAAATTGGAAAATTTTAAATGTTGAGTGGTGTAAAAAGAAGAGAAGTGAAAATCAGATGTTGTAATCGGTAGATTTTCAAAGTACAATTGACTTAAAATGAAATAAAATGAACGCAAGATGTTGCAATTGGTAAGTTTAAAAAGTAAAATGCTTTAAAAAACTGAAATGACAGTAGCATGTTGTAATTGGTAGATATTCAAAGTTAAGTGATTTAAAAAACTAAAATGAAAGTAAATGTGGTAATTGGAAGATTTTCAAATTATAGTGATTTAAAAGAACTAAAGTGAAAGTAGGATCCTCTAATTCGTAAAATTTCAAAGTTAAGTCGTTTATTTTCAAAGTGAAAGTAGAATGAAAGTTAAGTCGTTTAAAAATAACTGAAGTGAAGGTAGAATGTTGTCATGGGTTGATTTTCAAAGTATAATGTTTTAAAGTGAAAAAAAAATGAAAGTAAATGTTGTAATTAGATGATTTTTAAAATAAAGTGATTTAAAAAGAACTAAAATGAAAGTAAGATGTTCAAATTGGTAAATATTAAAATTGAAGTGCTTTAAAAAGAACTGTAATGAAGGTAGAATGATATAATTGGTAGATTTTCAAGGTATAACTCTTTAAAGTGAAATTAAACAAAAGTATGATGTTGTAATTGATAAACTGTGTAGGTAAAATACTTTAATTGATTATAGGTTTCTTTTTATAAATATAATGTGTTGATAGGTTTCTTGTTGAATGTAATGCTAAATGGTTCGATTTTCAAAGTATAATGATCAAATTGGTTAAATTTTCAAAATATAATTTCTTAATAGGAAAAAAAATACCAAAACTTTAAATTTTAAATTTTAAATTTTCAATCTTCAATGGGATGAAAATTTTAAAGTATATATAACTCTATAAATGAAAGTACTATGCTATAAGTGGTTAGAGTTCAATGTATAATGTCTTATTTGGAAAATAAATTAAAAGTACTGTGTTAATAGGAAATAATTTGAAGTATGATGCTATAACTGGAAACCTAAATCAAAGTTAGATTTTATATATATGTAACAATACAAAAAGTAATAAAAGTCTAATTGTTTGATAAGAAGAAATTTAAAGTATAATGGTTTAGTATGTTAGATACTAGATCTATAACGTTATAATTACAGTTTAATGCCATAACTTGTTATCTTTTCAAATGTCTGATCAGGGAAAAAATGAATGTATAATATTAAATTTTCAAAAGTACCATGGCTTAAGAGAAACAAATGAAAATTGAAATGTCCTAATAAGTTTGATTATGAAGGTATAATGCTACATTTTGTTTATAAAAATACAATGTCTTAATAGGTTGGATATTGAAAGTATAATGGTATAACTAGTTAGATTTTCAATGTGCAGTGTCTTAATAAGAAATAAATATTAGAAGTACAATGTCAGAAAAAATAGAACACACAATCCATAGTTACTAATCAAAAAGTTTAGTAATACAATGTCATGAAACTTGATAGATTTTTTGGAAAGTATAATGTTGAAACTTGTTAGATTTTCAAAATATTACACCTTAATAGAAAAAATAGAATACCAAAATCAAACAAGTTTCAAAGTATAATTGGAAAAATTAAAACTACAACAGCTTAAAAGGTTACACTTTGAAAAGTATAATGCTATAACTGTAAACTAAAAAGAAAGCTTAGCTTTTCGTTGTCTCAAAACTAAATAGGTCAAATTCTGAAAGTATAATCTTAAAATCATAATAATCATAATTCTACAACCGGATAGATTTTCAAAGTATAATGTTTTAAAATTAAAACTTATTAGAAATACAAAGTTTTGATATTTTTAATTTTGAAAGTGACTTGTCTGAGTAGAAAAAAATTAGAATTACCATTTCTTAATAGGCTAGATATTGAAAGAATAATGTCTTCATGGGTTTCTTTTTGAAAATGTGATGCTGAAAATGGCTAGATTTTATAAGTTTAATGCTCTAATTTTTTTGATTTTCAGAGCTTAATGTCTTAATATGAGAAATAAAATACCTAAATTAAAAGAAAAAAAATAATGGTTACACTTTCAAGTACAATGTGTAAATTAGAAAAACAATTTAAGTCCAATGTTGCAGTGAGAAATAAAAGTACACGATGTCAAATAGGTTGGACTTTTATATTATATTGTTAAAAATTGAAAGTATAATGCTACAATTGCCTAGACTTTCAAAGTAGAATGCTTAACAAAAAAATAAATTATAAGTTCAATGTCATAAAAGAAAAAATTCTATAATTATAATGTTATAATTGATTACCAAAATCGAACAAGTTTAGATATTCAAACTGCAATGTCATAATATGGCAAATAGAAAAGGACAATATATTTATAGGTTAGATTTGAAAGTAAAATGTCTTATAAAAACATATATAAAAGTATAATGTTATATTTGAAAGTACAATTCTATGTTTGAAAAAATAATGTCATATATCGAAAATATAATGTTTTAACATGAAAAAACATAGAAATATGATTGGTTGGATTTCAAAGTGTGATTTTTAATATAATTGCTAACCAAAATCAAGCAAGTGTAGATAACTTTTTTGTAAGTATAATGCTGAAATTTATCTAAACGGAAACCAAAATAAATTGGGTAAATTTCATAAATAAGTCTTGATAGATTTTTTTTTAAAGTATAATGCTGAAATTTGTTAGATTTTCAAAATACAATATCTTATTAGAAAAATAGAATACAAATATGAAACAAATTTCAAAGTATATTGGGAAAAAATAAAACTACAATGACTCAGACTTTGAAAGTATAATACTATAACCATAGACCAAAATCAAAGCTTGGCTTAGCTTTTTAAAGTACATTCATTTGTCTCAAAACTAAATAGGTCAGATTCTGAAAGTAATCTTCAAATCAAAAGAATAATAATACAATTTGTTAGAATTTCAAAGTACAATGTTTTAAAATTGATAAATTATTAAAAATACAAAATTTTGATATTTTAGATTTTAAAAGTGTATTGTCTAAAATAGAAAAAGGGCATAACAATGTCTTAATAATTTAGATATTGAAAGTATAATTTCTTCATAAGTTTTTTTTTAAAGTATAATGTCTTGATAGGTTTCTTGTTGGAAGTGTCATGCTCAAATTGGTTAGATTTTCAAATTATAATGTCTTAATAAAAAATAAATTACCAAAATAAAAAAAAATCAAAATTCCAATCTTGAGTGAAAAGAAAATTCAAAGTAAAATGTTCTAGTACATTAACTTTGAAAACATAACTCTATGAATAAAAGTATCAGTGGTTAGACTTTCAAAGTACAATTGGAAAAAATCAAACAGATGTTTCAATAGGAAATAATTTGAAGAATGATGTGACCGCGAACCAAAATCAAAGTTTAGATTTTTAATTTACATAATTTTAAAAGAAAATATAAATAAAAGTACGGTGTCATATAGGTTCGATTTTGAAAGAATAATGCTACATTGAAAGAATAATGCTACAACCGACTACATTTCAAAAGTATAATGTTTTAAAATTGAAGAATTATTAAAAGTACAATGTCTAAATAAACAAATTATAAGTTCAATTTCATAATAGGAAATTCTTTGAAAGCATAATTTTATAATTGATTAACAAAATCTTAACAAGTTTACATATTTAAACTACAATGTTATAGTAGGGAATAAATAAAAGGAGAGTATCTTCTGTACAGACCCTATATTTAAAGTACAATGTCTCAGTAAGTTGGATTTTTTTTTTTCAAAATACAATGTCCTAAGATAATGTTTATTTTTCATTTTTTTTCAAAATACAATGTCCTAAGATAATGTTTATTTTTCTTAAAAATATCTTTTTTAAACACTTATTTTATGTCTGCGTCAGACACTTATTTAAAAAAAAAAAACAGCGCTTGACAGAGACACACTAGCTGAAAATGTAGCTGATAAAAATTGTATTTAGTAAAAATTAGTTGACAAGATAGTCGAAATAATATATAAAAAATGAATTTATATGATTAATTAATAATATTTATAAAAGAATTCTAAAAAACTCTATAAATTATATGATTTTTTTAAAATGCTATAAATAAAAGTAAAATGATGACTGATTAGATTTAAAAGGTATATCAGAATGTCTAAGTATGACAGAAAATGAAAGTACAGTGTTATAATTGGTAAGAAAAATCAAAAAGAAAAGTTTGGATTTTCAAAGTAAAAAGTCTTAATATATTGGATTTTTTGTGAAAAAAAGTATTAAGTTATAAATCGTTAGACTTTCAAAATACAATGTCTTAATTGGAAAAAAAATTAAAGACTATGATGTTTCAATAAGAAATAATTTGATGTATGATGCCATAACTAGAAATCAAAATCAAAGTTTATATTTTCAATTTACATCGTTTTAAAAGAAAATATAAATAAAAGTACGGTGTCAAATAGGTTAGATTTTGAAATTATAAAGTTAAAAATTGAAAGAATAATGTTACAAAGTATAGTGGCAAAAAAACTACAATTGCTTAAAATGCTAGACTTTGAAAGCATAATGTTACATGCATTGTCTCAAAACTAAAAAGGTCGAATTTGAAAGAATAATATTAAAATAAAACGAATAACATTACAAGTGGATTCGATTTTCAGATTATAATGTTTTAAAATTGAAAATTTATTAAAAATGCAAAGTTTTAATATTTTAGATTTTAAAAGCCTATTGTTTGAATAGAAAAAATAGCATAACAATGTCTTAAAAGTTTAGATATTGAAAGTATAATGTCTTAACAGGTTTCTTTCTGAAAGTATAAATGTCTTGATAGATTTCTTGTTGGAAGTGTCATGCAGAAATTTGTTAGATTTTCAAAATTCTTTGAAAAATGAAACTTTTGAAAATAGTTACTCTTTCAAAGCATGATGTCGTAATAAAAAATTGAATAGTAATATAAAAAAAGTTCAGGCTCCGTTTAGTTGTGCTATTTTTTTGAAAAAAATTCTTTGAAATATGAAACTTTTGAATAAAGCATTTGATTTAATATTTTTCTAACAATTTCCTATAAATAGTTATTTTCATTTTCTAGAATTAAAAAGAACATGGAAAACCGATGATTCCAATTTTAAAAGTTCTTTTTAAAATATAACATATCGACACACATCCCCACCCTCACCCCTACCCCCCACCAGGTGTGGGTGGGGGAGGGGTGTATGGGTATGGGCATGGGCAAGAGGGAGGATGAGTTAGGTAGGAAAATAAAATTCAGAGGGTTTTAAACGTGTTTTCTAAATTTTCTGCTAAAATACGAAAATGAAAACTCATTCCATTTATTTGAAAACTAAAAACAAAAAATTGTATTCCATAACTAAACGAAGCCTTAGATTTTCAAAATACAATGCCTTATTAGAATATGAAAAAGAATACCAAAATCAAACAAGCCTCAAGTTATAGTGAGAAAAAATACAAAACCAAAATCAAATCTTAGCTTTTTAAAGTACATTCGTTGTCTCAAAACTAAATAGGTCCGATTTTGAAAGTAAAATCTTAAAATCAAATGAATAATACTATAATTGATTAGATTTTCAAAGTATAATGTTTTAAAATTGAAAATTTATTAAAAATACAAAGTTTTGATATTTTAGATTTTAAAAGTGTAAAATAACATAAAAATGTATTAAAAGATTACATACTGAAAGTATAATGTCTTGATAGGTTTATTGTTGGAAATGTTGTGCTCAAATTGATTACATTTTCAAATTATAATGTCTTAATAATATACCAAATAAAAATCAAACTTCAAATGTTCAGTGTAAAGAAAATTCAAAGTAAAATGTTCTAGTAGGTTAACTTTCAAAATATAGTTATGAATGAAAGTACTAATGGTTGGACTTTCTAAGTACAATGTATTAATTGGAAAAAAATTAATAAGTATGATGTTTCAACAGGAAATAATTTGAAGAATGATGTTGTAACCGAAAACCAAAATCAAAGTTTAGATTTTTAGTTTACATTGTCTTAAAGGAAAATATAAATAAAAGAAAGGTGTCAAGTAGGTCGGATTTTGAAATTATAATGTTAAATTTTGAAAGAATAAAGCTACAATTGACTATATTTCCAAAGTATAATGTTTTAAAATTGAAGAATTATTAAAAGTACAGTTTATAAAAAAAACAAATAATAAGATCAATTTCATAATAGAAAATTTTTTGAAAGTATAATGTTATAATTGGTAAGCAAAATCTAACAACTTTACATATTCAAACTACAACGTCTTAATAGATAATAAATAAAAGGACAATATCTTTATATATGTTAGATTTGAAAGTAAGATGACTTAATCGGAACATATTTAAGAGTATATATTTATTTGTTTTATATATTAGGAAAAAAATATAATGTTATAATTGGTAACCAAGATGAACAAGTTTTATGAAATTTAAGTATCAATTTATTAACAGGTTAGATATTAAAAGTATAAAGTTATAACCAAAAAAATTATGTTAAATTTGGTTAAACTTTAAAACTACAATGTCGCCAATTGAAAACAAAATGGTAGTATACTGTTATAATTGGTAACCAAAATGAACGAGTTTTATGAAATTTTGAAGTACATTACTCTAATAGGTTGGATGTTGAAAGTATAATGTTATCATTGGTTTGAATTCATAGTACAATGAAAAAAATAGAATGAAAAACTATAAGTACATTTTGTTCATGTGAAAAATGTGAAAGTATGATGTCATATTTGATAATCAAAATAAAATATTTAAAACTATAACGTCTTAAGATGAAAAAATCAAAAATTAAGTATTTAAATCGGCTATTAAAAGTATAATGTAATAAATCGATAGATTTTCAAAGTACGTCTTAATCAAAGTATAATATCCTAATAGAAAAAAACAACAGAAAATATGTCGTTATAATTGGGAACAAAAATAAATGTAGATCTTCAAAGTCAAATATTGTAATAAACAATTAACTAAAAGTACAATGTCTTAGTATGTTAACTTTGAAAATATGATGTGATATATGTTATATATTATAGTATATTGCTATAATTGGTAGGTTGTTCAATGAATAATATCTAAGAGGAAAAAACATTAAAAGTATGCCTCGATAAAGAAATAGAAAGTATATTGATATAAATGAAAGTATTAGGCTATCATTTTGTAGACTTTTAAAGTTATTGTCTTAACAGGAAAAAAGTTAAAAGTACCGATGTGTTACGAAGAAATAGAATAAAAATAATGTTAATTTTTTTTAAATATAAGTGTGAAATGCTATAGTTGAAAGTATATCAAAATGTCTATGCCAAAATGAGAGTACAAAGTTATAATTGGTAAGAAAAAACAAAAAGAAAGGTTTGGATTTTCAAAGAAAAATGTCTTTATATTAGAACTTCGCAGTAAAATGTCTTAATTAAATGGATTTTTAGTGAATGAATGTATTAAGACATAAGTCGTTAGACTTTCAAAGTACGATGTCTTAATAGAAAATAATTTTAAGTATCATATTATAACTAGAAACCAAAATCAAAGTTCAATATTTTTAATTTGCATTCTTTTAGAAGAAAACATAAATAAAAGTAAGGTGTCATGTAGGTGGGATTTCATAATTATAATGTTAAAGTTTGAAAGAATAATGTTACAAATTTTCAAAATATAAAGTTTTAAAAAAAATAAATTATTAAAAGTACAATGGCTAACAAAAAAATAAATTATAAGTTCAATTTTTAATAGAAAAATTTTTTGAAAGTATGTTATAAGTATAATGAAATAGTTTAAAGCATAATGCTAAATTTTGTTCGATTTTAAAAAGTACAAATATAGGAAAAAAAGTTACCAGTAGCATTTCTTAGTCATACAAAACTGAAAGTATACTGTTGTAACCGGTTACGAAAACAAACAAGATTAGTTTTTAAAAGTACAATATATCAATATAAGAAAAATAATAAATGTATAATATCTCAATACGTTAAAATTTTCAAGTATTTTAACCAAAGGTATAATGCTGTAATTGGTAAGATTTAGTTATGAAAATGTCATTATAAGAAATTTAAAAGTCCAATGCCCTAATAGGTATAAGCAGTTAAAAGATGTACAATGTGTTGAAGATGAGAACTTATTAAAAAATGCAATGTTTTGAAATTATAAAATATTAAAAAGTATAGTCTGAATAGAAAAACTATAATTATAAAGTCTTAAAGGTTTAGATAATGAAAGTATGATGTCTAAATAGATTTCTTATTGAATATGTGATGCTAAAAATGGTTCGATTTTCAAAGTATAATCATCAAATTGGTTAGATTTTCAAAGTATAATGTCTTAATAGAAAAAAATTATAATTAAAAAATAAAAATAAAAATTTTCAATGTTCGGTGGGAAGAAAAATTCAAAATTATTAAAGTGTGGTTTGAATAGAAAAATAATAATTATAATGTCTTAATGGTTTAGATTTTGAAAGTATGATGTCTAAAAAGATTTCTTATTGAATATGTGATGCTAAAAATGGTTCGATTTTCAAAGTATAATCATCAAATAGGTTGGATTTTCAAAGTATAATGTCTTAATAGAAAAAAAAATTAAAATTAAAAAATAAAAATAACAATTTTCAATGATTAATGGGAAGAAAAATTCAAAATTATAAATGTGTGTGGTTTGAATAGAAAAAATATAATTATAAAGTCTTAATGGTTTAGATTTTGAAAGTATGATGTCAAAATAGATTTCTTATTGAATATGTGATTCTAAAAATGGTTCGATTTTCAAAGTATACTCATCAAATTGGTTAGATTTTCAAAGTATAATGTCTTAATAGAAAAAAATTATTATTAAAAAATAAAAATAAACATCTTCAATGTTCGGTGGGAAAAAAATTCAAATTTATAAAAGTGAGTGCTTTGAATAGAAAAATTATAATTATAAAGTCTTAATGGTTTAGATTTTGAAAGTATGATGTCTAAATAGATTTTTTATTGAATATGTGATCCTAAAAATGGTTCGATTTACAAAGTATAATCATCAAATTGGTTGGATTTTCAAAGTATAATGTCTTAATAGAAAAAAAAATTTAAAATTAAAAAATAAAAATAAAAATTTTCAATGATTAATGGGAAGAAAAATTCAAAATTATAAATGTGTGTGATTTGAATAGAAAAATTATAATTATAAAGTCTTAATGGTTTAGATTTTGAAAGCATGATGTCTAAATAAATTTCTTATTGAATATGTGATGCTAAAAATGGTTCGATTTTCAAAGTATAATCATCAAATTGGTTAGATTTTCAAAGTATAATGTCTTAACAGAAAAAAATTATAATTAAAAAATAAAAATAAAAATTTTCAATGTTCGGTGGGAAGAAAAATTCAAAATTATTAAAGTGTGGTTTGAATAGAAAAATAATAATTATAATGTCTTAATGGTTTAGATTTTGAAAGTATGATGTCTAAAAAGATTTCTTATTGAATATGTGATGTTAAAAATGATTCGATTTTCAAAGTATAATCATCAAATTGGTTGGATTTTCAAAGTATAATGTCTTAATAGAAAAAAAATTTAAAATTAAAAAATAAAAATAACAATTTTCAACGTTCGGTGGGAAGAAAAATTCAAATTTATAAAAGTGAGTGGTTTGAATAGAAAAATTATAATTATAAAGTCTTAATGGTTTAGATTTTGAAAGTATGATGTCTAAATAGATTTCTTATTGAATATGTGATGCTAAAAATGGTTCGATTCTCAAAGTATAATCATCAAATTGGTTAGATTTTCAAAGTATAATGTCTTAATAGAATAAAAATTTAAAATTAAAATATAAAAATAAAGATTTTCAATGTTTAATGGGAAGAAAAATTCAAAATTATAAAAAGTGTGTGGTTTGAATAGAAAACTTATAATTATAAAGTCTTAATGGTTTAGATTTTGGAAGTATGATGGCTAAATAGATTTCATATTGAATATGTGATGCTAAAAATGGTTCGATTTTCAAAGTATAATCATCAAATTGGTTAGATTTTCAAAGTATAATGTATTAATAGAAAAAAATTATTATTAAAAAATAAAAATAAAAATTTTCAATGTTCGGTGTGAAGAAAAATTCAAATTTATAAAAGTGAGTGGTTTGAATAGAAAAAATTATAACTATAAAGTCTTAATGGTTTAGATTTTGAAAGTATGATGTCTAAATAGATTTCTTATTGAATATGTGATGCAAAAAATGGTTCGATTTTCAAAGTATACTCATCAAATTGGTTAGATTTTCAAAGTATAATGTCTTAATAGAATAAAAATTTAAAATTAAAAAATAAAAATAAAAATTTTCAATGTTTAATGGGAAGAAAAATTCAAAATTATAAATGTGTGTGGTTTGAATAGAAAAATTATAATTATAAAGTCTTAATGGTTTAGATTTTGAAAGTATGATGTCTAAATAGATTTCTTATTGAATATGTGATGCTAAAAATGGTTCGATTTTCAAAGTATAGTCATCAAATTGGTTAGATTTTTAAAGTATAATGTCTTAATAGAAAAAAACTTAAAATTAAAAAATAAAAATTTTCAATGCTCGTAGGAAAGAAAAATTCAAATTTATAAAAGTGAGTGGTTTGAATAGAAACATTATAATTATAAAGTCTTAATGGTTTAGATTTTGAAAGTATGATGTCTAAATAGATTTCTTATTGAATATGAGATGCTAAAAATGGTTCGATTTTCAAAGTATAATCATCAAATTGGTTAGATTTTCAAAGTATAATGTCTTAATAGAAAAAAATTATTATTAAAAACTAAAAATAAAAATTTTCAAAGTTCGGTGGGAAGAAAAATTCAAATTTATAAAAGTGAGTGGTTTGAATAGAAAAATTATAATTATAAAGTCTTAATGGTTTAGATTTTGAAAGTATGATGTCTAAATAGATTTCTTATTGAATACGTGATGCTAAAAATGGTTCGATTTTCAAAGTATAATCATCAAATTGGTTAGATTTTCAAAATATAATGTCTTAATAGAAAAAAATTATTATTAAAAAATAAAGATAAACATTTTCAATGTTTAATGGGAAGAAAAATTCAAAATTATAAATGTGTGTGGTTTGAATAGAAAAATTATAATTATAAAGTCTTAATGGTTTAGATTTTGAAAGTATGATGTCTAAATAGATTTCTTATTTAATATGTGATGCTAAAAATGGTTCGATTTTCAAAGTATAATCATCAAATTGGTTAGGTTTTCAAAGTATAATGATTTAATAGAAAAAAATTATTATTAAAAAATAAAGATAAACATTTTCAATGTTTAATGGGAAGAAAAATTCAAAATTATAAATGTGTGTGGTTTGAATAGAAAAATTATAATTATAAAGTCTTAATGGTTTAGATTTTGAAAGTATGATGTCTAAATTGATTTTTTATTGAATATGTGATGCTAAAAATGGTTCGATTTTCAAAGTATAATCATCAAATTGGTTAGATTTTCAAAGTATAATGTCTTAATAGAAAAAAATTATTATTAAAAAATAAAAATAAAAATTTTCAATGTTCGGTGGGAAGAAAAATTCAAAATTTATAAAAGTGAGTGGTTTGAATAGAAAATTTATAATTATAAAGTCTTAATGGTTTAGATTTTGAAAGTATGATGTCTAAATAGATTTCTTATTGAATATGTGATGCTAAAAATGGTTCGATTTTCAAAGTATAATCATCAAATTGGTTAGATTTTCAAAGTATAATGTCTTAATAGAAAAAAATTATTATTAAAAAAAAATAAAAAATTTTCAACGTTTGGTGGGACAAAAAATTCAAATTTATAAAAGTAAGTGGTTTGATAGAAAAATTACAATTATAAAGTCTTAATGGTTTAGATTTTGAAAGTATGAAGTCTAAATAGATTTCTTATTGAATATGTGATGCTAAAAATGGTTCGATTTTCAAAGTATAATCATCAAATTGGTTAGATTTTCAAAGTATAATGTCTTAATAGAAAAAAAATTAAAATTAAAATATAAAAATAAAAATTTTCAATGTTTAATAGGAAGAAAAATTCAAAATTATAAAAGTGTGTGGTTTGAATAGAAAACTTATAATTATAAAGTCTTAATGGTTTAGATTTTGAAAGTATGATGTTTAAATAGATTTCTTATTGAATATGTGATGCTAAAAATGGTTCGATTTTCAAAGTATAATCATCAAATTGGTTAGATTTTCAAAGTATAATGTCTTAATAGAAAAAAATTATTATTAAAAATTAAAAATAAACATTTTCAATGTTTAATGGGAAGAAAATTTCAAAATTATAAATGTGTGTGGTTTGAGTAGAAAAATTATAATTATAAAGTCTAAATGGTTTAGATTTTGAAAGTATGATGTCTAAATAGATTTCTTATTGAATATGTGATGCTAAAAATGGTTCGATTTTCAAAGTATAATCATCAAATTGGTTAGATTTGCAAAGTATAATGTCTTAATAGAAAAAAATTATTATTAAAAAATAAAAATAAACATTTTCAATGTTTAATCGGAAGAAAAATTCAAAATTATAAATGTGTGTGGTTTGAATAGAAAAATTATAATTATAAAGTCTTAATGGTTTAGATTTTGAAAGTATGATGTCTAAATAGATTTCTTATTGAATATGTGATTCTAAAAATGGTTCGATGTTCAAAGTATACTCATCAAACTGTTAGATTTTCAAAGTATAATGTCTTAATAGAAAAAAATTATTATTAAAAAATAAAAATAAACATCTTCAATGTTCGGTGGGAAAAAAATTCAAATTTATAAAAGTGAGTGCTTTCAATAGAAAAATTATAATTATAAAGTCTTAATGGTTTAGATTTTGAAAGTATGATGTCTAAATAGATTTTTTATTGAATATGTGATCCTAAAAATGGTTCGATTTACAAAGTATAATCATCAAATTGGTTAGATTTTCAAAATATAATGTCTTAATAGAAAAAAATTATTATTAAAAATAAAAATAAAAATTTTCAATGTTCGGTGGGAAGAAAAATTCAAATTTATAAAAGTGAGTTATTTGAATAGAAAAATTATAATTATAAAGTATTAATGGTTTAGATTTTGAAAGTATGATGTCTAAATAGATTTCTTATTGAATATGTGATGCTAAAAATGGTTCGATTTTCAAAGTATAATCATCAAATTGGTTAGATTTTCAAAGTATAATGTCTTAATAGAAAAAAAATTAAAATTAAAAAATAAAAATAAAAATAAAAATTTTCAATGTTTAAAGTGAAGAAAAATTCAAAATTATAAATGTGTGTGGTTTGAATAGAAAAATTATAATTATAAAGTCTTAATGGTTTAGATTTTGAAAGTATGATGTCTAAATAGATTTCTTATTGAATATGTGATCCTAAAAAGGGTTCGATTTACAAAGTATAATCATCAAATTTGTTAGATTTTCAAAGTATAATGTCTTAATAGAAAAAAATAAAAATAAAAATTTTCAATGTTTAATGGGAAGAAAAATTCAAAATTATAAAAGTGAGTGGTTTGAATAGAAAAATTATAATTATAAAGTCTTAATGGTTTAGATTTTGAAAGTATGATGGTTTGATTTTAAAAGTATAATGTCTTAATAGAAAAAAAAATTATTAAAAAATAAAAATAAAAATTTTCAACGTTGGGTGTGAAGAAAAATTCAAATTTATAAAAGTGAGTGGTTTGAATAGAAAAATTATAATTATAAAGTCTTAATGGTTTAGATTTTGAAAGTATGATGTCTATATAGATTTCTTATTGAATATGTGATACTAAAAATGGTTCGATTTTCAAAGTATAATCATCAAATTGGTTAGATTTTCAAAGTATAATGTCTTAATAGAATAAAAATTTAAAATTAAAATATAAAAATAAAAATTTTCAATGTTTAATGGGAAGAAAAATTCAAAATTATAAAAAGTGTGTGGTTTGAATAGAAAACTTATAATTATAAAATCTTAATGGTTTAGATTTTGAAAGTATGATGTCTAAATAGATTTCTTATTGAATATGTGATCCTAAAAATGGTTCGATTTTCAAAGTATAATCATCAAATTAGTTAGATTTTCAAAGTATAATCTCTTAATAGAAAAAAATTATTATTAAAAAATAAAAATAAAAATTTTCAATGTTCGGTGGGAAGAAAAATTCAAATTTATAAAAGTGAGTGGTTTGAATAGAAAAATTATAATTATAAAGTCTTAATGGTTTAGATTTTGGAAGTATGATGGCTAAATAGATTTCATATTGAATATGTGATGCTAAAAATGGTTCCATTTTCAAAGTATAATCATCAAATTGGTTAGATTTTCAAAGTATAATGTCTTAATAGAAAAAAATTATTATTAAAAAATAAAAATAAACATTTTCAATGTTTAATGGGAAGAAAAATTCAAAATTATAAATGTGTGTGGTTTGAATAGAAAAATTATAATTATAAAGTCTTAATGGTTTAGATTTTGAAAGTATGATGTCTAAATAGATTTCTTATTGAATATGTGATTCAAAAAATGGTTCGATTTTCAAAGTATACTCATCAAACTGGTTAGATTTTCAAAGTATAATGTCTTAATAGAAAAAAATTATTATTAAGAAATAAAAATAAACATCTTCAATGTTCGGTGGGAAAAAAATTCAAATTTATAAAAGTGAGTGCTTTCAATAGAAAAATTATAATTATAAAGTCTTAATGGTTTAGATTTTGAAAGTATGATGTCTAAATAGATTTCTTATTGAATATGTGATGCTAAAAATGGTTCGATTTTCAAAGTATAATCATCAAATTGGTTTAGATTTTCAAAGTATAATGTCTTAATAGATAAAAATTATTATTAAAAAATAAAAATAAAAATTTTCAATGTTCGGTGGGAAAAAAATTCAAATTTATAAAAGTGAGTGGTTTGAATAGAAAAATTATAACTATAAAGTCTTAATGGTTTAGATTTTGAAAGTATGATGTCTAAATAGATTTCTTATTGAATATGTGATGCTAAAAATGATTCGATTTACAAATTATAATCATCAAATTGGTTAGATTTTCAAAGTATAATGTCTTAATAGAAAAAAATAAAAATAAAAATTTTCAATGTTTAATGGGAAGAAAAATTCAAAATTATAAAAGTGTGTGGTTTGAATAGAAAATTTATAATTATAAAGTCTTAACTGTTTAGATTTTGAAAGTATGATGTCTAAATAGATTTCTTATTGAATATGTGATGCTAAAAATGGTTCGATTTTCAAAGTATAATCATCAAATTGGTTAGATTTTCAAAGTATAATGTCTTAATACAAAAAAATTATTATTAAAAAATAAAAATAAAAATTTTAAATGTTCGGTGGGAACAAAAATTCAAATTTATAAAAGTGAGTGGTTTGAATAGAAAAATTATAATTATAAAGTCTTAATGGTTTAGATTTTGAAAGTATGATGTCTAAATAGATTTCTTATTTAATATGTGATGCTAAAAATGGTTCGATTTTCAAAGTATAATCATCAAATTGGTTAGGTTTTCAAAGTATAATGTTTTAATAGAAAAAAATTATTATTAAAAAATAAAGATAAACATTTTCAATGTTTAATGGGAAGAAAAATTCAAAATTATAAATGTGTGTGGTTTGAATAGAAAAATTATAATTATAAAGTCTTAATGGTTTAGATTTTGAAAGTATGATGTCTAAATTGATTTTTTATTGAATATGTGATGCTAAAAATGGTTCGATTTTCAAAGTATAATCATCAAATTGGTTAGATTTTCAAAGTATAATGTCTTAATAGAAAAAAATTATTATTAAAAAATACAAATAAAAATTTTCAATGTTCGGTGGGAAGAAAAATTCAAAATTTATAAAAGTGAGTGGTTTAAATAGAAAATTTATAATTATAAAGTCTTAATGGTTTAGATTTTGAAAGTATGATGTCTAAATAGATTTCTTATTGAATATGTGATGCTAAAAATGGTTCGATTTTCAAAGTATAATCATCAAATTGGTTAGATTTTCAAAGTATAATGTCTTAATAGAAAAAAATTATTATTAAAAAAAAAATTAAAAATTTTCAACGTTTGGTGGGACGAAAAATTCAAATTTATAAAAGTGAGTGGTTTGATAGAAAAATTACAATTATAAAGTCTTAATGGTTTAGATTTTGAAAGTATGATGTCTAAATAGATTTCTTATTGAATATGTGATGCTAAAAATGGTTCGATTTTCAAACTATAATCATCAAATTGGTTAGATTTGCAAAGTATAATGTCTTAATTGAAAAAAATTATAATTAAAAAATAAAAATAAAAATTTTCAATGTTCGGTGGGAAAAAAATTCAAATTTATAAAAGTAAGTGGTTTGAATAGAAAAATTATAACTATAAAGTCTTAATGGTTTAGATTTTGAAAGTATGATGTCTAAATAGATTTCTTATTGAATATGTGATGCTAAAAATGGTTTGATTTACAAAGTATAATCATCAAATTGGTTAGATTTTCAAAGTATAATGTCTTAATAGAAATAAATAAAAATAAAAATTTTCAATGTTTAATGGGAAGAAAAATTCAAAATTATAAAAGTGTGTGGTTTGAATAGATAATTTATAATTATAAAGTCTTAATGGTTTAGATTTTGAAAATATGATGTCTAAATAGATTTCTTATTGAATATGTGATGCTAAAAATGGTTCGATTTTCAAAGTATAATCATCAAATTGGTTAGATTTTAAAAGTATAATGTCTTAATAGAAAAAAATTATTATTAAAAAATAAAAATAAAAATTTTCAATTTTCGGTGGGAAGAAAAATTCAAATTTATAAAAGTGAGTGGTTTGAATAGAAAAATTATAATTATAAAGTCCTAATGGTTTAGATTTTGAAAGTATGATGTCTAAATAGATTTCTTATTGAATATGTGATGCTAAAAATGGTTCGATTTTCAAAGTATAATCATCAAATTGGTTAGATTTTCAAAGTATAATGTCTTAATAGAAAAAAACTATTATTAAAAAATAAAAATAAACATTTTCAATGTTTAATGGGAAGAAAAATTCAAAATTATAAATGTGTGTGGTTTGAGTAGAAAAATTATAATTATAAAGTCTAAATGGTTTAGATTTTGAAAGTATGATGTCTAAATAGATTTCTTATTGAATATGTGATGCTAAAAATGGTTCGATTTTCAAAGTATAATCATCAAATTGGTTAGATTTTCAAAGTATAATGTCTTAATAGAAAAAAATTATTATTAAAAAATAAAAATAAACATCTTCAATGTTCTGTGGGAAAAAAATTCAAATTTATAAAAGTGAGTGCTTTGAATAGAAAAATTATAATTATAAAGTCTTAATGGTTTAGATTTTGAAAGTATGATGTCTAAATAGATTTCTTATTGAATATGTGATCCTAAAAATGGTTCGATTTACAAAGTATAATCATCAAATTGGTTAGATTTTCAAAGTATAATGTCTTAATAGAAAAAAAATAAAAATAAAAATTTTCAATGTTTAATGGGAAGAAAAATTCAAAATTATAAAAGTGTGTGGTTTGTATAAAAAAATTATAATTATAAAGTCTTAATGGTTTAAATTTTGAAAGTATGATGTCTAAATAGATTTCTTATTGAATATGTGATGCTAAAAATGGTTCGATTTTCAAAGTATAATCATCAAATTGGTTAGATTTTCAAAGTATAATGTCTTAATAGAAAAAAATATATTTAAAAAATAAAAATAAAAATTTTCAATGTTCGATGGGAAGAAAAATTCAAAATTATTAAAGTGTGGTTTGAATAGAAAAATAATAATTATAAAGTCTTAATGGTTTAGATTTTGAAAGTATGATGTCTAAATAGATTTCTTATTGAATATGTGATGCTAAAAATGGTTCAATTTTCAAAGTATAATCATCAAATTGGTTGGATTTTCAAAGTATAATGTCTTAATAGAAAAAAAAATTTAAAATTAAAAAATAAAAATAAAAATTTTCAATGATTAATGGGAAGAAAAATTCAAAATTATAAATGTGTGTGATTTGAATAGAAAAATTATAATTATAAAGTCTTAATGGTTTAGATTTTGAAAGTATGATGTCTAAATAAATTTCTTATTGAATATGTGATGCTAAAAATGGTTCGATTTTCAAAGTATAATCATCAAATTGGTTAGATTTTCAAAGTATAATGTCTTAATAGAAAAAAAATTATAATTAAAAAATAAAAATAAAAATTGTCAATGTTCGGTGGGAAAAAAATTCAAATTTATAAAAGTGAGTGCTTTGAATAGAAAAATTATAATTATAAAGTCTTAATGGTTTAGATTTTGAAAGTATGATGTCTAAATAGATTTTTTATTGAATATATGATCCTAAAAATGGTTCGATTTACAAAGTATAATCATCAAATTGGTTAGATTTTCAAAGTATAATGTCTTAATAGAAAAAAAAATTAAAATTAAAAAATAAAAATAACAATTTTCAATGATTAATGGGAGAAAAATTCAAAATTATAAATGTGTGTGGTTTGAATAGAAAAATTATAATTATAAAGTCTTAATGGTTTAGATTTTGAAAGTATGATGTCTAAATAGATTTCTTATTGAATATGTGATGCTAAAAATGGTTTGATTTACAAAGTATAATCATCAAATTGGTTAGATTTTCAAAGTATAATGTCTTAATAGAAAAAAATTATTATTAAAAAATAAAAATAAACATTTTCAATGTTCGGTGGGAAAAAAATTCAAATTTATAAAAGTGAGTGCTTTGAATAGAAAAATTATAATTATAAAGTCTTAATGGTTTAGATTTTGAAAGTATGATGTCTAAATGGATTTTTTATTGAATATGTGATCCTAAAAATGGTTCGATTTACAAAGTATAATCATCAAATTGGTTAGATTTTCAATGTATAATGTCTTAATAGAAAAAAATAATAATAATAAAAATTTTCAATGTTTAATAGGAAGAAAAATTCAAAATTAAAAAAGTGTGTGGTTTGAATAGAAAAATTATAATCATAAAGTCTTAATGGTTTAGATTTTGAAAGTATAATGTCTAAATAGATTTCTTATTGAATATGTGATGCTAAAAATGGTTCGATTTTCAAAGTATAATCATCAAATTGGTTAGATTTTCAAAGTATAATGTCTTAATAGAAAAAAATTATTATTAAAAAATAAAAATAAACATTTTCAATGTTTAATGGGAAGAAAAATTCAAAATTATAAATGTGTGTGGTTTGAATAGAAAAATTATAATTATAAAGTCTTAATGGTTTAGATTTTGAAAGTATGATGTCTAAATAGATTTCTTATTGAATATGTGATTCAAAAAATGGTTCGATTTTCAAAGTATACTCATCAAACTGGTTAGATTTTCAAAGTATAATGTCTTAATAGAAAAAAATTATTATTAAGAAATAAAAATAAACATCTTCAATGTTCGGTGGGAAAAAAATTCAAATTTATAAATGTGAGTGCTTTCAATAGAAAAATTATAATTATAAAGTCTTAATGGTTTAGATTTTGAAAGTATGATGTCTAAATAGATTTCTTATTGAATATGTGATGCTAAAAATGGTTCGATTTTCAAAGTATAATCATCAAATTGGTTTAGATTTTCAAAGTATAATGTCTTAATAGATAAAAATTATTATTAAAAAATAAAAATAAAAATTTTCAATGTTCGGTGGGAAAAAAATTCAAATTTATAAAAGTGAGTGGTTTGAATAGAAAAATTATAACTATAAAGTCTTAATGGTTTAGATTTTGAAAGTATGATGTCTAAATAGATTTCTTATTGAATATGTGATGCTAAAAATGATTCGATTTACAAATTATAATCATCAAATTGGTTAGATTTTCAAAGTATAATGTCTTAATAGAAAAAAATAAAAATAAAAATTTTCAATGTTTAATGGGAAGAAAAATTCAAAATTATAAAAGTGTGTGGTTTGAATAGAAAATTTATAATTATAAAGTCTTAACGGTTTAGATTTTGAAAGTATGATGTCTAAATAGATTTCTTATTGAATATGTGATGCTAAAAATGGTTCGATTTTCAAAGTATAATCATCAAATTGGTTAGATTTTCAAAGTATAATGTCTTAATAGAAAAAAATTATTATTAAAAAATAAAAATAAAAATTTTCAATGTTCGGTGGGAACAAAAATTCAAATTTATAAAAGTAAGTGGTTTGAATAGAAAAATTATAATTATAAAGTCTTAATGGTTTAGATTTTGAAAGTATGATGTCTAAATAGATTTCTTATTTAATATGTGATGCTAAAAATGGTTCGATTTTCAAAGTATAATCATCAAATTGGTTAGGTTTTCAAAGTATAATGTTTTAATAGAAAAAAATTATTATTAAAAAATAAAGATAAACATTTTCAATGTTTAATGGGAAGAAAAATTCAAAATTATAAATGTGTGTGGTTTGAATAGAAAAATTATAATTATAAAGTCTTAATGGTTTAGATTTTGAAAGTATGATGTCTAAATTGATTTTTTATTGAATATGTGATGCTAAAAATGGTTCGATTTTCAAAGTATAATCATCAAATTGGTTAGATTTTCAAAGTATAATGTCTTAATAGAAAAAAATTATTATTAAAAAATAAAAATAAAAATTTTCAATGTTCGGTGGGAAGAAAAATTCAAAATTTATAAAAGTGAGTGGTTTGAATAGAAAATTTATAATTATAAAGTCTTAATGGTTTAGATTTTGAAAGTATGATGTCTAAATAGATTTCTTATTGAATATGTGATGCTAAAAATGGTTCGATTTTCAAAGTATAATCATCAAATTGGTTAGATTTTCAAAGTATAATGTCTTAATAGAAAAAAATTATTATTAAAAAAAAATAAAAAATTTTCAACGTTTGGTGGGACGAAAAATTCAAATTTATAAAAGTAAGTGGTTTGATAGAAAAATTACAATTATAAAGTCTTAATGGTTTAGATTTTGAAAGTATGATGTCTAAATAGATTTCTTATTGAATATGTGATGCTAAAAATGGTTCGATTTTCAAACTATAATCATCAAATTGGTTAGATTTGCAAAGTATAATGTCTTAATAGAAAAAAATTATAATTAAAAAATAAAAATAAAAATTTTCAATGTTCGGTGGGAAAAAAATTCAAATTTATAAAAGTAAGTGGTTTGAATAGAAAAATTATAACTATAAAGTCTTAATGGTTTAGATTTTGAAAGTATGATGTCTAAATAGATTTCTTATTGAATATGTGATGCTAAAAATGGTTCGATTTACAAAGTATAATCATCAAATTGGTTAGATTTTCAAAGTATAATGTCTTAATAGAAATAAATAAAAATAAAAATTTTCAATGTTTAATGGGAAGAAAAATTCAAAATTATAAAAGTGTGTGGTTTGAATAGATAATTTATAATTATAAAGTCTTAATGGTTTAGATTTTGAAAGTATGATGTCTAAATAGATTTCTTATTGAATATGTGATGCTAAAAATGGTTCGATTTTCAAAGTATAATCATCAAATTGGTTAGATTTTAAAAGTATAATGTCTTAATAGAAAAAAATTATTATTAAAAAATAAAAATAAAAATTTTCAATTTTCGGTGGGAAGAAAAATTCAAATTTATAAAAGTGAGTGGTTTGAATAGAAAAATTATAATTATAAAGTCCTAATGGTTTAGATTTTGAAAGTATGATGTCTAAATAGATTTCTTATTGAATATGTGATGCTAAAAATGGTTCGATTTTCAAAGTATAATCATCAAATTGGTTTAGATTTTCAAAGTATAATGTCTTAATAGATAAAAATTATTATTAAAAAATAAAAATAAAAATTTTCAATGTTCGGTGGGAAAAAAATTCAAATTTATAAAAGTGAGTGGTTTGAATAGAAAATTTATAACTATAAAGTCTTAATGGTTTAGATTTTGAAAGTATGATGTCTAAATAGATTTCTTATTGAATATGTGATGCTAAAAATGATTCGATTTACAAATTATAATCATCAAATTGGTTAGATTTTCAAAGTATAATGTCTTAATAGAAAAAAATAAAAATAAAAATTTTCAATGTTTAATGGGAAGAAAAATTCAAAATTATAAAAGTGTGTGGTTTGAATAGAAAACTTATAATTATAAAGTCTTAATGGTTTAGATTTTGAAAGTATGATGTCTAAATAGATTTCTTATTGAATATGTGATGCTAAAAATGGTTCGATTTTCAAAGTATAATCATCAAATTTGGTTCGATTTTCAAAGTATAATCATCAAATTGGTTAGATTTTCAAAGTATAATGTCTTAATAGAAAAAAATTATTATTAAAAAATAAAAATAAAAATTTTCAATGTTCGGTGGGATAAAAATTCAAATTTATAAAAGTGAGTGGTTTGAATAGAAAAATTATAATTATAAAGTCTTAATGGTTTAGATTTTTGAAAGTATGATGTTTAAATAGATTTCTTATTGAATATGTGATGCAAAAAATGGTTCGATTTTCAAAGTATACTCATCAAATTGGTTAGATTTTCAAGGTATAATTTCTTAATAGAAAAAAAAATTAAAATTAAAAAATAAAAATAAAAACTTTCAATGTTCGGTGGGAAGAAAAATTCAAATTTACAAAAGTGTGTGGTTTGAATAGAAAAATTATAATTATAAAGTCTTAATGGTTTAGATTTTGAAAGTATGATGTCTAAATATATTTCTTACCTAATATGTGATGCTAAAAATGGTTCGATTTTCAAAGTATAATCATCAAATTGGTTAGATTTTTAAAGTATAATGTCTTAATAGAAAAAAAAATTTAAAATTAAAAAATAAAAATAAAAATTTTCAATGTTCGGTGGGAAGAAAAATTCAAAATTATTAAAGTGTGTGGTTTGAATAGAAAAATTATAATTATAAAGTCTTAATGGTTTAGATTTTGAAAGTATGATTTCTAAATAGATTTCTTATTGAATATGTGATGCTAAAAATGGTTCGATTTTCAAAGTATAATGATCAAATTGGTTAGATTTTCAAAGTATAATGTTTTATGAAAACATATATAATAGTATAATGTCGAATATGTTGGATTTTGAAATTATAATGTTAAAAATCAAAAGAATAATGCTAGAATAGGATAGATTTTCAAAGTATGAAGGGTTAAAACTGTGAACTTACTAAGTTTTAATATTTTGAAATTTAAAAGTGTATTGTCTAAATAGAAAAAATAGAATTACAAAGTCTTAACAGATTAGATACTGAAAGTATAATATCTTAATAGGATCCTCTTTGTATATATATTGTGTTGATAGGTTTCTTGTTGAATGTGCGATGCTAAAAATGGTTTTCAAAGTATAATGATCAAATTGGTTAGGTTTTCAAAGGTATAATTACTTAATAGAAAAAGAATAAAATACCAAAATTTTAAATTTTAAATTTTCAATCTACAGTGGTATACAGAATTTAAAATATAGTGTCTTAGTAGGTTAGTTTTGAAAATATAACTCTATAAATGAAAGTTGTATTTTATAAATGGTTAGACTTTCAAAGTACAATGTCTTATTTGGAAAATAAATTAAAAGTACGATGTGTCAATAGTAAATAATTTGAAGTATGATGCTATAACCGGAAACCTAAATCAAAGTTTACATCATTAATTTAAATTGTTTAAAAATAAATTATAAATAAAATTACGGTGTCAAATAGGTTGGATTTTGAAATTATAATGTTAAATATTGAAATTATAATCCTACAATTGACTAGATTTTCAAAGTATAATATTTTGAAATTAAAGAGTTATCAGAAGTACAATGTTTGATAAAATATAAATTATAAGTTCAATGTCATAATTGGAAAAAACTTTAAAGTATAATGTTATAATTGGTTACCAAAATCTAACAAGTTCAAATATTCAAACTATAATGTTGTAATAGGTTAGATTTTGAAAGTATAATGAGATAGTTTAAAGCATAATGCTACACTTGGTTCAATTTAAAAAGAACAATTTGTTAATAGGAATAAGTGTTAATAGTACAATTTCTTGATCATACAAAAATTGAATGTAAAAAGAACAATTTGTTAATAAAAAAACATTAATAGTACAATTTCTTAATCATACAAAATTTGATTGTATAATCCTATAACCGGTGATGAAAACAAACAAGTTTAGTTTTTAGGAGTACAATATCTCAATAGGAAAAATAATAAAGGTACAATGTCTTAATATGTTACATTTTTAAAGTATAATGCTTTAACTAATAGTATAATGTTATAACTGGTTATGAGAATGTCTTTCAAGGACATTAAAATTCCAATGCCTTAATAGGTATAAGCAGTAAAAAGAAGTTACCAGTGGTTGGAATTTAAAAGTACAATGTGTTAATTAGAAAAAAGTTAATATTACAATTTATTGATCATACAAAAATCAAAAGTATTAATGATATAATGGGTAAAGAAAAACAAGTTTAATTTTTAAAAGTTAATTATGAAGTACGAATATGGTACATTATATAGACTTCTTATTACATAGAAAATATCTATTAACCCTTAATGTTTTACCTAGCATCACATAGAACATTGCAAATAAACTTGAAAACCCCCTAATCGAACCGAAAGAAATCAAAGCAAAACAAAATTTAAAAAAAATGCAAAAAGGAACGGAACTTACATGTCAGCCATTATTTCTTTCCATGCCACTGATGGAGCTCATGTCACCAAGTCATGGGATGCTAAAATCACAATAAAGATGACATATTATTGCATATATTCTCTTTATAAATAATGCATAGAGGTAATAGCAGGAAAAAAAATGACAACACTTTTTGAGAGTGTTATCTACAAGAAATGAAAGATACACAACATTCATTATATAAGAACACCAAAGGGGGAGAAAACAAGAAAATGCAAAAGTGTACAAACATATTGCATCAATTTATGGAAATCTAATTTTGCAAAATTTTGGTCTAAATGGATTCCAGATCCAACAAAAAACTAATGGACTATTGTTTTATTAAAAATCATTTAATTAACCTCTAATTAATCATCCGTACGTCTGATCCCATAAGATAAAAGAAATTGTGTGCATCTGTTTTTTCATAAGATTTGAATGGGCCTAAGAATGTCTGATTGCAATAAGCTAATATGGAAAAGATATATCACCATTCAAGTATATATGCTCTTAGTCCCAAAAGAGAAGGCACTTCATGATGTTTCTTAGTAACAAAAAGTCTATTATTTACAAAAAACAATCAAATCATCATGAATGGTCAACATATAACTACAGGAATAATGCTATGATTCTATAAGAAATTACCTGTTAACTATCCAATTGAACATAGCACACTGCAAATATAAAGACACTTAATGTTTTACCAAGAATTGCATAGCACAATGCAAATAAACTTGAAAAAGGGAACAGAACTTACATAAGTAAAGACCAAAGAAACCCAGTAGCTTAGCTTCTTAAACACCCAAAACAGGGAATAGCAGAGTACATTGATATTAACAGCCCTAAAAAATTCACAGCAGTAAATTAAAAAAGATAGTGACCCTTCCATAAATAGAACCATGCAATTTACACAGTAATAAAGCCAAATGAGAGTGCAATGCTATAATAGAATGTATTAAAGATTTAAAGCTATAAAAGTTTCAATCATTTTTTCATACTAACCATTTTAACCTGTTATAAATTGGTAAAAATGGATGATTTGGAGTTAGGAAAAAAAAATATACATTATAAATTTATAAAGGGATTCTTAGAAGATATAAACATTAATTTACCTTAGAGAGCACCCAGACTATGTAATAATGCTTATGAGGATGTTGAAGAAATACATCACCAGTTCACCACGACATCTACATTGTTCTTCAGCCTCCCTGTGTAAAAAAAGATTAAATAAATTACAATGGAAGTTCTATAGTTTCCAAAGTTTAGTATGACATATTCGAAAGTATCTAACTGGTTCTTTCAAAGGTTAACCAAACAAGATTCTTGTAAAACAACAATAAACAGAGATGAAGAAACAATAAAAATCTTGCAGTTTGTATAAACTGATTCTTGTACCTTTAAACCAAGAACTTGAAGTAAACTATATTTTTATTGACAGTTTCATAAAAAAAAATTGCAGCAAAGTAGCCCCACAAATTGATCCATAAACTACACATGATGTACTGAAATTTAGGAGCTCACCAATATTTCTTGAGGGAGTGCTTATAGCATCGACCTTTTATACAAAATCCAGGGGATCATGAGGAACTGAATAAAGATATCAGGGGGAGTTTCCAATAGCAGATTTCCGATTAGCCTCGACCATCTTCATTGTTTTCTTCTTTCTTTTCTTCATTGACTCCTCGATCTTCAAATCTTGCAAATAATATGTTTCAAATATTAGTAAATCACGGTTGAGAGAGAAAGGGAAGAGAGGAAGAGGGGTTGTTTTTAGGGTTAGGAAAACTGATTAGGGTTGAGGAGATTAAGGCCGTTAGTGGTGGTGACGAAGGGCGGTGTGTATGTGGGTCCAGAAGGGTGGTGTTGATGAAGGGTGATGTGTCGATTGTGGTATGGTGACGGCTAGGGTTTATCAAGAACATGGTTTTGCCAAAACCCTAGATATATTAGACACTGATTTGTCGGAGCAGCTCTTCCATGCCGACTTTGTCCGTGAACATCAGTGTTGAGCATTTAGCATCGTTGAAGAGAACATACGAAGAGTTAGCTCTAATCGAACATTAAAATATGTTAATAGTTGATTAATGAAATTTCCATGAACATTAGCAAAAACATTACCTTGGTAAAAGTTCCCTATAGTAGATGAAAGGTCGCATGACCACCTCTTTTCGGTAGTTTCACGCATGGCAGTGGATGGTTACAAGCGCCATCGCAATCTCCGCTTCAAAGACCCAAAACCCCAAAATGGGGAGATTTCCAGACCCAGATTAGGGTGGAGACCAACGATTGGAACTAATCAAAGAAACACCTCTTTGGATTTTTCGATTTTAATTGAGAGAGACCGTGAAGAAGTGAAACGACAAAAGTTTTATCGGCGGAGAGAGAGTGGTGGTTGTGAAGATGAGAGAATTAGGGTTTCTCGAATGGCAAGGGAAGCTTTGTGAGCGAGATCAGATTCTTCGGATTTAAATTTTGAACGATGATGCATGGGAAGAGGGACGGAGGAATTCAAATATCTTCACAAACCAAAAAGAGGTGGAGTCGTATGAGGTGCGGGTGAGCATATAAATACCTAGGGATGGTTAAAACCGGATATCCGAATTCCGAATATCCGAAAATTCGGATATATGATTTTGGTATCCGAATGTATATCCGAAAATCCGGATATCCGAAATCCGGATACGGATTCAGATACCAAAACCATATATCCGAAAAAGTGTCACATTTGCTTAAAAACCAAGAAAAATTGAAAGGAAATATTAATACAAGTGCTTCAAAGTTCAAAAGTTTGGTCAAGTTTTGACCACTACTTCAAAGGTCCAAAGTCCACACAGAAACATTACAACTAGTCATCAAATATTACAAACCACATAAGTATGTAACTAATAAGTTTAATATTAAATAGCAAAACAGATTTTAAATTCGAGAATCCAACATTCCAGCACTTAAATCCAAAAGTCAACATTCCAGCAGCCCAATACTTGCACCCAATGCAGTCCAATACTTGTACCTTGTGCAGTCCAATACTTGTAACCTGTGCAATGCAGTCATAACAAAAAGTCGGATTTATACCATATATAAAATCAAAATCATCAAAATAAAAATGTCAAAAAGAGAAACATGCACATAAGCCTTAATAAGTAATAACCTTTGACAGATTATTACGAGGTTATGCCACTTTCATCGACACTTTCATCTATAAAAATTACCGGTTGCTCCAAAGTCAATTCTTTCAAACCTATTAAACATGATAATATAAACATTAGAAATACATATAATTAGAATAAGATAAGAATATCTACGAATTACAACTAACCATTTTCTGCCAACTTCTCGATCTAAAGCAATATATCATCGATCACTATCGGTCTACGTGAACCACGTAACCAATCTTGTGCACAAACGAGGGCTTCCACCATTCTTGGAATTAAAGAAGTACGGAAAGAATCAAGCACTCGTCCCCCGGTGCTAAATGCCGACTCCGAGGCGACCGTGGAAACCGAGATTGCAAGAATATCTCGGGCCATCTTGGAAAGAACGGGATATCTACATTGTTGAACTTTCCACCACATCAATATGTCAAAATTTGTGTCCATTGGTTCACGTTCTTCCCCCAAATATTTATCTAATTCTGTTTTCTTCAAGGTAGTATCCGAACTTCCCATTGCCATTTCAAATTTTTTGGTCATGATTACCTCAATATCCATTACCACATCATCACCCCACATAGAATTAAGATTAGAAAGAGAAGATGTAGATGAGATCTCAACATCCTTCTCTTTTTGAGGCATAGAAGAATGATAAAAATCAAACAAAGCACGTATGTTGCAATCCAAACTGTAAATGAAACGATTGGCACTATCTTTCTCAAAGTTTTCTTTAATGACCCATTCAATATATTGCCATTTACGCCTTGGGTCGAGAACTTATTTGCCATGTTCATGATGGACTTGTCGGGATGCCCGGTGAAACCATCAATTACATTACCGATACCAAATATCTCATGTACATAAGCATTTGAAGTTACATACTTGGAACCCGAGAACCTTGATGTAACATCAAAAAATTGTTGGATTAGGTGTCTAAGCCATGACTAATAATTTGTATTTAACTAATTGATAGTAGCAAAGTCCATTTGGGTTGCCCTCATGGCTAGAGGTTTAGCAGAAAATCCAAGAGAGAGAAAGATTGATTTATTATATGATTAATAAATCAATAGAAATAAAATAAATAGTTTATTAATATATTATAGTGATAATATATTAATTAGAAACTATATTAATTAATTAGAAATTAATCTGGAATTAATTGGAACTAATTTGGTGATTAATTTGATTAATTAAAGGTGCAGGGGCTGAATTGTAATTATTCAATAGTTGAGTAAGTGACAATTATAGTAGTCTAAGTGGCCAACGAAATTATGGAGGGATTATCCATAATTTTGATTATTATATGTTAGGATAAATATATTTGAATTGATAGATAAATGTTTATCTTATTTGAATTCAAAAAGGTTTATCTCTAAAGGCTTATCTGGTGGCCACTTGGAAACTATAAATAGAGACTCCTAGGCACCATAAAAGCCACGACTTTTTCCACTCTTCCCTCTCTCTGGAACTTTCGAAAACCCTAGTCTTGGGTGTGACTTCATTTGAGGCAAGGCACTTGCGTTGCTTAGCTTGCAAGAAACAATTAAAATGTTAGTTTTCTGATTTTATTCTTTAGTAATTTTTCTTTTGGCCTTTTAGGAAATATTTATATGTTCAATAGTAGAAAACATAGTTCCTCATAGGTTGCATGTGAACTTAGGGTTTTAGTTCATAGATTTGCATAAAACCTTTCAAAAATATGTTCAAAAATGGCAACAAACTTTGTACATTAATCCGGTCCATATCATGAATCAAATCACCTTCACTCTTTTTTAGCTCTTTGACACAACTTGAATCCTTTAAAAGCAAGTTTGAGAAGGCTTTCCTAAATTTGATAGCACTCTCAAGCATCAAGTAAGTCGAGTTCCATATTGTGTCAACATCCATGGAAACAAGACTCTTGCTTTCTATTTTTTCTTCTTCAACACACTTTTTAAATCTTTGAAGCCTTGCGAGAGAAGACCTCACATATTTGACAAGTGCACGAATTTTCTTTATAGATGAACTCAAATCATCCAAGCCATCCTTAACAACTAAATTTAAGACGTGAGCCGCACATCTCATATGTAGAAAAGATCCATTCAACATGTCGCTTTCCCAACGGTTAAACACCTTCTTCAAATGGTTAATAGCTACAACATTCGAACTTGCATTATCCACCGTTACGGTCAAGATGTTTTTTAATCCCCATTTAACCAAGCATTGCTCAACCGCTCTACCAATTAGTACCCCTGTATGACCAACTATTGGACAAAAATTGATAATTCTTTTATGCAAACACCAATCGTCATCAATAAAATGTGCGGTCAAACACATATAGCATAGATTTTGTCCCGAAGTCAAAGTATCGGTGGTTAGGCAAACTCTAGAAGACATATTTTTAAACATATCTGATAACTTTCTCCTTTCGTCGATAAAATAACTATAACAATCTTTTGTAGACGTTGAACGTGAAGGAACAAGAAAATGAGGATTAACTACCTTCATAAATTCCCGAAAACCCTCGCGTTCCATAAAAGAAAATGGCAACTCATCAACGATTAGCATTTTAGCAAGGGCTTTCCTAATTACTTCTTGGTTAAACTCCCACAACTTAGGTATAGTTGTAGTTTCAATTGAACCATCGTCACTTACATTTGTTTTGGACTCAAGATCAATAAGTTTTTGTTTCTTATCAATATTCGGCTTGTATTTTTTGCAACCTTGAACATGATTTCTCAAAGGCGTAGTTCCATTTACAGTTGCACAGCCAATCCTACGGTGACAATGTATACATTCAGCAATATCACGAATGCCGATATCTTGGAAATGATCCCACCATGTAGATCTTTTTTTCTTCATATGTATAGAAGGGGATTCACTTGCAGAGGGAGCACGAGGTGGTTTTTTTAACCTTTTTCGGGTTTGAGGCCTTTTCCTTCCGTCTTTTTTTTCTGTTTTTCAGTTGTTGTCACCTCATTTTTAGAAAGGAATTCACATTCGGAACTAACTTCATCAATATTTTCCATATCAAAAAACCTGAAAACATATATCAAATAATTAAAAATATGAAGTTAGGTGCTTAATGACAGGAAATAATGCAAATATGCTATAAAAGATTAATATAAGCAATTAGATATTAGTGATAAAGGGCTAAAAGCTTCTACAACCCTCTGTAAATGCATAACCAACACAACAACAAAAATCAAATACTAACTAAATTACTTAGCGACTAAAATATTTAGTGATTCAAGTTTTGATGTTTAAGCAAATTTACAAAGAACTATTGTCACAACGTAACAGATACACCCTGTTTTCTATTGTAATCTTACTTTGATTTGAATTCTAAAATTAACATGATAATAGTTCAATTTTTCAGATAAAATAAAACAAATATCCTTGGCCGTTGTCGAACAGTAGGACCAACGAAATCACAATTTCACAAGACACACAAAAAGAAACAAATACCAACTAAATGTCTAAATGCAATGGAATTAACTTTACCGGTCGGAAGTCGGAACTAACAACGCTCGATCGAACTTGGGTGACTAGTTGAATCTTTCGGTGAATGTCGATGCTTGAATTGTCTGCCTTTGCTTGAAGCCTTGAATCGTCGGCCTTTGCTTGAATCTTTCAATGAATGTCGATTGGGTTTAAACCACGCCTACCAACTCTCGATCGAACTTGGGTGACTATGTTTGATAAGAATAGATTAGGGCAATAGAGAGAGAAGTCTGGAAAAGTAGAGACGTTGAGTGTTGACCGTAGTAAAGTAACCCTAGACCCTTTTATGTATATATATTTACTAGATTAATAAAAAATTGGAAAATACCTGTATATATATTTCGGATTTCGGATAATCCGAAAATTACCAATCTTCATATTCGTATCCGAAAAAACGGATATCTGAATTTTTGGGTATCCGAAAAAACGGATATCCGGTTTTGCGGATATTTTTGGATCCGATTTTCGGTTTTTCGGATTGCTTTCTCGGATACAGATATTTTCGAACACCCCTAGAGCATAATACGTTCATGGTCACAACAATATTAGGGCACACTGAGTAGTGAGTGGGTTCATCGGGCTCGAGAAAAAAAGGTGTGGTACCAGCTGTACCATAGGTACCACTGCACCTCCCCTTGCGGGTTCACGATAGACGGGATGAGAGGACTCGGGTGTGGTTTCATCAACCCACTTGAACCCAGACACTCATTCATATATATATATATATATATATATATATATATATATATATATATATATATATATATATATATATGAATATATATATATATATATATATATATATATATATATATTCATATATATATATATATATATATATATATTCATATATATATATATATATATATATATATATATATATATATATATATATATATATATATATATCTACTATACCTAATAAATAAAAATACACTTTGCCACGTGTCCATTTTTTAAACCCTTTTCTCCATATGATACGTGTACTTGAGTCATCTTGCCGCTTTTTCCGCTCTTTTGAATTCTCTAATTTGGAGAACCCTATCATAAAGATGGTAGCAGGATCCAGGTGTTAAATCACTGTATCACCGCCTCCACCATTTACCTACCACCGCCACAATCGGGCCACAATCAAACCACTATCGTACCATCGTATCACCGATCATGCTAGGCGCCACCATGAATGTCATCTATCTACTACTCTATATCAACCGCACAAACCCTAAGAGCCACCAGAATGATAATCAACATTAGATATGTGGTGGGTCTGCATCGGTTGTGATTTACATCAACCAGGACCCCACGTCGCCACCTCTCTTTGTACGTGAGTCTTTAATTTCTCGATTCTTGCTGATTATATTCCATTTGTGGGTTTGTATTTTGATTATGCATTCTGGATTATTGATTTTGATTAGATTTTTACAGTGAATCACAATCAGCATTAGTTCTGATGCACCATCATTCTACTGATTGGTTACATTTTGCAAACAATGTCCGCTTTTCTCTCAATTCCATCTACTAGGGATTCATTATATTCAAATTTGGTAAGTCTCTAGCATCACCTCTGTTTTCAGTTTTTGATTTATTATATTCGGATTTCGAATTAGTATTAATCAAAATCAGTACAAATATGGCAGTCACTGTTGCCTACATCACAACGCATCACTACTCACCGCCGTCTTCACCCATGTTTCTCTACCCTCCGGTAATCTCAATATTGATGTCACTATGCACCATTGATTGATTCTGGGATCAGCAAAATTTCAAACCCCTTCCAATTGGTAGTTTATGGTTTAATTCAAATTTTGTTTACAGTCTCTCATCGATATCAGCCATCTAATGTTGAGATGTTGGAATAATTAGCGGGTGACCATGGGTGTCTCATCGATATCAGTAAAAGCTTTCAAAGATGTAAGTTATTTTGGCTCTAAATTCTAGGATTTCACCAATTTATATTAAAAACAAGTTTTGAATCATAATTTATGAACATTTACCCTCTTAAGTCCCTCCTTTATAGAATTAAATGAGTTTTCAAAGCACACACACCCCCTGCACTGTAACGCCAAGATACTCTTTTTTTTTATATAATTATAAAAAGGGTAAAATGGTCATTTTACCTTGGAAGGGTAAATTGGTCTTTTGGACAGAAAAGTATTTGGTTTGAAATAATATTTTAAGTTTTGAACTTAAAATGTTATAAAAACTGATTTTTGGTCGTTTTACCGAAAAAGGGTATTTTGGTCATTTGACCAAGTCAACGACCAATTATGTAAAAATATTGTTGGTTGTGGCCAAAATGTAAGAAATGGAAGTTTTATTGTAATAAAACTTGATTGTTGTGGTCAAAGTTCAAGAAAATGAACTTAGGGACCAAATTTGCAAAATTTTGTGGTATAAATAAGAGAGTTGACTCTCTTGTTGACTGGCCAATTTTCAGTTACGGGAATGATTCTTGAGAGCAAGGAGGGCACGATTTCAGCAAGTATTGAAGGAATTGATGCAAGGAATTGGAATCAAGGCTTGTAATTGTTGATTTCTAAGCTTGAAAGGTTAGTTCTTCAAGCTCTAGCTTGTTATTTCTTGATGGGTTGTGTAGCAACTCAAAACTGCATTTGCAGTGATGATTTTGTGTTTAAGTTGATGTAATACTTCCCTTAAGTCATTAGAATAAGGACTTAACTAAAGAAAGTGGAAGTAGGTTGCTATTAGTGATGAATTTGAAGTTTGGGGTTGTTAGAACTAAGAACCCTAATTCTTCATTTTGATTGATTTGGTTGTTTTGGATGGTGGAAAACCTTGTTAAAGTATAAGGTTTTAGTCCTAGAACAAACCCCAATCGATTAAGGACCTGATTAAGGCCTTAATGGACCAAAACTGCTTGCTACAGTGCATAAATCGCGACTGTCCAGGAGCTCTGCCCAGGCGCAGGGCGCAGTGCGCCCAGGATCAGGGCGGGGTGCGCCCAGGCGCAGTGCGCCTGATTCCTGGCGCAGTGCGCCTCCAAGCAGGGGCAGGCAGGGGACTTCCGACTCGCTAACTTTCGTTTGGCTTGTCCGTTTTAGCTCAAATTTGGACCATAGGCTCGTTATGGTCTGAAAAGTTTGGGAAAATTATTAAGTTGAGTTTTCGACCCCTCGGGGGCACTGTAGATCGACTCGAATGCCTCGGTGAATAGTAAAATTCACAAAAAGTTAGTAAACGGAAAGTTTATTAACTAGGCATTATTTATAACGATATTGTATTGAACTCTATTGTATTAGAGTTAATTGGAATGGCTATTAACCTATTGTCATTTGGTATATAAATGATTATATAGGTGTGGGACAAAATGGTTGTGGTGCACGCAAAGGCAAGAAACAACCGGGATTTAAATGCAGCTAGCATCCAGGTGAGTAATCTCACTGATATCATATATGATATATGATGATTGAGTTATTACAGGTTGAAATTGACTTATGGGACGAAAATGACAAGTTTAAAGATATATGAAGACGACAATACCAGATAAGCCGTGAGTCTGATAAAGACAAGAACGGAGCTGTGAGTCAACCATATTGACATGACAATATCAGATAAGCCGTGAGTCTATTATAGACAAGAACGGAGCTGTGAGTCAGTTGATATTAATGGTACGACAATACCAGATAAGCCGTGAGTCTACAATAGACAAGAACGGAGCTGTGAGTCAAACCTTTATTGACAAGACCGGAACCAGCCGTGAGTCAATAAAACTTATATAGACAATACCGGAACCAGCCGTGAGTCTAGGCAACAGCGGGATTTTCCTGTGAGCCATAATTTATTCTGATAAGTCAAACTAATATATAGACAACAGCGGGCTTACCCGTGAGTCTAGGCAACAGCGGGCTAACCCGTGAGCCATAGTTTACTTTGATGAGTTTAGGCAACAGCGGGCTTACCCGTGAGCCAAGGCAACAGCGGGCTAACCCGTGAGCCATGTTTGATCGTGAAAGAAATTGATAACAGATGGTGCGGCCTCTCGTGGCTATGATATTGGATGCTATATCCAACTGGTGCGGCCTATATGGCTACAATACGATTATACGGTAATGGTACAGTCCTATGACTACGATAACGGGTTGTTGAACCCAGACAGGTACGGTCTTCGGACTATGAATTATATGCTGAAAAAGTTTTGGTGTGGCTTGTATAGCCATGATAAATGATGCGGCTTGTATAGCCATGATATTGATGCAGTCCGTTGTGACTAAGAAACATGGGACAGAAACGATAGATATGATTATCTGTGCAAATAACTGATGTGGTTTGATAATTGCAGGTTGTCACTAAGTAGCCTGTAAGGCTACAAAATTAGGATGTGAAATCCTAAGAGATATATGGTCAGCCAGTAAGGCTGTGAGTTTGGATTCGATATCCGAACAGATATACAATTATATTATTGTATTTTGATACATGTTATTTGCAGACTTGATTACTCACTGAGCTTTGTAGCTCATACCGTTTGTTAATGTCCCTGCAGGTTAGCATGATACTGATAAGGGACAAGATAGAGTCCGTGACTTTGAAGTAGGACTCGTAGATGCTGTCAGTAGCAGCCCGGCTTCAAAGGAGATTATGGTATTATATACTCTCCTTGATACACTTGTACCCGTGTCTCTTAAAAATATACCCCTTTGTTATGGTTTTATGTATAAAAACTTGTATTTTAAACGAAAAATTTTCAGGGGTGTTTTGTTGTAAAAGCCGGGTGTTACAAGTTGGTATCAGAGCCGTGGTTTAAGTGAACTAGGTGTCTATAGAGTAGATTCCTGGACTTAAACCCTGAGATAGTAGACACGATGCATAGTTAGGTGTATATAGCTGTTATTATACATATATAACCTAACTGTTGCTAACTTCTGATGTATAAGAAGTATGAATTGTAAAACTCTTTGGGAGACATTTAGGGCGCGAAGCTCTAGGAAATGGACCAACCCTTCTCAAGACTCCGTTGTACGTGGAGCAAAAAGGGGACGAAAAGCAGAAAAATCCACTTGACAAGCAGTAGTAGCTGTAGTGGTCAGAAAAAGAAATCGGTTGTTCACCTTGGTTGATATTCAAGGTGAAAGAATAGTAGTTGAGACTACGAGAAAAGCAGAAATGTTAGTGGACTTCTCAGAAGAAGTTAACATGAATTGGGTCTAACCTTAAAGGGAAGAGACCAGAATGAAAAGATGATTTGTATAAGAAGTGCAGGAAAAGCACTCAAAACATTTTAGAGTTGAGACTCTATCGTTGACATGTTGAAATTACAGAAAATGGGAGTATATTGCTCGAGTTATTGTATGGGATGGAAGTGGTTCCAGCGTGGAACTATAGAATACTTCCTTATGAAATACTCACATGCTAAATGTGGAGTAACGGGTGATGAACCCAGGAAAGAAAGAAGAAATGAATGGTCGAAAAGGACTAGTGGTACCTTGAGCATTCCAACAGATTGTGGAAGAGGAGACTGATATGATCTCCGCTGTAATTGTTTTGAATATAACTCGTGTATGTTATATTGGATCCATGAAGCTATGCTTGGGATCGATGACTTGATGTCTTGTTGGAATATTTCATCATCGATTTTGGATAAAATGTTGGTAACGGCTATAGCATATAGCAAGTATGTTCTAGAAATTGAACACCTGGAAGGTAGTTTGCCTAGGATTTACGGGACCATTTTCCCTATGAATCTAAAGCTGATGACTACCAGTAAATCTGAAGCAATTGTGCTTATAATTTGGTTAGCAATGAATTATGCTATAATGAATTGTAGAAGTAAGAACAGTATGGTTCTTAAAACAGAAATGAAATGGATGGGAATCCATGGTAAATGTCCGATGTTGAGAATACCGGTTAATCCTCTTTGCTTAAACTCGGAAAGAGTTAGTAAGAGAATGATGTTATAATTGGCATACGTGGTATTGGCCAAGTTAGATAAAGCAGTGATAGTAGTATGCTACTTTGAATAAATTCTCGGATGTTTCTTTTGAAAAGAACTTCCAGGATTTCTACCAGATGGGCGAGAAAAGTTTATGGTAAAGTTGAGTTTGAGAGCCGTTCGTGCTATTTAGGCTCTGTACTGATTTGCATCTGTAAGGATGGCAGAGTTGGAAAACAATTAAAAGAAAATGTTGTTTTGGGGTCTCTTATGACCGTATGTGTCATCGTATAGAGCCCTACCTTGTTTGAAAAGAAGAAAGACAAGTTGATGCATGTGTGCATTGACTGATGAAAATCTGATATTCTCGAAACCAGATCGTATATGAGGTACGTTTATACCATATATTGGAGTTACTTCACTGAGTTAAGTGATGTGTAAAATTCTCCAAGTATGGAAATTTGGCTAAAAGAAGATTTACATTCTTTGGGCATGTTAATAATGCCAGAGATGATAAAGTAGATACAGTGGAAATACTGATGTGATAAGACAGAAACCGCCTTGGAATTTGACTGAATTAGTAGTAGTTTCCTTGGATTGGCGGGTTGCCATGGGAGAGTTGTAGTAAGCTGCTCCTTGATTGCTGTCCAGTTGACTAAGGTTGACTAATAAAAGTATAAAGTCTGAGTGGTAGAAAGGCCACAGAAATCTTATAAAGGTTTGGGATAAACCTTGTGTGAAATTCTGATGTTAACTTTGATGCTAAGCGGATAAATTGGATTATAGAAATGCATCCAGATTCGATCGTAGATGCAAGATGTTGCAGTAGCAACTATGATTTTGGTATTAAGCTTTGGAGACACTATGCATATGGTGTAAAACTTATTGTTTATGTGGATCATTAGAGCTTGAAATACTTTATTGATCAGAAAAGAAGCTAAATATGAGCTAGATAAAAGATAGATGGATTACTTAAAGATTTCGGTTATGGAATCTTGTACCATCTCAGAAAGAAAGATGTGGCTATAGATGCATGGAATGGAAAAGAGTAACCTTTAAAGGTTACATCCACATGTATGAATATGGCGAATTGATTACCTGAGTTGATTCGGGTAGCACAGAAAGATGGGTGCAAGTCTAAAAATGTGATAAATGAATGAATGACTAGCTATTGAAAGAAGCTAGTTAGAAACTCACGGCGATTGAAAACCCTTGGTGGTTGTGTATGTGAGTTCCAAAGCCGAGTGAAATATGAAAATCATCTTGAAAAGATGTATTTTGTATTAGATATACAGTATATCTGAAGCAATACCAGACTGGATAGGTCGATAAAACCTATGTGTTGGTGGCCGGGACAGAAGAAAGGCATGGAAAGACACATGAAAAGTATTTGACTTGTACGTGAAGTAAGGTCAAACCGGTAGAACCGTGCGAAGAAATTGAACCGTAGTTGGTCCCAACGAAGAAAAAGGGACGATATTATCATAGACTTTGCGATAAAGTCTCTGCAAGTACCGTATGTGGATGAATAAAGCGACCTAGTGATGCAGACTTGAGAAGATGTGCTTGCAATTGCACAGAAGACCCTAGTAGAAAATGAGAAAATTTTCTATCTCGGATAGAAAATTGCAAGAAATAACAGCGTACATACTTGTAGACTGATGATTCGTATGAAGTATGGTATGGAATACCGTGATATCATTCGATTATTGGATTGAAGATGTAGTAAAGCCGTTGGCTAGATCCTAGATTCTTGCACAAACTGAGGAAAAGACTTGATGAGTACGAACGAATGTGAAGATCAGTTAAGAAATTTGCAAAAGTGGTATGTGGACCACTAAGTAAAAACCTTTGAAATTTCAAGTAAAGGAATATGTTAGTGCGAAGAGTAAACCTTTGGAAAGGTTAAAATTTGTTGGGACGACAAGAAAGGAATTAGGTGTTGATAATTTCCAACAAATTCCTTATGACAAGATGAAAATAGATGAAGAAAGATACGTAGATAAGGTACCCGGGACAACCGGAGGAATGATATGCGGATTGTGATTTAACCACGAGATAAGAAGGTTAGTATGGTTAAGTGCTTAGACATTACCATATAGATTCCGAGATGATGTGGAAGACCGAAAGTGAAACAAGGGAGATTTACCCTCAACTCCTTGTATGATTTCGGGGACGAAATCTTTTGAAGGAGGGGAGAATTTGTAACGCCAAGATACTCTTTTTTTTTATATAATTATAAAAAGGGTAAAATGGTCATTTTACCTTGGAAGGGTAAATTGGTCTTTTGGACAGAAAAGTATTTGGTTTGAAATAATATTTTAAGTTTTGAACTTAAAATGTTATAAAAACTGATTTTTGGTCGTTTTACCGAAAAAGGGTATTTTGGTCATTTGACCAAGTCAACGACCAATTATGTAAAAATATTGTTGGTTGTGGCCAAAATGTAAGAAATGGAAGTTTTATTGTAATAAAACTTGATTGTTGTGGTCAAAGTTCAAGAAAATGAACTTAGGGACCAAATTTGCAAAATTTTGTGGTATAAATAAGAGAGTTGACTCTCTTGTTGACTGGCCAATTTTCAGTTACGGGAATGATTCTTGAGAGCAAGGAGGGCACGATTTCAGCAAGTATTGAAGGAATTGATGCAAGGAATTGGAATCAAGGCTTGTAATTGTTGATTTCTAAGCTTGAAAGGTTAGTTCTTCAAGCTCTAGCTTGTTATTTCTTGATGGGTTGTGTAGCAACTCAAAACTGCATTTGCAGTGATGATTTTGTGTTTAAGTTGATGTAATACTTCCCTTAAGTCATTAGAATAAGGACTTAACTAAAGAAAGTGGAAGTAGGTTGCTATTAGTGATGAATTTGAAGTTTGGGGTTGTTAGAACTAAGAACCCTAATTCTTCATTTTGATTGATTTGGTTGTTTTGGATGGTGGAAAACCTTGTTAAAGTATAAGGTTTTAGTCCTAGAACAAACCCCAATCGATTAAGGACCTGATTAAGGCCTTAATGGACCAAAACTGCTTGCTACAGTGCATAAATCGCGACTGTCCAGGAGCTCTGCCCAGGCGCAGGGCGCAGTGCGCCCAGGATCAGGGCGGGGTGCGCCCAGGCGCAGTGCGCCTGATTCCTGGCGCAGTGCGCCTCCAAGCAGGGGCAGGCAGGGGACTTCCGACTCGCTAACTTTCGTTTGGCTTGTCCGTTTTAGCTCAAATTTGGACCATAGGCTCGTTATGGTCTGAAAAGTTTGGGAAAATTATTAAGTTGAGTTTTCGACCCCTCGGGGGCACTGTAGATCGACTCGAATGCCTCGGTGAATAGTAAAATTCACAAAAAGTTAGTAAACGGAAAGTTTATTAACTAGGCATTATTTATAACGATATTGTATTGAACTCTATTGTATTAGAGTTAATTGGAATGGCTATTAACCTATTGTCATTTGGTATATAAATGATTATATAGGTGTGGGACAAAATGGTTGTGGTGCACGCAAAGGCAAGAAACAACCGGGATTTAAATGCAGCTAGCATCCAGGTGAGTAATCTCACTGATATCATATATGATATATGATGATTGAGTTATTACAGGTTGAAATTGACTTATGGGACGAAAATGACAAGTTTAAAGATATATGAAGACGACAATACCAGATAAGCCGTGAGTCTGATAAAGACAAGAACGGAGCTGTGAGTCAACCATATTGACATGACAATATCAGATAAGCCGTGAGTCTATTATAGACAAGAACGGAGCTGTGAGTCAGTTGATATTAATGGTACGACAATACCAGATAAGCCGTGAGTCTACAATAGACAAGAACGGAGCTGTGAGTCAAACCTTTATTGACAAGACCGGAACCAGCCGTGAGTCAATAAAACTTATATAGACAATACCGGAACCAGCCGTGAGTCTAGGCAACAGCGGGATTTTCCTGTGAGCCATAATTTATTCTGATAAGTCAAACTAATATATAGACAACAGCGGGCTTACCCGTGAGTCTAGGCAACAGCGGGCTAACCCGTGAGCCATAGTTTACTTTGATGAGTTTAGGCAACAGCGGGCTTACCCGTGAGCCAAGGCAACAGCGGGCTAACCCGTGAGCCATGTTTGATCGTGAAAGAAATTGATAACAGATGGTGCGGCCTCTCGTGGCTATGATATTGGATGCTATATCCAACTGGTGCGGCCTATATGGCTACAATACGATTATACGGTAATGGTACAGTCCTATGACTACGATAACGGGTTGTTGAACCCAGACAGGTACGGTCTTCGGACTATGAATTATATGCTGAAAAAGTTTTGGTGTGGCTTGTATAGCCATGATAAATGATGCGGCTTGTATAGCCATGATATTGATGCAGTCCGTTGTGACTAAGAAACATGGGACAGAAACGATAGATATGATTATCTGTGCAAATAACTGATGTGGTTTGATAATTGCAGGTTGTCACTAAGTAGCCTGTAAGGCTACAAAATTAGGATGTGAAATCCTAAGAGATATATGGTCAGCCAGTAAGGCTGTGAGTTTGGATTCGATATCCGAACAGATATACAATTATATTATTGTATTTTGATACATGTTATTTGCAGACTTGATTACTCACTGAGCTTTGTAGCTCATACCGTTTGTTAATGTCCCTGCAGGTTAGCATGATACTGATAAGGGACAAGATAGAGTCCGTGACTTTGAAGTAGGACTCGTAGATGCTGTCAGTAGCAG